>JANAVB010039418.1:3830367-4177867 GCA_029216955.1 Iris pallida
TAAACACTAAGACACTAAGTGTGCTAACACGACTTTCTGATTGGACACCTAGCCAAATAGTAATTTTAGCATAGGAGACCAATGTGGGTGACACAATACTTAAACTAACTTTCTAGGGTCTTACACTAGTGTGGGGGAGTCCAATACGACTAAAACATAAAACAACACAAAAGTTGCATGTCGTAATTATTCAATAAATAAATCACTGTACATTATGTTCCTACAATTTTTGAGATAGACAAAAAGCTCAATTTTGCATCAAATAGGTACAAAAATGATCCTTGTTAATTATAAAAATTTATTGTAATTTTTTGGGAATTTATTAACCAGTACATTATTTTATAAAATCAGTTTTCATAAGTACACAGAAGTGATTTCTGGTTTCATATGCCAAAACAGTGGCAAAACTATAAATAAATACTATAAAAATTATGATAAATTAGCTAAATTAAAATAGTATCTAAATACTTTTTTTTCAGAATTTAACAGCAATAAAATATTTTTAGAAATTCAAAAGCAGCATGGTACATAATATGAAATTAAATAATTATATGCGTATTTTGTCCATGTACATAATTGAACCAGAGTTCAATACAGGACCCAATGTCACGACCCTACCCAAATTGTTGGGCCGGCCGAGTCAGTCCAGCCTGCGTTTGGGATAAAATGCATAAGCTGTTCTAGAGATAACAAGATAAGACTAAATGTGCTAACATTCTATAAGTGAATAAAAGTCATAAATGCTCCAAACACAAAAGTCGACTCATATAGTAAATGTCCAAAGTTCAAGTCTGAAATGTAAAACTGGATACATGTCCAGTTATAAATATGTAGTCTAATACATGACTACACTAAGTATCCCAAGTGACTACGCAAACTGGCGAGTTTTCCCGCAGGAATATCCTCGTAAAGCAAAGCCGGATCCTCGACAGTATCTCCATAACATGAGTCACAGAGTAACTCCTCCTCAGTAAGGACACTACAACATTATCCTGTCAGGACGGAAACAAGTACAGATTCTAGCTAATTAGCATATGAAACATGGAAATGAACATAGAGGATAACTGGAAACTGGCACCACATAATCTATCATGGCAAGGAAACATATGTCCTAGTAGATAGATGTATATGTAAGTTTAAAACTGTAAAGGTACGTGATTGTCATAGGTGTAAAATATACTGTGGTATAAGTATATAAAATGTACTTTCGTACAAGTAAAAACAAGCGATAGATGTACATACTACAAATACATGGTGCGCCTACGACAAGGTATACATAAAATGTCAACCTGCCTACGTACGTACGAGTAGGGGGCATGACACGTACTCAACTATCAGTTTCCCCATAACCCAGGTTCTAATCATGTGAGAGATATAAAACTGTTCTAAACATGGTAGCGACTGAAAGTAATACAACATGTGAAGGTTTAACTTGTTACCCCAAGGATCAGCATTAACAGGTTGGATTTGCAGTTCATTGATGTAACAGTATATAAAGTTTATAGAAAGTACTTGCCTCTAGCAAAGCAAAGCAAGCTGCGATAAAAGTGCTATAGATGTCTGGTAATCGTACTATAGAATAATACATAAACTTAGTTTTTAACACTAAGCTAAATCACTAAGACACTAATTGGTGCAACATGAATGGATTGGGCACCTAGCCAAAATGATGACTTTAGCATATGAGACCAATGTGGGTGACACACTACTTTAACTAACTTTCTAGGGTCTTTACACTAGTGAGGGGTGAGGTTTAATACGCTAAAACTCAAAATAACACAAAAAGTTGCAAGTCGTAATTATTCAATAATAAATAAAAATAGATTGTGTTTCAACAATTTTTGAGATAGACAAAAAGCTTAATTTTATTTAAAATAAAGTACCAAAGTGATTCTTGTTAATATAGAAATTTATTATAATTTTTCGGAATTTATTACCAGTACAACGTATTTTATAAAAATCAGTTTTCCTAAGTACACAAAATGAGTTCTGGTTTCATATGCCAAAGTAGTGGCAAAACTGCAAATTAAATACTGTAAAAATATACTAAATTAGTTAAATTACATAGTATCTAAATACTAATTTTTCAGATTTTAACAGCAATTAAAGTATTTTTAGAATTCAAAACAGCATTGCACACTCTGAAATTAAATAATTAATTATCTGGTATTTTGTCCATGTAATAGTTTGAACCAAAGTTCAAATACAGGACCTAAGGCCATGAATCAAGTCCAATATGACTTGTACAGGTCTTGAATGTGTGAAAATACATTTGAGCCCAAAAACCCATGCTAGGCTTGGACACCAAATGGTTGCAGTAATAAAATACAGGAATTTAAATATAATGATATATTTTCAAGGTGTAAAAATATACAAGTCATAGTTTAAACAATAAATGACTTGAAGATTTATGCACAATGATATTTTATACAAGTAGAATTTTGAAATATATAATATATATATAAAATGTACAACTACAATTATTAATTATATTAATATATATATATATATATATATTATATATATATATAATTTTTTTTTTTTAAATATAGATATTTAATGTATACCATAGTGGATATATATATATATATATATATATATATATATATATATATATATATATATCTATATATATATATAATATATATATATATATATATATATATACACATGTTAAATATACATATATAAGAATACTTAGCTATAAAATATATATATCTGTTATACATACAAATATTGTATACATTATATAATAGATGTATATAATAATATATACATGACAACATTTACATATATAACATATATATACATAAATACATAAATATATTATATATAAATATATATATCTATATATATATATCTATATAATATATATATAGATATATAATATAATATATTATATATATAAATATATATATATATATATTATATATATTATATATATATATATATATATATCATATATTATATCTATACAAATACAATATATATACACCTAAAACAGTATATAAAATATATATATATATATATATCATACATATACATATATACATAAATATATATATATAAAATAAAACAAAAAAAAAACAAAGAAAACAAAAGAAAACAAGACAGGGCTCGAACTGGCCCTCTGTATGGAAGGGTGAGGACTTAAAGCCCCACCCGCTGGCCAGCGGCCTGGGGCTTGTTGTCAGGGTGGGGCTCGGTTAATAATAAAAAGTTTAATAATTATTGATTTTAACCCGCTAAGAAAAAACCAGACCCGTTATGCATACCGTGTCCTGACAGTTAGGGACACGGCTTATGAAACACGACACAGTGTCATGTGTCTACACTCAGCACGACACGCCGAATTGATTCGGCCGTGTCCAAGCTTACCAATAGATTGCCCGTGTCCTGGCGAGCATCTACGTGAATTCGAGACACAATACGACACAGTGACAGTACTGATACGTACGTGTCCGAAGTTGGGTTGCTGTCGGGTGACGACTAGCGGAGGGCATCGTGGTCAGGGTGCTCGGGTGGCGCTGCAGTCGACTCGACGGGCGAATCGAATGGTGGTGGTGGCGACTGACGACGATGGTCGGTGAGGCGGTGCTAGGGCACGCCGGAGTTAGGGTTTAGACCTAGGTTTTCGCCGGAGAAGAAGAACTACAGTGGTCGTCGGGCGTGGATAGGTTAGGGTTTGGTCTGGGGTCGAAGGGGGGTCATTTATAGGTCGGTTAAGGCGGTCCTAGGTAGGTCGGGTGGCCGGAAAAGGCGGGGTCAGTCGAGTCGGCGATCGTCGGGCAGTCTGGTCGGGGTGGGTAGATTAGGATTTACCAAATTGGCCCCCGTAGTTTAGGAAATTGCACACATGCCCTATCAGTGTCTAAATGCAATATAAAATTGCACTCCACATTAAAAATAATTAACTATTGCAAAATAACTTCTAAACAATTCTATAAATTACAACAGATATTAAAACAATTTAATAAATTGCAGTTTGCTATAAAAACATTCTAATTATTACAAATGAAATTAAAACATTTTAATTAATTATAAATAATATTTTAGTATTGTAAAACTCATTAAATTCATTTGAAAATTCTAGAAAAATTCCTAAAAAAATCCTAATAAATATTTTAAGGCTAAATATGACCTTAAAAATAATTAACACTAATTAAATAAATTTTAAAAAACAGGGCTTACACACAAGTCTGATAAAGTCCAATATGACTTGTACAGTCTTGAATGTGTGAAAACACATTTGAGCCCAAAAAACCCATGCTAGGCTTGGACACCAAATGGTTGCAGTAATTAAAATACACAAAATACAAAGTGATAAAAGTATAAATAAATATTAATATTTTAACAAGGTAAATTATATATAGTAGTCATATAAATATGACAAGTGTATTTACATATATTAAAGTATAACATATGTACAAATTACGTAAATTACATAGGCTAAACAGTTATGTATGTATTATTATATAATATATATATCTATATATATATATATATATATATATATAAAATATATATATATATAAAATATATAATATTATATATATATATATACATTATATATATATATATATATTATATATATATATATATATATATTATATATATATATAGATATTTTATTACATAATATGTACATATATATATATATCTATATATATATATATATATATATATATATATCTATATAATATATACATATATATATATACAATTATACATTAAAATGCTAAATATAGAATATATTTATACATATATAATACTGTACACATACGTAATAACAGTATATATATAATGAAATATATATACAAAAATAATATATATATATATATAATATATATATATATATATATATATCTATATAATATATATATATATATATATAATCATAAAACAAAATAAAAAAAGGAAAAGAAAACTAACAACATGGGGGGTTCGAACTCGGCCCAAAGGGTCGGGTTCTCAGGCTCGGTCGGGCTGGCCAGGGGTCAGCCCGCTCTCTGTGTTAGGGATAGGATTTAGGTTAAATTTATTTAGGTTTTAGTTTATATATTATAAACCCGATAAAACAACTCTGTGTCCTGACAGTTAGGGACACAGGAGTCGCGTGTCTTAGGCTAGCACGACACGCACGAGTCTAGTCTCGCGTGTCCGAGCACTGGGTTAGGGTCGTCGTGTCCAGGCGAACAACATACATGTGCACGAGACACGCACGACACGAAAATAAAGTTGACACGTACGTGTCCGGCATCTTGATGGGGTTCGAGGGTGCTGGACGGCGGCTGAGGCGACGTGGTCGTGACGGAGTGGTGGCGCTAGACTCGCCTTGTCACGGCAAACTCGTCGGCGGTGGTTGTTGGTGGTGAAGGTCGCTGTGGAGGCGACGTAGGGGATCGTCGGAGTTAGGGTTAGGGTTTTTGCTCGTCTGGGAAGAAAGGGGGGTTCGGGTGGTCGTAGGGTCGTGCTAGGGTTAGGGCTCAGTCCGGGGGGGGGTTTATACGGGCTTAGGTCGGCTAAGGGTCGGTTTGGGCGGCCGAAAATGGTGGAAAAGATCGGGGCCGGTCGTCGGGGAGTTGGCGGTCGTCGGGAGTAGGTAGGATTAGTATTTACGTTTAGGTCCTTAGACTTTAGGATTTTACAAATTGGTCCCTCTCCTAGGTAAATGCAATATTAAATTTGTATAACAGAAATAAAATAATTTACAATTTGTAAACTGTTATAAAAACAAATTAACAAATTGCATAATGATATGAAAACAATTCTAAGTATTACACAATAATATTAAAATAATTCTTAATATTACAAAATGATATTAAAATAATTTAATAAATTGCAAAATGGTATTTTAGTTATTAAAACTCATTTAAAAATCATTTAAAAATCTAAAAAATTCTTAAAAATCATAATAAATTATTTTAATGCTAAAAAGGTCATTAGCAACTAATTAATTCTAATTTAATTAATTTTGAAAAATAGGGGCTGACAAGTCTTCCCTCCTTGAAAAATTTTGTCCTCGAAATTCACAAGGATTTAAGATCCTATAATATTCTAACATAGCAAGCACTGCAACAAATGACTAAGGCTATGATCGAAACTAATCTCAAAGGTATCAAGCGGGAACGAGTAGTTCCTTTGCAGTGGTTGGATCGAACAAATAAGGGTATCTCTCTCTCATGTCTGACTCCCTCTCCCAAGTAGATTCATCGAGAGAGTGACGGCTCCAAGCTACTCGTACTAAGGGTATAACCTTGTTCCTCAGCCTCTTCTCCCTCGTGTCTAATATCTCCACTGGCTGCTCAGAAACTGAAAGGCTCGGTCCGATCTCCAACTCTGAATGATCTAGCACATGGCTGGGGTCCGGAACATATCTCCTTAGCTGGGATACATAAAAGACATCGTGAACTCCTGCTAGGTTGGGTGGAAGTGCAACCCTGTAAGCTACCTCTCCGATCCTGCCAAGTATCTCGAACGACCCAATGTATCTGGGGCTCAGCTTCCCTCCTCGTCCGAACCGAATCGTCCCTCTAGTAGGTGATATCTTCACTAGCACCATATCACCGTCTACGAACTCCATCGGTCTGCGACTAGCATCAGCCCAGTGTTTCTGTCTGTCCTGAGCTACTCTGAGCCTGTCTATGATCATCCCAACCTTCTCTGCTGCATCCGTGATCATCTCTGGCCCAAGCATAACTCTGTCCCCAACATCATCCCAAAAGAGCGGTGTACGACATCGCCGTCCATATAGTGCCTCGAAAGGAGATATACCGATACTGGCTTGGTAGTTGTTGTTGTATTAAAACTCTACCAAGTGCAGATGGCTCTCCCATGATCCTCCAAAGTCTAGTACGCAGGTCCTCATCATGTCCTCCAGCGTTTGTATCGTCCTTTCGGACTTCCTATCTGTCTGTAGGTGGTACGACGTACTGAACTTGAGCCGACTGCCCAACTCCTCCTGCAAGCTCCTCCAGTAGTGGGACGTGAATCTGCTGTCTCTGTCCGATACGATACTCACTGGTACTCCATGCAAGCGAACAATCTGCTGCATGTATAGCTCTGCAAACTTTATGGTGGAAAGCCCCACCTTGAAGGGTATAAAGTGCGCACACTTCATGAGCCTGTCCACGATGACCCAGATGGCATCCTTCCCTCATTGGAAACGAGGAAGCCCTAAGACGAAGTCCATCATAATGTGTTCCCACTTCCACTCGGGGATGGGTAACGGCTGCAATAGACCAGCTGGCCTCTGGCGCTCCGCCTTGACCTGCTGGCAAACTAAGTATCTCGAAATGAAACGTGATACATCCTTCTTCATCCCGTGCCACCAAATATGTTTCTACAAGTCAAGGTACATCTTGTTAGCACCAGGGTGAATAGAATATCTCGATCGGTGTACCTCCTGCAAGACTGCCTCTACCAGCTCTCCCTTCTGCATGCACAATCGGCTGCCATGCATTAAGGATCCATCCTCTGCTACAGTGAAGTCATCCAGCAATCCAGCTAAAACCTGGGCCTGAAGTCTGCAAAGGCTCTCATCTGTAGACTGTGCCTCCCTGATCTGCTCTATCAAACCTGACTGTATGTCAAGCGCCATCATCTGTATCACTAATCCTGGCCGAACTATCTCGATACCGAGCTTCTCCAGATCTTCCCGCAAATGTCGATCTATCATCAGATACCATGCCATCGGATGCCTGCTCAGCACATCTGCCACCATATTTGCCTTTTTGGGGTGATACTGTAAATTGATGTCGAAGTCCTTTATCAACTCCAACCATCGTCTTTGTCTCATATTTAGCTCTTTCTACGTGAACATATACTTCAAGCTTTTGTGGTCAGTAAAGATTTCCACACACTCTCCGTATAAGTAATATTTCCATAACTTGAGTGCAAAGATCACCGCAGCTAACTCTAGGTCATGGGTAGGATAGTTCTGCTCATGAGTCCGCAATTGCCTAGATGCATAAGCAATCACTTTCCTATGCTGCTGTAGGACACATCCTAGCCCCTTTCCTGAAGCATCGCTGTATATGGTGAAACCTCCAGAACTTGAAGGTAATGTTAGAATTGGAGCGGTCATCAGCCTCCTCTTTAGCTCCTCAAATGCTGCCTGGCAATCCTCTGACCAGATGTACTCTGCGTCCTTTCGTGTTAGCTTCGTCATGGGTTTAGCTATCCTAGCAAAGTCCTGGACGAAATTTCTATAATAGCCTGCGAAACCCAGAAAGCTCCTGATCTCTGAAACTGACGTCGGAGTCTTCCATGTCTCAACTGCAACAATCTTCCTGGGATCAACCGAGATTCCCTCTCCAGTAACTACATGGCCGAGAAACTCCACTCGGTCTAAAAAGAACTCGCACTTCGACAATTTGGCAAACAACCTCTCCTGCCTCATAATCCCTAAAACTATTCGTAAGTGCTCTGCATGCTCCTCCGGCATCTTCGAGTATATCAGGATGTCGTCGACAAACACTACGATGAACTTACCTAGATACTGGTAAAATATCTTATTCATCAAATTTATAAAGACAGCTGGCGTATTTGTGAGACCAAATGGCATCACCAGAAACTCGTACTGCCCGTACTTCGTATTGAACGCTGTCTTCTGGATGTCAGCTGCCCTGACCTTCACCTGGTGGTACCCAGATCTTAAGTCTATCCTGGAAAATACTTTTGTCCCACTCAACTGGTCGAACAAATCATCTACCCTGGGCAGAGGATATTTGTTCTTGATGGTGATGGCATTCAAAGCCAGGTAGTCAATACACAACCGAACTGTACCATCCTTCTTAGGCACAAAGAGCACTGGCGCTCCCTATGGAGAAGCACTAGATCGAATGAAACCCTTTTTCAATAGGTCATCAATCTGCTCCTTCATGTCTACGGCCTCCTTGGGGTTCACTCTATAGTAAGCCCACGATACTGGTGATGAACCCGGTTCTAAATCTATGGTGAACTCCATATCTCTGTCAGGCAGAAGTCCTGGAAGATCCTTTGGGAATACATCCATAAACTTCCTAATGATAGGGTGTGGCGGTGCTATGTCCCCAATTGTCGCACAACAGTTCGACTCTAGGCTGATCTTCGGCCCTTCCTCCTGACACTGAATGGTGCTGTGCCTGGGGGAATGAACAGAATACTACCCACATGACAGTCTATAGCTGCATGGGCATAGCTAAGCCAGTCCATCCCTAATATGATATCATAACCGGGGCGTGGCATCACAAAGAATCGTCCCCTGAACTCTCTTCTGGCTATAAAAATAGAGCATCTATAGATAGCTCTAATAGGCACTGGTCCTCCTTCTGTCATTACTCTACTAATCTTTTCGGTATGTGTGTTTTCCATGAAATATAAAAGAACAAAACAATTATCGGAGGACTGGACTTTTACTTCACAATACAAACTCGCTTGTATAAAGAAAGCCTAGGGACGAAAGCCTAGGTACAACAATCTAAGTACAATTGTTTATTTTAGATTCTGGGGGGGTGACGATAGAGGCTCGGGAAAGCGATGGCCGCTCTGCCTTACTCCTTGGACGATCGGGTGCAGCGTTGGCTATGTAGAAGAACTGCTTGGCGTTGATGAAGAAATGCTCCCCTTTCGATCTCTATATATTCTCTCTCTGGCTCTCTAGATCTCTGTGTCTTCTTTTTGCAGAAATAAAAGAATCTCCCCTTTCGCAAGGGAATGGCACCTTGCTATTTATAAGAGTGGGGGGCATCACTAGGGTTTGCAATGATTTCCTATTCTCAAAAGTCGGCGGCTAAGGATCAATGAATCTGTGCCGTTCATCTTGAATATAATAGATTTGAGCAATTAATGTGATTGCATCAAATCTTCTATGGGTAATTAATGATGATTGATATAAATCCTCATGATTTGTCATGCCAATCTCGGATTTCCCGCCACGTGTCATTGATTTGCTTGATTGCAAATGATCTGATTTGATCCCAATATTTTATTAAGATTTGTTGATAGATTTTGATCGACTTGATGCCAGGTGTCCTACTATCATGCCACGTGTCTTAACCACGAGCCACTGAAGAAATTTGAGCCGTATGAGGATTGCTCCCCATTGAGCCGCATAAGGCTGGCCACGTGTCAAGGCTGCTTGGGAGTGGCCCCTGAATATTTGAACCATATGGTGATGATCTAAGCCGCATGAGCGTAGGTGACCGCATGATGGGTGTCTTCTTCGTGAGCCGTATGGAGATAGTCCTCGTGAGCCGCATGAGGTAGCCTCTGCTTGAGCCGTATAGGATAGCTTCAGCCTGAGCCGCATGCGATAGCGTCGGCCTGAGCCGCATGGAGTGGTCTCTGCCTGAACCGCATGCGACTGTCCACGTGTCAAGGCCGCCTGAAGGTTTCTGGATTTCGGGGGATCGTGTCAGAGATTTCCTTTGTTTCCCTAGGAGTCTGCCATTATGACGGAGTCATTATTGTTTCTTTGTGTCAGAGCTATCATTTGTCAGAGCTATCAGCCGTCAAGACATTTAATGCAGTAAAGGACAAAGGGAAGAGCTGTTGCGGGCCACGTGGCTCCTCTCTGAGCCGCATAGAACTATTCGAGCCGCATAGACGCTTGAGCCGCATGGATCCCTGAGCCGCATGTGCTCTATCAGCCGCATGGTGATCCTTAACCGCATGGATCTTTCTTTATTCTTTTCCATGCTTCTACAAGACCCTCTTCAAAGTTTTTAATTTGCAAAATTGAAATACTTTGAATAAGAAGTATGGCTATGCATAAACTCTTCTGGCCGCATATGATGTCCTGGCCGTATGGATGTCTCAGCCGCATGGCCTCCTCAACCGCATTGGTCAGTTAGCCATATGGACTTTCGGGCCGCATAGGCTGTTCTGGCCGCATGAGCTCCTTGCCACGTCATCCTGCCACGTGTGGGAATCTTTTGCATTAAATGCTGTTGATTTGCCATCGGATTTGAAGCCGCTCTTCAGGGAAAGATCCCAAGAGTTTGGCCTTCATTTTAGTTGGCTCGCCTAGATAACCGAAGGGTTAATTTTTATTTTGCACGAGAATCGAAGTGCCCTCCTTTCATCTATAAGTAGGGATGTGTTCAGTCGGAGAGACTTCTTTACTTTCTCTTTCGTCTTCAACTTTTGCTAACGTTCTTTCTTTGTCTTCCTTCTCCGACCGCCGAACGATAATGGCCCCCAAGTCTTCCAAGGTCGCCCCTGCTGCTGCAAAGGGCAAGAAAGTGGCTTCTTCGTCGGCCACCACGCCTGAAGTGCACCCTGATGTCCACCCTGCTTTTCAGGGTAAAGATTGGGTAGAAATTTGAATACTTTCGAACCCTAAGAAACCATGGCTCTGTTGCATAATTTATGCACAAGCCTTCATCCTTCGTCTTTATTGAACTGCCCAAGTTTAATCACGATGAAGTTGCATGAGCCGCATGACCCTCTTATGTCTGAGCCGCATAGGGCATGCCCCGTGTTTGAGCCGTATGAGAAATATTTGAGCCGCAGGAGCACTTCTGGATTTGAACCGCATGAAGCCTCATTTTGAACTGGGCCGTATATTCTCTTGACGAACTGGACCGCATAAAACCTCGCTCAGTCGTGCCGCATAAGCTCTTCGGCTAAATAGAACCGCATAAGTTCAACCGAACCGCATAAGCTATCAGATCAGTGTCACATGGAACCCCCTAACTGAATTGGGCCGCTTAAAGCTGTGCTGACCCGAGCCGCATAGGTTCTATTGAAGCCGTGCCGCATGAGACCCAACTGAGTTTGGGTCGCATAAGGCTTCATTTGATGCAAGCCGCATAGGCTTGTAGGAACTTCTTTTTTGAGAAACTTTAAGTTGTTTTGTTTTAACCATCTTTTAATCCTGTTTCTTTTATCCTTTTTTCAGTGAACCTCCCAACAAATCTGGCAGGAGAGCTTCTGGCCGGTTCAGCATAATATGCCGTGGGTGTACGGCTCGACGGCTTAATTCGACATGTGACGAATCAGCTTCCCACCAATGAGCCTTTGGAGAGGTTGGGTGCCATAAATAACCAGCCTTTCCACTTTCTTTGCACTATGATGAATTCGGGGGGACTGGAAGGAGGGTATCTGAAACCAGTCTTTCTCTTTGGGGATGCTCTATCCATAAAGAACCCCCGAGTGCTGGACATTTTTGAGAGCTGGGACTTTACTATGGACGGGGTGGAGATCCATATTCCCGAGACGGAACAGCATTTTCTCCTCTCGTGGTTCAATATGGTGCCATTGAGTAGGAAAACGGTGGGCTCTCTAACTCCAACCCAATTGGGGATGTTCGTGGACAACATCCACTATAATAGGAGTATGGGGACAGCATGTGCGGGCAGGGACTCGGTTAGTCGGAGCGTGATGGGACTGATTCCGGGTACCTTCATAAACGTATCTGGTCCCAACTTCACTTTTACTCTAGCCGATACCTTCCTGAATCAGCTCGCTCGCAACGGGTCTTATCCTGTTGGCAGGTTGTCGCTGCTGAACTGGATAAACCCCATCCCTACGTGGGCCAACCTTACCTCATGGATCCTGAAAAAATACGAGGCATTCCTTCGGGAGATTGACCTCTATTATGCTATCTGGGGCACCTGTTACGGGTTATCCATTAACAAGCCGTTGTTCATGGCTCTTTTGGAAATGTAAAACCGGCGGACGGGAACTTTCTTCGCCCGGAGGGGAGTTGGGACTTGCTCTCCATGAAATGTATGCTGTTTTTAAGCTGCCATGGGGGGGCGAGGCCTTTGAAGTATACATCCTGACAAACGAGGAATTCGAGGATCTGGATCGGCGATTCCCGGGTTTCGTTGTCGTGTACCGGGAACTGCTATGCCACCATAGTATTTGTCACCAAACGGCTATCAAGAAGAATAATAGCTCAGAAGGGAATGCTCCCCATACTACGTCTTGGTGTCTTTTCGAGGTCCTCAGACCCAGGAGGAGATAAAAAACTTGATGTCGACTGCCAAGAGGTCGAGGTCCACCAGTGACAAATTTGGGAGTCGTATTTACTCCTTCAACTATTTCTACCACGGTACCCGGCAGATGTCTGAAAAAGCGCTCTTAGCCAGATTTTTGATGGTGTGGCTACGGAACTGCGTAGTTTCAGGAGGGACAGGTTCTATAGAAAGGTTTAGCCGCCACTTCATCCTCCCGGCCGTGAAGCTGGTCTTCACAGTCAGGCTGGCCCTCCTTCCGGCCATGGTGTGTAGCATACACCACGACCTCCGCGCCTTTTCGTCTAAAGTCATTGCTCGCGAGACGACACTGGACTTTGAGCGGATGGAGCTACCCTACCATTATCTAGTGGGGTGGCTGTTGATGCATTATCGGTCGTTGATGAGGCCCGGAACAGAAGATGGCGTTACCGCTGATGACGCCTTCTTTTTTTGATACCGTCGTCAGCCTTGGGAATACGACACCATCCCAGCCTGTCGGAGGGCATTGGCGAGAGTAGACGGGCACGACTTCTTTGTGTCTCTTCCATAATTTATCGCTAGATAAGTGAGGGATGTACATGTTGATGGCATTGAACCTTCCCTGCTCTTATCTGAGAAAATGCTTCTTTGGCTGCACAATATTCATCCAGCGCACCTAGTATATTGTTACCGCAATAACGTATACCTGGAGCCCTATTTGTCCAGCAGGGTCTCCCGCCAGTTTGGGTATAGCCAGCTATTCCTTGATTGTCCCAGTGCTTGTCTAGGCTTTGAAGGCAGTGTCCTCGATGGTATTAGGGCTTGGCATTATTACAATGCAGTTCATACCCAAGCTAGCTTTTCGGTCCCTGATGCTGAGACGTCAGGAGAGATTTTATATATGGCGGCCCTCTATCATGTTGCAGCGAGCAAGCCTCCTGTTAACTTTGACATGAGTACCAGCTTTATTGTTGGTACTGGCTTGGCGGAGAAGCCCGAGGGATCCAAGAAGAGGAAGAGAAGGGATAATAGGGTTCCCGTGCCGGACTCGAAGTCCACCACGCGGGCGAAGAGAATGATGAACAGGATGCCGATGATTCGTGGCATTCCTCGGACGAGGAGGTGGGGGACCAGCCACCTATCGTGCCAAACGAAGATGTGGAGGATCAACCACCTGCTGTGCCTGGTCCTTCGTACAAACGGAGCAGGCGTATGTCTACTGATGATGGCAGAACCCACTCCACGAAGCGTGCTGCGGTAAGACGTCGTAGGTTGTTTATTGATGTTGACGTTGTTTCTGCGGTGATTTGAATTTCAACTATCTTCTTTTTTTTCTAAAATATGGCCTAATTATTTTTCTTTTGCTCTTTATAGGCGTCAGAGGAGTCTGCTTCTCGGGACCCGATTGTCGAGGTCGATCCGGTCCTGTCCAATTTGGTCAAAGATGTGTGCACCACTATCATCTCTGTTGGGGTTCTTCCGGAGGCGATCGAGGAGTCTCACCTTGCTGAGACCTCAACCCATGGGGATGGAGGCTCTACTGCGCCTGTCCCTGAGACATCTGAATTTCAACAGGATGACACTGACCTGGCTGGCTCCCTTTCAGGGGCGGCTGCGACAGAGAAACCAGCTGAATTCGACTTGGAAGCCGCGGGTAGGGAGACTATGCCAGCTGCGAACGAGCCGCAGCCTCCATGCTCTTCCCCTGGTAAGATAAGCCAAATCATAACTTGTGTGGAAGCCTATTTGCTCCATCATCCTGTCCTTCGAGTTACGTCGATTGATGGTTGCTTTGGACGTACAGGTCCCACCCCTTTATTGCCGGTGACGGATATTGCCGGGGCAGACTCTACCGAAGGGGATCTGATGGAAGCATGTGTGCCTCCTTCTTTTCCAACCTATATTGAGGGTCCTCTAGCTGGGTCGAGTTCGGGAGCCCTAGTGGCGATGCTTCATGTGCCCTCCTTTGCGAATATGGTCTCGGAGGTTAACCTTGCTGTCCTACCAAGTATCCAAGCTCTTCGGGCGGCGGAAGAGGAGCTAGCCGACATTCATGCATCTTGTCGTGCAAAATTTGTTTCCCTGGTGGCGGGGATGGCAAGTTCTGATACTACTCCTTCAGTACTGCCCGCCACACTCCCTTTGACGCTGTCCTCTAGAGAAGTTTTGGATAAAGCGTCCCAGGATGTGGTTGACAGCTTTCACCGTCACCTGAAGAGAGGGATCGAGGCAGCTGTGGAGAGGGGGACTCCCTTTGCTATGGCCTGTCAATACGCCGGTGGCCAGATTAATATCCTTAGAATACTCCCTGGTGGGGCGGGACTAGCTGCGCTTCTGGAGCCTAAGTTGCTAGAGGCTGATCGTCTTGTGGCCCAGTTTTGCGTACTGCGGCAAGCTAATCTATCAGTAGCAATAGATCAAGAGCGTACTTTCCTCACGACCGTGGTGGAGAAGGCGAGGCTTGCTCGGGAATCGATCAAGCCAACTATATTGAAGGACCGCCAGGATCTGACTTAGTTGTACGATCAATGGAGCCGTCGGACTGAAGATTGTGCAGATCGGAAAGCGACTGCCTCCCGCGGGGTAACTGACACCCAGGAGCAGATTCTCGAGCTCCAGAGAAAGCTGGCCTTCTTGGAGTCCGAGCTCGAAGCTGTCCGTACTGAGAAAGGGGTTGCTATTCAGGAGACTGACAGATTTAGTGGAGCTTCTGCCAATCTGGAACTTGCCCTGAAGAAGATGGAGAATGACTGGCAGGCATATATGTACTTGAATGATGCAGAACAGTTGTCCAGGAGGCTGAGCGCCGAGCTAGACATAGGCTTGAGCGGGGTACTGCCTTGGTGAGAAACTGCTTCTTGGAATTGTGTAATGCCGAACTATAGTCGGTCTTTCCTTCTTTTGTTTATGTTTTTTTTTCTTTTGAGAGGGACGTGGTCCCAAAACATGTAATGCTTTTTCGACTTTCAAATAAAGAGTACTTTCCATTCTACCCTTAATTTGTATTGCTTGTTGTGCTTGTGCTATTATGGTGATGTTTGCCCCTCAAGAGGGACTTGTCTGTGGACCTGTTACCCCTGGCATATCTTGGTTTTAGGTACGGATAACAAGTTTGATTGGGGATACCTAGAACGGTTCCACAATAAGGTTGTCGTGGACGTTTCGAGTATCGATAAAAAGAATGCCATGGAGCAGCTGGGTTCCCGGGGCATGATGAGAAATGATGGGCCTGTGCTGAGAAGCTTAGCACAGGACATTTTATGGGCCTACTATCCTTGGCATACCCTGGGTTAGGATACGGATAATAGGATAAAATAGAACCAATATGCTTACTCAGAGGTAATGAGGACATGACAAGCATGAAGGTTTTCTTACCGCGAAATCTTTCTACTCAGAGGTGATGAGGACATGGCAGGAGTGGACTCAACGGAGGATATTTTTGGACTTACTATCCTTGGCATACTCCGGTTGTGGGTATAGATAATAAGTCGAAAGGGAATCAACATACTTACTCAGAGGTAATGAGGACATGGCAAGTATGAGGCTTTCTTCGACGGAGCCTTCCCACTCAGAGGTAATGAGGACATGGCAGGAGTGGGCTCAATGAAGGGGGGTACGTAGAACGACTCAGAGGTAATGAGGACATGGAAGTTCTAGGTAGAGGGGTGATTTGTTTTTGGAGGAATTGAGACGACTCAGAGGTAACATCGACATGGTCGTTTTTGGAAATTTATGGATCTGTTACCCTTTTTGTGCACTGGGAGTGCGGGTAGTGGATCATGAGGAAGGAGCTCCTTCAGGAAGAAAGTTCAAAGGTATGGTCATACATAACTTTCCCCCAAAAGAGTAACCGGGATATAAGTTCAGGGGTACCAGCGGGTACATAACTCAATAATTCGAGAATTTTGGAATCAAAATGTAAGTTCAGAGGAACCAGCGGGTACTTGACTCGATAATCTGGGATTTCTGTGGAAGGAGGACGTGAGTTCAGCGATACGAGAGGGTACATGACTCAGTAATCTGGAATTTTTTTGTGAATATGAATTCAACGGTACCAGCGGGTATATGACTCGATGATCGAAATATTGTGAATATGAGTTCAGCGGCACCAGCGGGTACATGACTCGGTAATCTGGGGTATTATGAATGTGAGTTCAGCGGTACCAGCGGGTACATGACTCGATGATCGGAATATTGTTAATATGAGTTCAGCGGCACCAGCGGGTATATGACTCGGTAATCTGGGGTATTGTGAATGTGAGTTCAGCGGTACCAGCGGGTACATAACTCGATGATCTGGAATATTGTGAGAGTGAGTTCAGCGGTACCAGCGGGTACATGACTCGATGATCTGGAATATGTCGTTTAGACATAATATTTCTTCAGAAACTTGCCGTTGATGGGCAACATGAGCAAGTCTCCGTTTTGTTTTGCGAGGCTGTAAGCACCGTTGGAGAATACGGCCTCAATGATAAACGGACCTTCCCATTTTGGCTGGAATTTGCCGGCGGATTTATGAGTCATGACCATCGACCTCCGGACTGCCAGAACGAGATCGCCCACTTGGAATGTTCTGATTTTAACCTTCTTGTTGAAGGCTCCAGAGATGCGTGCTTGGTATAGCTCGATTCGTTGCTGAGCCAAGAGGCGCTTTTCATCTAAGGCCTCCAATTTTTGTAGCCGACGACGGTAGTTATCGTCCGTCGTCAATTGGTAAGTAAGGGCGACGTGAAGTGAGGGTATTTGAGTCTCCAATGGGTGGACTGTCTCACTTCCGTATACCAAGGAAAATGGCATATTCCCAGTGGCCGTTCGGACTGTAGTACGGTACGCCCATAAGCATTCACCAAGCTTCTCGTTCCAGTTGCGTTTGTTGGAAGACACAAACTTCTTGAGAAGTTTGATGATTGTTTTGTTGAGTGCCTCTGCCAACCCATTTGCTGTCGGATTGTATGGTGTCGAAGCAATATTCTGGATGCGATGCTTGTCGCAGAACCGATAGAAGGCATGGCTTGTAAACTGCGGACCATTATCGTGGATGATCCTTCGGGGCAGTCCAAAGCGATAGATGACATGATGCTTGAGGAAGCTGATCACGTTTAAAATCTTTACTTCTACGAGCGGAATAGCTTCCGCCCATTTGGAGAAGTAATCCGTGATCACGAGTATGAAGCGATGTCCATGGGAGGAAGGTGGAGTGATTGGACCGATGATGTCCATTCCCCATGCTTCAAATGGCCAAGACGCCACTGTCGGATGTAGAAACTCGGATGGTTGGTAGATAAAGTCCGCGTGGACTTGGCAGGCTTTATCTTGCATAGTCTATCGTATCTGCTACCATCGTGGGCCAGTAGTAGCCCATTCGGCAAAGACGGTCTTATAATTTGGGGCCAGGCTGATGGGCCCCGCAGACACCGTCATGAGCTTCGCGTACGGCTTCTTTGGCTTCTGCGTTTGACAGACACCGAAGCAATAACCCGTCGTAAGATCGCCGATACAGCATTTTTGTCTCTGTATCGTAGAAGAATCTGAGAGAACGCCTTCTGATGGAAGTGGCTTCCTTTGGGTTCTCGGGCAGGATGTCGTAGACTACGAAGTATATGAATGGTTGTCTCCAGTCTGGTGCTTCGTCGATCGTTTGGGCAGAATAACTTGCCACGACTTGAACGTTGTTCTTGGGACAGACCAGTTCGTGGCCTATCACGTCAACCGAATAATGAGTATGGTTTGGCACTGGTAGGGAAGCGGCAAGGCCTGCTAGGGCATCAGCTTCGATGTTCTGTAGTCTGGGAACATGTTCGATGAAGAATCCCTCAAATGATGAGATAATGTTGATCACTATTTGGTGATAGGGGATCATGTCTTCGTGGCGGACTTCGTACGAACCCCGGATCTGGTTGACGATTAACTGCGAATCGCCGTATGCTTCAAGATATTCTACCCCCAGCTCTCTTGCAAGTTATAGGCCAATGACCAACGCGTTATAATCGGCCATGTTGTTAGAGCAGGGTTCCGTGAGGGAGTAAGTGCGATTAATCACCAGTCCGGAAGGAGAAATCAACACCACCCCGACTCCAACGATGATATTGCCCTTGGGTCCAGTTCTCGAAGCACCATCGAAGAACATTTGCCATATATCATCGTGGGAGGTCACATGTGAGTCGGCGACCTCATCTGGGATTCCTTCATATACTCTGGATGACTCCGAGCCTGGGTGGGCTGCTAAAAAATCTGCCAGAACTTGACCTTTAACAGCCTTTTGCGGGACGAAGACCATATGATAAGGAGACAGTAATATTGCCCATATGGCGAGGCGGGAGCTGAGTGCCCCTGGTTTAGTCATGAGGACCCTGAGAGGGTTGACTCGTGAGATCACATGTATGGTTTGTCCTGTGATATAGTGCCGCATCTTTTGAATGGCAAACACCAGGGCGAGGCATTCCTTCTCCACAGCGGTGTATCGGTGCTCTGGCCCAATCATCATTCGGCTGAGGTAATATATAGCTTGTTCATGACCTGCATCGTTGTTTTGTGCCAGCAGGGCACCAAGGGAATGCTCTATTACTCGTACATATAGTAAGAATGGTTTTCCAGCAACCGGGGCCACTAGGACTGGAGGGTTCGACAAATATTTTTTGATACTGTCGAAGGCGCGTTGGCATTCTTCATCCCATACGAACGAGACGCCTTTTTTATGAGGTGGGTGAATGGCCGACATCGCCCGGAGAGGTTAGAGATGAACCTCCTGATGTAAGCCAGCCTCCCTTGAAGGCCTCTGAGTTCACGAAGATTTCTCGGGGGGCCCATCTCCATAATCGCCTTCGTCTTTTCTAGGTCTACATGAATTCCCTGTGCAGTAATAATAAAACCCAAGAATTTTCCGCTGGATACGCCCAAGAAGGATTTTGTGGGATTCATCTTCAGGTTGTGTGCTCACATCAGGTCGAATACTGTCCTCAGATCACGCAGGTGGTCTCTCTTATAGCGACTCTTGACGGCGATGTCATCAACATAGCACTCCACAGTCTTGTGCAAGTGATCTCTGAAAATGATACTCATGGCTCTTTGATATATGGCACCAGAATTCTTTAAACTAAAAGATATGACTGTGTAGAAATACGTGCCAATCGGTGTTCGAAATGAGGTGTGCTTTTCGTCGTCTGCAGACATCTTGATTTGGTTGTACCCCGAGAAACCATCCATGAATGACATGCGTTCGAAGCCGCATGTGTTGTCAATCATGATGTCTGTTATAGAGAGAAGGAATTCATCTTTAGGACATACCTCGTTCAGGTTGCGGAAGTCGATGCAGATTCGAATCTTCCCATTCTTTTTGAGGACCTGTACTATATTGGTGACCCAATCTGGATGTTGTTCTTCACGAAAGAAGCCACTGGCTATCAGCTTGTTGACTTCGGCTTCGATCGTATCCATGATGCCCGGGCGGAAGCGTCGTTGCTGTTGTTTGACCGGCTTCGCATCTGGCCGAATGTTGAGCTTGTGAAGGGCAACTTCGGGGTTTAGTCCTGGCATGTCTTCATAGCTCCAGGCGAACACATCAATATATTCTTTGACAAGTTCCAGTAGCGAATTTCGCTCTTCGTCTGTTAGGCTTTTATGACAAAGATTGGTTTTGGAGAAGATTCGCTGCCGAGGTCGACCTGTATAACCTCGTCTTCGGTAGGAGGTTCTCTCTGTTCGAACCGCTTTTCCCATTGTGCATCCAGCTGTTGGGCCCACGGCTCTAACTCAAGGATTTCAAGAATGTCTTCATCTTTTTCGTAGGCGTCGGCGAATGCCATATTGACTGACTTGACTTGTCTGAATACGTCTTCGATGCTGGTATCTGAATCAGAAGTTGGTGAACCGGTTGAATGTGAATGCCAGTCGCATTCCTTATCTGAACTTTCAGGGGTCGTTGCGGGCGTAATATACCCTAGTCCACATCGAGTCTTGCTGTAGTAGTCCCGTAGTTTGCCAGCTGGGACTGGTGGCTTCAAAGGTAATTGTCGATCGGTGCCGTAGTTCAAACCTGGCGTAGTCTCCAGATCATATCCCTATTTTTGCATGAGGTATTTAGATTGGGGCTATAAAGATACATAGGCAGCCTCCCGGCATCTGATTTGGGATCGGCCTCTTCTATGGTGAAGGGCTGTGGGTCGTCTTTCTGGCCGAAGATGATTGGATGGTACCCTCCCTCGATTATGCGGTAAGCGTCTTCCACTGGAGTATGCTGGTTTGCAGTATAAACATTTGTCACCTGTGTGTGTAGGTGAGTGCCTATACCGTGTTCCATAGCTTACATTATACAAAGCTTATTAAGCTCGAGATGGTTCAAAGATAGCCCTTTATTGATGAAGTAAGGTATCTTTTCTAGTTGGATTACATCATCTACGGAAGGAACATCAGTGTGGGTAGCCACATACTTGGCCAGCTCTGGTTCTCCTTCGGTCAGCCCCTGTATAAATGAAGACTGAGAGAATGACCTGGGTAGCTTGATCATCAGGGGTTCTGTTGGTGGAGCCGAGCGTGGAGTTGTTGGCAAACTAGCGACCCCAAGTTTGGTACTCGATATTGGGCGGGGAGTTGTCGGCTCGCTAGAAGCCCCAGACTTTGCATCGGGGTGACGATTCTTCTTGGGAAGGCGTATCGTCATTGGCTTGTCAGAGGGATTGAGCTTCTCTGCTTGTGGCTGGTTGACTCTCGGTAGCCTGATTGTCAGTGACTCCGTTGTGGGTCTCGGCACTTAGCCGAACCTTGGCAGCAGGATTATCATTTGCCCTTCTTGTGCCGAGAGGCTGATCGTATCCTTACGCAGAGCGGCCGTAAGGGGTGCAAATTTGCCAGGTTTGCGAGCTTGAAGGTGGATCGTCAGAGGTTCTCCTGATCCAGAGGCCGTTCCGGTTTGAGCCTGTACATCTTCATCCAGGTGCCTCTTCGACTTCTCGTATAGGCAGGAATCCGAGTAGTAGGATTCGACTCCTTTGAAGGGATCGATGTCGGCAAATTCTGTCCTCACAAAGCCATGTTTATCGACATACTTGAAGCACTGGTGCAGTGTGGAAGGCACGATCATGTAATCGTGTATCCAAGGGCGCCCCAAGAGGATGTTGTAAGAAGTGTTCGCATATATAACGTAACAAGTCACTTTCGACTGGAGATCGCCAATTTGGCACTTCAAACGAATCTTTCCAATTGGGTAGCTCCTGCCCGAATTGAAATCGCTGATGGCGGTGCTTGTTGGCGTCAGGCGATGCATCGAAATGCGGAGATAATGTAGCAGACCCTTCAGAATGATGCTTATGGAAGAACCATGATCAATGTGCATTCGGTCCACCTTTACATCCCCAATGTATCCGGTGTAGTATAGTGGACGATCGTGGAGATTGGTTTTGATGAGCATATCCTGCGGAGTGAAAACAATATTGGGTATTGCTCCTGTGCAAGCGCTGTCTTGGAGATTTGTAGGCGGGCTCTCTCCTGTGAGGTTGACCTGAGCCCGATATGCGTCGGCATTTTAGAGTGCATCGCTCAAAGCTGCACGAACATCCTTTGAGAGCCTCAGGAGCTCGTATAATGATAATTTGGCCGATATATTGGCCAACTGCGCCAAGATGTCGAAGTTGTAGGGCCTCTCCAACCCCTGAGGTGTCTCTTTTCAGAGGGATTTGTCAAAGCGAGTTTCCTTCGGCCTAGGCTTGTCGGTCGTCGGAGGCTGAGAAGGTTCTGGGGCGTCAGCAGTAGCTGGCTGATGATCTTCAGTTGAGTTCTCAGCCACGGGTTGGGATTGTGCCCCAGATTGGGTGACGACAGCCGTGACCTCTTCGACATCTGCCGAGATTGTACGACAGGATCTGACTTTTCTACTCTTTTTCTTACGAATGGAAGGTGGTATGGGCTGCATCACCTCAAGTACTAGGTCCGGATGGACCCACATGATCTTCCTCCGTGATGTGGTGAGGGACACTAGACCAGCAACCTGATCCCGAGGAGGTGGAAGATTAGCAATCTCCATTGTCGCCAGAGGGATGGGTACCACCCCATCTTGAGTCTCTGTTGGAGGGAAGCTGCCGAATTGTACGGACACCATGTTGGCCGCCACGGTTACCTCCTCGAAATCGATGGCCAGAGCGTTCGAATCGATGAGATGTTGGATGTATCGTTTCAGTTAGTAGCAGTCGTGCATAGCATGGTGGACGTAGCGGTGGTAATGACAGTATTTTGGGCTCTCCATTTTTGCCGGCCGAGGTTCCCGTCTTGGTGGAGGGAGCTGAATTCTGTCTCCTTGTATGAGCATGTCCAAGATGGGCTTGATGTGGCCGTCCTCGAAGGAGTAGGTTATTTGCGGCCATTGTTTATCTGTCGATTTTGACTCAGGTTTCTGGGTTTTGTCTGCCACCATAGCCTGCTTACCCTGTTGTCCCGATTGTTGGAGGGGCTACCCCCATTGTCGTTGTTGGTATTAGGACGCTTGCCCTTGTTCTCTCCGTCCGAGATGTGCAATCCCAGTTGGCGAGCCTTCTTCAACCGTTCTTCGGCACTAGTGGCACTGATGATGAATGTCTTCTAGTCCTTAAATTGACTTTCGCCCATCCAGAGACTGATTGTTGGGAGCAATCTCTTTTGGCAAATTTCAATCAAGGAGGAATTCGGGTTACCAGATGGCAGTTTTATCGCGGTTTGGCAAAACCGCTCGATATAGTTCCTTGTTAGCTCTTTCTCCCCTTGGACGACGTCCATGAGGGTGGACATTGTGATGTCCTGCCCTACTTCGTAGAATCTCTCCAAGAACATGCGCTTGAAGCTGGCGAAGGAGTGGATGCAGTTGTCTGGCAGGTTGCGATACCAGTCGAAGGCGACTCCTTCCAATGCCCCAATGAATAATCGTGTGAGGATGGCATCGTCAGGGGCCAGATGGTCGGTGGTGACCTCGAAGTAAGTGATGTACCGACTTGCGGAGGTCTTGCCATCATAAGGGTTGATGTTGAACGGCTTATATCTTGGCGGGAAGGGGACATCCCTCCATGCAGCAGGGTACGGTTGCCGTATTCTGAGGTCTTGAGAGTTTTCTCGAGCGTGAAACATGGCCCGGAGCTCCTGGACCTCTCTTTTCACTTCTCGGGCTTCATCCACAGCGGTGGGGGCCGTCATTTCGGGAGGATTGTTGTCCGGATTCGGTGCCGCTGAGTTCGAGTCTGCATTGACTGCGGGACCCGCGCTTGTTTGGCCAGGCGTCCCTCCTTGCAGAATTGGAAGGGCCGCTCTGATCTCGTCTACAGACTTGACCAAGGCATACAGTATGGCTTCCAGAGTGTCGATGCGTTGGCGATCACTGGAACCACCTTGGTTGCTGTCCGTCATGAATACTGTCCTTACATGAGGAGAGATGGATGGAACGGTGGAGGACGTGTCCTCCGAGTCATACCCATGTATCGAGAAGTCATCGGGATATGTGGGAATGTTTTCCTCTGGTTCGGACTCAGAAGGAATAGTACCCCCAACTTCAGAGCTTGCTTCATCTTGATAGTCGTGAACATCCTCGGAGACGTCGGTGTAGAAGCATGAAAAAGAAGAGAAAAATGATCCATGCGGCCAAGGGGCCACATGCGGCTCAAGAGTCCCATGCGGCTTAAACACAGAGTGGACTCTATGCGGCCAGCAGAGGGAAGCCACGTGTCTTTTTAGAATGGATGTACCCAGCGTCATTCAAACATAATTAATGCTCTGACGGCTGACAATTAATGTTCTGACGGCTGACAGCTGACAGCTGACAGCCCTGACGTAAAGTAGTCATGATGACTGACACAAGAGCAATATCTTCCTAGGGAACTGGAGAAAATCTTCACAGCTTCGAGACAAGTTTATGCGGCCAGACTAGACGAGTTCACGCGGCCAGTGCAGAGAAACCTATGCGGATCAATCATAAAGGTCCCTCGTGCAGCTCGGCCATGAAGAAATCCATGCGGCTCGGCCATGAAGACTCTCATATAGCTCGGCCAATGAAGATCCCCATGCGGCTCGGTCATGAACATATTCATACGGCTCGGTCATGACAACCTTCATCCGGTTCGAGTATAGAGACTATTCATGCGGCTCGGTCATGAAATCTTTCATACGGCTCGGTCATGACGACCTTCATGTGGCCCAAATATGAACGCTCCTCATGCGGCTCAGCAATGATGACAGGGCACGTGTCCTAAAGACAATCAAGTTTTGGGTCAGATCCCAATAATTTGGGACACGTGGCAAGAGATTGAATTAAATTGATTCATTTAGATTTACGGATGTCAGCAAATCATTATGATGGGGATTTAATGCAATCAACATTAATGACTGACAGGATTTGGCATAATCCTCATTAATGGCCCAGATCCTTCACGCTCAAGATTAGTGGCCCAGATTGATCATTTACCAGGCCGTCGCCACTTTGAGAATGGGCAATCATTGCAAACCCTTATGATGCCCCCACTATTATAAATAGCAAGGTGCCATTCCCTTGCAAAAGGATGCTCCCCCAATAATCAGAGAGAAAAATACACAGAGATCAATCCAGAGAGAGAGAAGCCAGAAGAGCAATACTAGGAGAGCAAGAAGAGCATTTCTTCGTCAACGCCAAGCATCTCGTCACAGGAGCCAAGGCTACGTTCGATCGTCCAAGGAGTAAGGCAGAGCTGTCGTCGCTTTCCTGAGCCTCTATTGTCACCCCCCAGAATCAAAAATAAACAATTGTACTTAGATTGCTATATCTAGGTTTTCGTCCCTAGGCTTTCTTTGTACAAGCGAGTTTGTAACGTGAAGTAAAAGTCCAGTCCTCCCATAAAACTGTTCTGCTCTTTTATATTTCATGGCAAACACGATGGCGACTCTGCTGGGGACAAACTTTTTCACGATTGAGGAGTTGGTGACGCAATCGGATGCAGCCAAGCTTGGCTCCACGCAACAGAAGTTGGTCTCCCGGTTCGACTAACAGGCGTTTGAAGAGATGCTCTCCGACAAGAGCGCTGGCCCGGTCCAAAAGCAAGCTCGCACGAAGAAGGCCCGCAAGGAGTGGAGACCCCGATCATTCGCTCCTACTGAAGCTCTTGCAGAGATACCCTCTGTTACTCAAAACGGCAAAAAAGACTCCTGCAGCCCCACTTCAGACCGTAGACAACTCTGTTGTCCCCAAGTTCGGCCGAAGAAAATACTATGATGCTGGACTTGTAGGGGCAAAGAGGAACTCTATACGATCCGAGCTGCATAAGGGTGCTAGCCGCATGAAGAAAGCTCATGCGGCTACATCCGCCAGCCGCATGAAGAAAGCTCACACGACCACATATGTCAGCCGCATAGCTTATGCGGCTACAGTTGCCAACCGCATGGATGAAACTTATGCGATTACTGAAGTCAATCGCTTACAGAAAACCCATGCGGCCATAATTGCCAACCGCATGCAGCCAGCCTGTACGATCGTGACTCCTAGTCGCACAAGAACAACTCATCCGACAGCTAAAGACAGCCGCATGCAGACAGCCTGTACGGCTTCCAATCTTAGCCGCATAGCGTCTGTTCCACGCTTCTATCGATCGGTCTTCGACCGTCTCTCATGTGGTCCTGACCCTGATGGTTCTCTGGATGATAAGCCAGACTCTGTGGTATCCAACTTGGACTCTTCCTATTACGCACCCATAAGTGCTAAAAGGAAGAAGTCTAGGGCAACGCGGCCTCACCAAGCCCAGTCAGCTGCCCCAACCTCTGACTATCGGAGCGTTTCGCTGATAATCACGCGGGCCTCTAATAGAAAGTTGTATAAAGCTACTCGTACCATGTCCCCTGCGGCCAATGGGCGGGATAGTTATCAAGCATCTCCCAATAACGAACGAAGGCAAGTATACGAGCTCCCTTCGAATCAAGGAGCAGGCGGGAGGCCTACACACTCGCGTGCCCGAAATTTCTGAGCCAGCAAAACAAGTGACTTGCGTGAGGCCATCCTCTACAAACGCAAGGAAAGAGAAGATGCATCGGGGTGCAAAGAGTCCTCCCACGGACGTCACTGCACCCAAGTCATCGTCAACTGCTGCTGCAATAGCACGATGATGCAAGAAGACCGGCAGTCTGTCTTTCAAAGACTGCAACAGCCATCTTCAAAAGACGAGGCACTACCCGTCGTCTCCTGCAACTCTGCTCGGAAAGTCCCCGTTGATGGAAGGGTGAAGAAGACGAATTTTTCCAGCCCGAAGATCTCAACCACTGCGACTAAAAGACTGTCGTCTAAGCGGGTGCCCACCACTGGAGTTTTTCATGGTACTCGCTCTAAGACGAAATCTGCTACAGTAGGGGATTCATCGTCCATAACGAAGGGGGTTGCTGGGGCTGGGGGTAGCACCCCTCCGAGCCTCCACAGCAACCCAATGTTCCAAGAAGACGAACCAGGGGAGACAACTCTTCCAGCGGATACAGCAAACCCACGACGACCCCTGAGAGTTCAGATGAAGAATGTGACTGGCATTCACATTCAACCGGGTCACCAACTTCTGATTCGGATACCAGCATCGGAGACGTATTCAGACAAGTCCTGTCAGTCAATATGGCATTCGCCGACGCTTATGAGGAAGATGAAGATATTCCAAAAATCCTCGAGCTAGAGCCGTAGGCCCAACAGCTAGATGAACAATGGGAAAAGCATTTCGAGCAAAGAGAACCTCCCACTGAGGATGAGGTCATACAAGTTAATCTTGGTGATGAAGCCTCCCCGAAACCAATCTTCATTAGCCAGAGTCTGACAGATGAAGAGTGAGAGTCGCTGCTCCAACTCGTCAAAGAGTATATCGATGTGTTCGCCTGGAGCTACGAAGATATGCCAGGATTGGACCCCGAGATCGCACTCTATAAACTCAATATTCGTCCGGATGCAAAACCTGTCAAGCAATAGCAAAGACGGTTTCGCCCCGATATCATGAATGCTATTGAAGCCGAGGTCAACAAATTGATAGGCAGCGGCTTCATTCGCGAAGAGCAGCATCCAGATTGGGTAGCCAACATAGTACCAGTTCTCAAGAAGAACGGGAAGATCCGAATATGCATTGACTCCCGGAATCTGAATGAGGCATGCCCTAAAGATGAATTCCCTCTCCCTACCAAAGATATTATGATCGACAACACCTACGGTTTCGAATGTATGTCCTTCATGGATGGCTTCTCAGGATACAACCAGATCAAGATGTTCCCTGACGACGAGAAGCACACATCATTTCGAACACCAATTGGTACATATTGCTACACCGTTATGCCTTTCGGTTTAAGAAATGCTGGCGCCACTTACCAGAGAGCTATGAGCGTCATCTTTAGAGACCACTTGCGTAAGACAGTGGAATGCTACATCGACGACATCGCCGTCAAAAGCCGTTCAAAGGAAGATCATCTGCAAGATCTCAGGACAGTGTTCGACCTAATGCGAGCACACAACTTAAAGATGAACCCTACGAAATCATTCTTGGGGGTCTCCAGCGGGAAATTTTTGGGTTTCGTCATCACTTCTCAGGGCATTCACATCGACCACGAGAAAACAAAGGCAATCATGGAGATGGGTCCCCCGAGAAATCTCTGCGAACTCCGAGGCCTCCAAGGTAGGCTAGCTTACATCAGGAGATTCATCTCTAATCTCTTCGGACGATGTCAACCATTCACCCATCTCATGAAGAAGGGAGTCTCTTTCGTATGGGATGAGGTGCACTTTCGACAGCATTAAAGAATATTTGTCGAATCCTCCAGTCCTGGTAGCTCCTGTTGCTGGGAAGCTATTCCTGCTCTATGTACGAGCTATGGAACATTCTCTTGGTGCCCTATTAGCACAGAACAATGATGCGGACCACGAACAAGCTATATACTACCTCAGTCGGAAGATGATTAGGTCAGAATACCGATACACGGCCATAGAGAAGGAATGCCTTACTCTCGTGTTCGTAATCCAGAAGACGCGACACTACGTCACGGGACAAACCATCCACGTGATATCGCGGATCAACCCCCACAGGGTCCTCATGACCAAACCTGGGGCACTCAGCTCTCGCCTTGCTACCTAGGTGATAATACTATCACCATACCACATGATCTTCGTCCCGCAAAAGGCTGTTAAAGGCCAGGCTCTGGCCGATTTTCTAGCAGCCCATCCAGGTTCGGAGACGACTAGGGTATATGAAGAGATACCGGACGAGGTCACCAGTTCAAATGCAGTCTCCCATGATTCCATCTGGTGAATGTTCTTCGACGACACTTCGAAAACTGGATCCAAAGGCAGCATCATCGCTGGAGTCGAAGTGGTGCTGATTTCTCCCTCCGGCTTGGTGATCAATCGGGCCTACTCACTTACAAAGCCCTTCTCAAATAATGTGGCCGAGTACAATGCCTTGGTCATTGGCTTCCGACTTGTAAAAGAGCTAGGGATAGAGTATCTTGAAGCATACGGCAACTCACAGCTAATCGTCAATCAGATTCGGGGGTCATACGAGGTCCGCCACGAAGACATGATCCCGTATCATCGAATAGCAATCGACATCATCTCGTCTCTGGAAGGATTCTTCATAGAACATGTTCCCAGACTCCAGAAAATTGAGGCTGATGCCCTAGCTAGTTTGGCCGCTTCCCTAGCTGTGCCAAATTACGCTCGTCATCAGGTCGACATAATAGGCGTAAACTGGTCTGTCCTAAGGATAACGTTCGATGCATTGACAGCTACTCCGCCCTTTCAGTCGACGAAGCACCAGACAGGAGACAGCCGTTCATCAACTTCGTAGTATACGACATCCTGCCAGAGAATCCGAAGGAAGCTACTTCTATCAGAAGACGTTCTCTCAGATTTTTCTATGATACGGAGACGAAAATGCTGTATCGCCGATCCTATGATAGTTTACTGCTTCGGTGTCTATCAAATACAGAAGCCAAGGAAGCCGTATGCGAAGCCCATGATGGTGTCTGCGGAGCCCATCAACCTGGCCCGAAACTGCAGGACCACCTTCGCCGAATGGGCTATTACTGGCCCACGATGGTTGCAGACGCAATAGATTATGTACGAAAGTGCAAAGCCTGCCAAATCCACGCCGACTTCATCTACCAGCCATCTGAATTCCTACATCCAACTGTGACTCCTGGCCATTCGAAGCATGGGGTATGGATATCGTCGGCCCAATTACCCCGTCTTCGTCCAGAGGGCACCGATTCATACTCGTAATCACCGATTACTTCTCCAAATTGGTGGAAGCCATCCCATTGGCAGAGGTGAAAACTTCAAACATGATCAGCTTCCTTAAGCATCATGTCATCTACCGCTTTAGACTGCCCCGAAGGATCATTCACGACAATGGGCCACAGTTCGCAAGCCACGTATTTTATCGGTTCTGCGACATGCACCGAATTCAGAACATTGCTTCGACACCCTACAACCCAGCAGCCAACGGGTTAGCAGAAGCATTCAACAAAACCATAATCAAGCTACTCAAGAAGTTCGTGTCCTCTAACAAGCGCGACTGGAACGAGAAGCTCGGCGAATGCTTATGGGCGTATCGTATCATAGTCCGAACAGCCACCGGGAATACACCATTTTCCCTGGTGTACGGGAGCGAGGCAGTTCTCCCATTAGAGACTCAGATCCCCTCACTCTGCGTCACCCTCACACATCAGTTGACGACAGACGAAAACCACCATCGCCGACTACAGGAATTGGAGGCCCTAGACGAGAAACGCCTGTTAGCTCAACAGCAAATCGAACTATATCAGGCCAGAATCTTTGAAGCTTTCAACAAGAAGGTCAAGATCAGAATATTCCAAGTAGGTGATCTCGTTCTGGCGGTTCGGAGGCCGATGGTTATGACGCATAAAATCGCCGGTAAATTCCAACCAAAATGGGAAGGCCCGTTCATCATCGAAGCTGTATTCTCCAACGGCGCCTACCGCCTAGCAAACCAAAATTGAGACTTGCTCATTTTGCCCATCAACGGCAAGTTCCTGAGAAAGTATTATGTCTGAAACAAAATCCTCGAGACATCTCAGAGTGTCAAGTTATGTACCTCCCCGTACCACTGAACTTACATTCTGGTTTCATACATCGAGTCATGTACCCGCTGGTACCTCTGAAGTCATTCCTACATTTTCCAGTCATACGAGTCATGTACCTGCTGGTACCTCTGAACTCATACCCACATTTTCCAGATCAACGAGTCACGTACCCGTTCGTACCGCTGAACTCACACTTTCACAATATCGAGTCATGTACCCGCTGGTGCCTCTGAACTCACATCCCGGTCACTCTTTCAGATAGTAAGTCATGTATGATCATACCTCTGAACTTTCTTCCTATAAGAGATGTCACCCTCATTTCCCGTATATTCAGTATTTCGTATTTATACTCGTATCTGGATTTTGGCATGCATTTTTATTTTTCTTAACTTGTGGAATTTTGGTATTTCTTGTACTTTGGGTTTTGGCATGGCTCGGTTTTAATTGGATTGGGTTGGTTTGGTTTGGTTTATGTGTATTGGAACACCTTAGCCTATGCTCCACCCTCAACACACCACAACCCACCCTCTTTATAATCCCCACCTAACACTCTCTCTCTTCATTACAACCTTCATTAATTTCTTCTTCTTCTTCTTCCTCCATACAACAACACCCATCCCCTAGGCAAGTGCACCTTGCCACCACATGAGAACCCTCTTTTATTTGTCCATTTGCTAGATTAGGACATGGTGTTCAATATTAGAACTTAGCATTTTGTGATTTGGAGCCTCCATTGTTCTAGATCTAAATTTTCCTTATTTTTGGTTTTGCATGGTTTTGATCTACTTAAGTTAGATTTTTATGGGTTTTGATGTTTCCTTGTGAGAGAGAGTTCAATTCCACCCCGGTTGGAACTTTGGAAATCTGGATTTGGAGCTCGGATGGCTATGTTCTGATGCCTTGAAGTTTTGGAGCCATTGGAGCTTCTTCTCAGCCATGAAGAAGAAGACCCAGACCCTGCGTGTGTGTTTTTACGCGTACGCAGCTCTCTGCTTACGTGCTTTTGTACGTACGCAGTTCTCTGGCGTGCGTGACTTTTCACGTATGCCGCTCCCTGCGTACGTGACTTTTCACGTATGCCGCTCCCGGCGTGCGTGACTTTTCACGTATGCCGCTCCCTGCGTGCATGACTTTTCACGTATGCCGCTCTCTGGCGTGCGTAACTTTTCACGTATGCCGCTCCCTGTGTGCGTGACTTTTCACATATGCCGCTCCCTGCGTGCGTGACTTTTTCACGTATGCCGCTCCCGGCGTGCGTGACTTTTCACGTTTGCCGCTCCCTGCGTGCGTGACTTTTCACGTATGTCGCTCCCTGCGTGCGTGACTTTTCACGTATGCCGCTCTCTGGCGTGCGTGACTTTTCACGTATGCCGCTCCCTGTGTGCGTGACTTTTCACGTATGCCGCTCCCTGCGTGCGTGACTTTTTACGTATGCCGCTCCCTGCGTGCGTGACTTTTCACGTATGCCGCTCCCTGCGTGCGTGACTTTTCACGTATGCAACTCTCCTGCGTGCGTGTCTTTTGCGTACGCTGCACCCTGAACCCCTTGCTTAACCCATTGGCTCTTGGAGTTTTAGTCTTATTTCTTTAAGCTTGGCTCTTCTATAGCCCTGTATATTGATATTTTATTAGATATTTTACGCCCATTTTATATCCTTACGCCTTTTGTCATGAACTTGATTTTACTTAATATGTTTGGAATGACTATTGTACATGACATGGTATGACAAGGAACTAGCATAATACGACAGTAACCCGTAGTGGTGCACTCCTGACATGACCAACCTGACATGATAGTGGCCCGTCGTGGCGCACTCCCGACAAGTACCCTGACATGATTTATCTTGATAACTTAACTTGACTTGCCATGACACCGTGGGTAGTTCTTTCTTGCTTGCTTGTTAAATCCACTTGTCCTGTCTTGTATCATGTCTAGGATGGGACTCCTTAGTACCACGGTCAGGAGTACCTACTAAAATGGATTAAGGTTAATAACTAGAATAACACAGTAGTCATGAAGAGATGACACAGCTACAGGCAATCCCGTTACCTGGGCGCTCTTGGGATCTGTAGCCTGCCGTCGAGTAGGGCACATTTCCAGCACACCGTCGCGTGTTGCACCCTCTAAGTCACCTAAGGGTACATTTGTCTCCCAGGCGATGTACCCACCTGAATTCAACCCCTAAGTTTTGACCTGGGTAACTTGGATGGTCTGCAGGGCTTGTGGCTGTGGAACAATCTCACTGCATCTTGTTAGTAATTAGGCCTGTGATAATCCTAGTTAGTTAAAGTAGTAAGCCGTAGTATCTGCTTGGCCGTGATTGATTGAATGAGGTATAACCAGTCTAGCCATGTCTTGATTCAGTACAAGATCGCTCCCTGTCTTGATTTTTTTTGCATTATTATCTTGCCGATAAATGGTGGGAAACCAAGTTATGTTCAGACGAAGGTTTACAACCCCGGTCCTTGTTTGGTTTACGGGTTGTAACCTGGCTATCGGAATAGTTCTATGGTTATCTCGTCGTATATCACCCTGCCATATTTTCGTAAGTTTTAATTTTAATATTAAATTTTCTTGTGCTGATTGCTGGCTTTTGTTCTTATTTCGTGGCCCCCTTGTGGCACTTGCTTTTTCTGGGGTTGACCCAGCTGGTTTTGTGTGGCCAGATTTCGGAGCAGCTCCCGAGGATCTACCAAGCTTCTAGCCCAATGGTGGCGACTAGAAGCAACCCGGGCTACGAGTGGGTTTTCTATTTTGTTTCGCTCACTCTATTGTAAAACTATTCTTTTGAGGCGTTTAGCCGACGAGCACCTGTTAGCTCGATGCACATTTACTTACTGTCTGCCTACGGGCTGTAAACATGATTAACAAATCCTAGGGTTGATCATGTATGACTTAAACTCTTGCTAGTCCTCGCATTTTGTACGACTAGCTTCAGGATCAGCTGATATGTAATATTTGGGACGCCTTTTATTGTATATTTGGTGGTCAAACATCTTGTAATTATATTACTTGCTTGAGATTGAGACAATAGGCTTGACCTTAAGAGACTGTTGGCTTGTAGTAAACCCTCATATCTAGACAGCCGTGACCGTATAGTCGAGATGTATTCTATTTCAATGTACGTAGCTGGCTATGTCTGCCCCCGCTCTCCAGTATTCTGGTTCTGGGGCGTGACAAGAGATCCTCCCTCACGATCCACTACCCGTACTCACAGTGCACAAAAAGGGTAACGGGTCCACAAACTTTCAAAACGACCATGTCGATGCTACCTCTGAGTCGTTTCACTTCCGCCGAAAACAAATCACCCCCACATAAAACTTCCATGTCCTCATTACCTCTGAGTCGTTTTATGTACCCCCTCTTCATTGAGCCCACTCCTGCCATGTCCTCATTACCTCTGAGTCGTTTTATGTACCCCCTCTTCATTGAGCCCACTCCTGCCATGTCCTCATTACCTCTGCGTGGGAAGGCTCCGTAGAAGAAACCTTCATACTTGCCATGTCTTCATTACCTCTGAGTAAGTATGTCGGTTCCCTTTCAACCTATTATCTGTACCCACAACCGGAGTACGACAAGGATAATAGGTCCACAAATGTCCTCTGTTGACCACAAATGTCCTCTATTGACCACAAATGTACTCTGATGACCACAAATGTCCTCAGTTGACCACAGATGCTGTACTGGGTCTCCAGTACACGCCCATCCCTTCCCTATCATGCCTGGGAGCCCAGTTGTTCCCTAGCATTCTCTCGAATACCAAAAACTTCTATAGCTGTCCTATCGCAAAGTTGTTCTAGGTATTTCTCTCCAAAGCTTGTTACTCGTACCTAAAACCAAGGTACGCCCAGGGTAACAGGTCCACAAATAATCCCCCAGCAGGTCCAATTCCACAAACACCACGAGTACAAGAAAGAGAAGATGAGTTGAAACATGCTCATTTATGCAGAATTCAAAGTGCTACATCATTTGGGATCACATCCCTTACAAAATGAAAACGAAAAAAGAAAAAAAAAGAGTGCAAAAAAAATAGAAAACTGATCACTGCTCCGGGGCACATAGCGCCGTGAGACGGTCCGTCAGCAAGGCAACCGACCGCTTAAACCTCTGTTTAGCTCGACGCTCCGCCTCTTGGGTCAGCACCTGTAATGCCCCAGTCCCAAAATATGTAGGACTTGGAACGTAGACCTGCCAGCTGTATTCATACGAAGTATATTCCAATATATGGAAGCCTCGTATAAATACATAAGCTGTAAAATACAGTAGAACCATAACTAATCTCATCCGCACAGAATAAATGAATAAAAGATCATATAAAGATAATGAATTTGTCTTTTATACAATATGTTGGGCGGAGACAAATCCACTACCAACAACATAAGGAAATAAAATACATGGAAAATGAAATAAGTGGCGAACGAAGCGAAGACGATCCAAAATGCAATCATCCTCGAAGAAATAGAGCGGATCACAGCTAGCGCTAGAGCACCTGCGAAAGATAATAGCACACACCTGGGGAGATAACCAAGTCCTCAGAGGGACGTAACAAGACACATAATAGCATGTCCTATAAACTGAATAAATATTGCTCAATAAATAAGTCAATCGAATTTATAACATGGTCCGATACGCACCTACTGAACGAGCATACCATCCCCCCAACCAAACAAGGACAGAATATGGTAAACTAATTCACGGCGACGTATCTTTCCATGCCATGAATCCAATATGGTATCCGAACCCCAACAAGGTTCAATACCTTCTCATCGAAGTAGTAAGTCACACCTACAACCAAACAAGGACAAGATGTGACGAACTAATCCGCGACAAGTTATTGTTCCAAGCCACGGTCAAATACAAGTACCCAAACCAAAGGTACTCATACCTAACGGATAATGGCGCCTAACCAAATCTAGGTGAATGCAGTTTAAGAACAGTTCATGGTCGCATGACTACCGGGTCAAGTCAAGAAAATACCAATGCAGTACCTCAGTAGCGAGTCACAACACCATATACTATTCCCCAGTATCGAGCGAGTCTATAGCATATAGTCTACTTATCGTTCCTCAGTAGCGAGCGAGTCTACGATAGATAGGGTGGTAGTCAACTTCCAATCATGTTCTTCCCGCCCAATGCTAACTCTATAACCGCTAAGTCAAACTAGCATGCAACCTCTATTAGCGGTTATTCCTATCGCACGGTTTGTACGTACTAGTGGCCAGCCAATCACGCACTTCCGTGTTCTATAGGCGACACACAACTTCGTGGTACAACGTGTCAAGGCCATGAATGCAACACACAAAGGTGGTCCTTTAAATCTAGGTTTAATGTGTAAGAAAATAATACATCGCAAGAAACTGAACAGTAAATACTAACAGGTTATGCCATATATCACAGTTTATTTTGTATAAAGAAAATAATGAACATGAATGAAATATGAGCTAAAATAATTAAACAGTAAATGGCAAGGTGTCTTGCCTGGTAGGACGCCTGGTGTGCTGCAAGGATCAAGGTGGCATGAACTGCGACTTCGGTACAACAACTATACAAGGGGACCTCAGGTGGTGGCACGGACAGTTCCATCGGGTCCAGAACGGTCAACTTAGTTAGGGTGAACATAAGGTAGTCTCGAAATGGGCGAAGGAATAGGAACAATAGGACTTGGATACGGACATGAGAAAAATCAAAGAATAATGGATAAATAATATATCTATACGAGTTTTGGAAAATATTTATAATTCCAAAAACTACTTTCCATAAGTCAAAATAAGTATGAGAAAAATACTCACAGTCAAGAAAAATAAAAATACTAAGTTTGTAAATTCTCGTTTTTTGACAGAAACGATGTTTGATAAATACTTGAAAATATATGTTACATAGTCAAAATATCAAGTAAATTTGTAAACTATAATTTATTCGTTAAAATATTTTATATAATACTTGAAAATATATACGACAATTTGGACTACATTTTATTAGTTAAAATCAAAAATATTTTAGGGCTTGTCCAAAGTAATTATTTTTGTCAAAGAAATAATCAATAATATATTTAGGGTTTTCTAAATCTGTCCTTGAAACCAAATGCAGGATAATATTATTCATTATTACTCATAATAATAATAATAATGAAAATGATCCTAATAATAATAATATGTAAAAATGTATCAACTAACATAAAAGTAACAAAACTAAACAGCTACAAACAGATAAATAAAATAAAAAAAAAAAAAAAACTTAATTAGAAATCCATTAAACCAAGAGAATAGCAGCTGTTCTCTCGAAAGAGAACAACACAACACTGATAATATGTTTTGTTTTAAGAAAGCCAAAAAAGAAAGATGAGAGAGAAGGAAAAAAATGGGAGGGGAGGAGATCGGAGAGAGTGGGGGTGAGAAATCCGTTCGACGGAGCTTGGGAGCGGCGCGCGTGGGAGAAGGAGAAGGAGAGGCGGTCCTGGCGGCGGACGGGTGGAGCGGGGGAGCCGAGAAAGGAAGAGGGTTTGGCTGAGCGGACGGGGCGCGCGGGGGTGAAGGGTTCCGACGGTCGGGTGGCTCAGCGGCGGTGAGGGTTTCGGGGAAGGCTGCGGGAAAAAGTCGGCGGAGGAGTTCGGTGTTTGGGGTTCTGGCGGTAGGGATGGGCGCGCGGCCGGCCATGGCTGGCGCGGCGCGGTGGCGGAGAGATTCGGGCTCCGGTCGGAGAGGGTTACTTGAGGCGGTGGGTCGCGGTGCTAGGGCGGCGGGGCGGACAGCTAGGGCACGGATGCTCGCGGCGAAGGGAAGGCTGGAGGCGGGCGGTGCCGGAGCAAGAAGGGGGTCCGATGGTGACGGCGGGGCTGAGACGCTCGGCCTGACAGTGGGCACTGGAGGGAGCGGAGTGGAAGTTGGAACTCGCCGGAGGCGCTGCTCCGGCACGGTGGCTAAGGCGCGCACGAGGATTCGAGGAGCTGAGAAGTCGGGCGGTCGGGGCTGAGCTCGGAAAGCGGCGGATCGGGTCGCAGGCAGTGCGACGGAGGGGTGTACGTGGTGGCGACGGCGGTGCTCGCCGTGTCGGGGCGGAAGGCTCAGGTGGGGCTTTTTCCTATTTTCTGTGTTTGGGAAAAATATTGGCTGTGATGATTGTCGTCGTCGGGGGCTGTCGGGATGCTGCCGATGGCAGGGTGGTGTTTGTGGGTTTGTGATTTGGGTGGTGGTGCTGGGCTGCCACGGCGATGGCCGCGGTAGGATGTTTGGTTGGGTGGCTACAGTTGTGCGGTGTGTGACGATGGCTGTGGTGGTTTGGAGTGGGCGACGACTGGGTTCAGGGAAGGCAGGGAAGGAGATAGGGTTTAGGATTAGGATTGCTAGAGTGGGAATTGGGTTTTGGATGAATTGTGTCAGAGTTGTCGACACGAAAAATAAATGTATTTGTAATGGATGGAATAAGAATTTGGGACGTGGAACACAGATACGGACACGAGGCACTGCACTTGTGGTGGAGGAAATATTTGTGTGGAGGAATTTGTGGATGAATAATGTGGAGGAGTACATGCCTATTTATAGGATGTGGGAATTCCCACTTTGGATAGGCTTAGGAATAGATTTAAAACCCAAGTAGATATATCATCTATTAAATTTAAAACAATGAAATCAAATCCAAATCAAATTCCAAATACAATCAAATCTAATTAAATTTTTTTGTTTAAAAATCAAATCAAAAAAATTAAATTCCAATCATTTAACTATTTAAATAAAAATATAAATTTAAATCAAGGTTTAAATTGTCATGATAAGTTCAAAATATGGTTTCCAAAAATACTATAATATAAATTTCGAAAATACTAAATATTTTTAAATATCTTTTTGAACAATAAAAAATTACTATTAATAAATTTCGAAAATTATACTTTTATTTAAAATAGACCAATAAATAATTACGAAATATTTGTATGCAACAAATATCCTTTACATAATTAGGCTTTTCTAGTATACAAAAATATTACTTATTATTAATAACTTTTAGAAACAAAAGGCTTTTTATAGCAAGAATATTTATATAACATTTTGGAAGTGTATAATAAAATAGAGAAAAATATTTTTCTAAAATATATACGCTCGCACATATTCGCACTCGTCGAGCAATTACAAAAAATAAAACGTCGTGCGCGACGTATAATACAAAATTTTAAATCGATACCAAATTTAATAAAAAAAATATAGTAGAAATTTAGGGGTTTTACAGCACCGCCGCGTCCTCCAGATGAGCATGAGCTTGCCAGTTGTCCTCGAATTTCTTGAAAGCCCGCTCCGGGTTAACAGAAGATCGGGAAACCTTCTTGGCCTCCTGAACGATTGACTCCTGTTCCGCATGAGCAGCATTCAGCTCCGACTCTATGAAGGCCAATTCCCTCTGAAGCGCGAGATTCCGCTCCTTCGTGTCAGCTATTCCACAAGAAGCAGCCTCTTCCCGAGCCCTACAAGCTTGACTTCGACGACCCAGCCTGTCATACGAAGCGGAAAGCTCGTCAAGGTCCCCCTTCACAACTGGCCCGGCAGTGTCTCGATCGAGCTTTATCCTATCCCGAGCGGCAATAAGGAAGCCCCGCTCCCGTTCAATCGCAGCAGGCAAGTCAGCCTGCCGTAACACCAGCAATCGGGTCACGAGATGATCAGCCTCTGCCAACTTGGGCTCCAGGAGCGCAACCAACCCCACCCTGCCAGGAAGAGTCTTCAAAGTTTCAATCTGACCCCGAGCGCACCGCAGGGACAGAGAAAAAGGGATCCTCCATTCTACGACAGCATCTACGTCCCTCTTTAAATGGCAATAGAAGTTGTCAACCACATCCTGCGACACCTCGTCCAGAGCCTCCGAAGAAGCCGGCGTCAATGGAAGTGTAACTGGCAACACTGAAGAAGACGTGACAGAATCTGCCACCTCTGCCACGAGGGAAACAAACACCGTGCAGAAAGACGCCTGAACAGCGACCAAATCCTCTTCAGCAGCCCGCAGAACTTGAATGCTCGGCAGGGCCGAGAAGTAAATCTCCAAAGCCGTATAAGCAGCAGAGGATGAGGCGGAGACCATCGCTCCCGGAACAAGCTCCATTTCCATCTTCCCAGAGCTGGTGGAAGGCCCCTCGACATGAGTCGACGAAGGAGAAGAAATGCTCCTTTCCCCCAGATCGCAGCAGGCCGAGCCTTCCCCAAGAACATCCGATGTGGGAAGTAAAGGGTCAGGACCTGTAGGGCCAAGACAACCATGAATCGATTTGACCTGGAGGATATGTTGATAGAACAAATAAGCCCCCCCACTAGTCAATATTTGACTTATCTTACCAACGGAAGAGTGTGGAGGCTGAGGTTCGCCTACGGCCACCACAACCTCTCCATCCGCAGCCTCCGAGTCAAATATAATAGACTCCTCCGCCCCGGCACCCTCGGAAGGAGATGCGACGAGATCGGCATCGTCTTGCTGAAATTCAACAATCTCGGAGACAGGACCGAGAAAACCTTCGTCACCCCGGACCGAGGCCTCAGCAACTTGGGAGTCCTCAGCCGCCACTGAGAGAGCCCCCGCAGAAAGGACCGCGGCACACACACCACTAATAAAAGCAGCAAGGGCCGGATCAACTCCAGGGACAGCAGACGGTTCAGTAGAGCCTGGTTCATCAGACGCCTACAAAGAAAAAATGATTAGGCCATATCTCCAAGAAAAAGAAAACCAGAACAAGGAGATGGCTCCAACATAGTCTTACCTCCGGAGCACCGTCAGCATCCTCACCCCTCTCCGTAATAAGTAGCCTATGAGGTCTGACCGCAGCTCTCTTTACAGAAAAGGCTACTCCTCCATCAGTAGACTCATGCCTGCCTCGCTTACGCGAGGGACCATGCACGGCAGACGGTGGTTCTACCCTCACCACCTCTGACACAGGTGGCAACTGATCTACCACCTCATCTAATACGACGGACGGTTGATCCGTCATCATCTCATCTGCCATGATGCGCGGTTGATCCGTCGCTGCTCCGCTATCAGAAGAGAGAGAGTCCTCGTCGTCCCGTTCGTTGCTTTCCTTAACTGTGTCAAAGGACTCGAAATCGGGCACGGGAACCCTATTCTCCCCTCTCTTCTTTGCCTTCGACACCGTAACCCTCTCTGCCAAACGAGTGCCCACGATGAAGCTAGTCCTCGGGTCAAAATCAACAGGAGGCTGGTTTACCGTAACATGGTATAAGGCCGCCATATGCAAGATTTCCCCCAGTACGTTTGCGGCAAGAACTGAGAAACTAGTTCGAGTATGACAAGTGTCATAGTAGCTCCATGCCCTAATACCATCAAGGATGCTACCCTCAAATCCCAGGCAAGAACTGGGACGCCGAAGGAATAGTTGATTGTACCCAAATTGACGGGAAAACCTACTGGGCAAGTAGGGCTCCAGGTACACAGTATTGCGGTTGCGATAAACTAAATGCGCCGGGCGAATGTTACGCAACCAGAAACGCATCTTCTCAGGTAAGAAATGAGGAGATCCAACGCCATCAACATGGACATTCCTCACTTTCTGGTCGGTAAAACGGGGAACGGACACGAAGAAATCATATCCGTCCACCCTCGCCAGCATCCTCCGACACGTCGGCATGGTACTATATTCCCAAGGCTGATGGCGATGTCTGAAAAGAAAAACGTCGTCGTCCGTAACGCCGTCTCCCGTCCCAGGCCTCATCAAAGACCGATAATGCAACAAGAGCCACCCCAGCAGGTAATGATAAGGCAGCTCTATACGTTCAAAGTCCGTCACCACGTCACGAGCGATGACCTTGGACGAGAAGGTGCGGAGACCATGATGAATGCTGCACACCATAGCGGGAAGAAGAGCCAGCCTGACCCCAAAGGCCAACTTCACGGCGGGAAGAATAAAGTGACGGCCGATCCTCTCGATGGAACTTGCCCCTCCTGGGACCACATAATTGCGCAGCCACACCATTAAAAAGCCTGCCAAGAGTGCCTTCTCTGACAGCCGCCGAGTACCACAATAAAATTAGCTGAAGGAGTCAATCTGGCTCCCAAACTTGTCACCCTTAGACTTTGACCTCCTAGCAGTCAACACCAAGCCTTCTACTTTCCTAGGAGTTTGACGACCTCAGAAAGTAACTCGGCCAGCAGTACTGAATTTAAAAAGATAGGAGACCCAAGAGTTGGTATGGGGAGTGTCCCCTTCCGAGCTATCATTTTTCTTGATAGCCGTTAGGTGACAGGTACTATGGTGACATAACAGTTCTTGGTACACAGCGACGAAGCCTGGGAATCGTCGATCTAGATCCTGGAACTCCTCGTTCGTTGGAGTGTACGCTTCGAAGGGCTCATCTCCCCAGGGAAGCTTGGAGACAACATACATCTCATGGAGAGCGAGTTCCACCTCCCCTACAGGTGTGAAGAAAGTCCCTGTCTGATGATTATACATCTCCAGAAGGGCCATGAACAACAGCTTATTAATGGACAATCCGTGGCCGGTACCCCGTATAGCATCGTAAAGATTGACTTCTCGCAAAAATGCCTCGTAGTTTTGCAGAATCCACGAGGTCAGGTTAGCCCACGAGGGAATAGGGTGTAACCATCTCGGCAGTACCAATCTGCCAACAGGATAGGACCCTTTTCGAGCAAGCTGGCTCAGGAAGGTATCAGCCTGAGAAAATAAGAAGTTAGGACCGGGTATGTTGACAAAGGTACCCAGAGCTAACCCCATCACAGATCGACTGGCCGGATCCTTGATCGCGCATACTGACCCAGTAGTTTTATTGTAACGGATGTTACCTACAAACATCCCCGGTCTGGTTGGAGTGAGGGAGTCTGTCATCTGCCTGTCCAATAAAATCATGTTGAACCACGTAAGAGGGAAATGATGCTTCATAATGGGGATATGAATCGGCATCCCATCCAGAGTAAAATCCCAACTCTCGGAGATATCCAGCACTCGAGAGTTTTTTATGTTCAATGCATCCCCAAAGAGGAAGACCGGCTTCAGATACTTCCCATTTGGCTCCCCGGAGCTCATCATGTCACTAAGGAATTAGAAAGATTGAACCCTGATAACATTCAGTCGCTCTAAAGGCTCATTAACAAGGAGCTGCTCTGACACTTGACGAACTAAATCGTCCCGTCGTACATCCGAGGCAAGTTGATTCGAACCAACCAAAAGTTTCCCCGCAGGATTTACTGGCAGATTCACTGAAGAAGAGACAAAAGAAACAAGATTAGAAGATAGTCAAACAAAGAAGCGTTTGAAAGAACATTTGAGTCTATGCAGCTCGGGTCGTCACAGCCTTATACGGCTCAGAACCAGATGAGTCCATGTGGTTCTGTTCATCATAGCCTTATGCGACTCCGAGTCAGACGAGTCCATACAAATCAAGTTCAGATAAGCTGATGAAGCTTCAGGTGAGACTATGCGGTTCAAAGTCTACACAGACTCATGCGGCCCTGAACACACAGACTCATGCGGCCCTGAACAGACAGACTCATGCGGCTACAACCAGATGAGCTTATGCAGTTCAGAAGTGAACTACGCTCATGCGGTCCAAAACGAGAATATATATGCGGTTCAGATCGAGTATGACAAGCCCATGCGGCCCCTTTGGGCGAAGTGCTTATGCGGTCATATCGACGAACCTTGTACATGCGACTTGTGCACAAATTATGCAGCAGAGCCATGGCAGTTAGGGTTCTAAAGCAATGCCCTTACCAGCAATAGGTGGATGAACGTCGGAATGAACAGAATGAGCAGCGGCCGACGGAGGAGTGGCCACGTTCATCGCCACAGTCGCCGCAGAAGCGACCGCCTTGCCCTTCGCAGCCTTCGACGCAGCAACTTTCTTGGGAGCCATAGGTGCTTGGAAGAGAAAGGAGTTAGAAAGATCGAAGAGAGCAAAGAAGATTCCCCAGAACGAAAGTATTCCTATTTATAGACAAGGAAGGAATGCCTCGATCTGCGTGCAATAGGATGACCGACACTTCGGTCATCGAGGCAAAAACGGCTGAATAGCCTGACTCTTGGGATCCTGGCCCAAAAGGCGGCTCTTAAAAACTGATAGCAAATCAAGAGCATTAAATGCAGAAGATTTACAAAAGATTTGCACACGTGGCAAGAAGACGTTGCAAGAAGCTCATGCGGCCAAAACAACCCATGCGGCTCAGAGAGTCATGCGGTTGAGGTAATTATACGGCTGGATAAATCCATGCGGCTAGGACAATATATATCCATGCGGCTCTGGCATAACCATGCTTCTCATTCAAAGTATTTCAATTTTACAAATTGAAAACTTTGAAGGAGGTCTTATAGAAGCATGAAAAAGAAGAGAAAAATGATCCATGCGGCCAAGGGGCCACATGCAACTCAAGAGTCCTATGCGGCTCAAACATAGAGTGGACTCCATGCGGCCAGCAGAGGGAAGCCACGTGTCTTTTTAGAACGGTTGTACCCAGCGTCATTCAAACAGAATTAATGCTCTGACGGCTGACAATTAATGTTCTGACGGCTGACAGCTGACAGCTGACAGCCCTGATGTAAAGTAGTCATGATGACTGACACAAGAACAATATCTCCCTAGGGAACTGGAGAAAATCTTCACAGCTTCGAGGCAAGTTTATGCGGCCAAACTAGACGAGTTCACGCGGCCAGTGAAGAGAAACCTATGCGGATCAATCATAAAGGTCCCCCATGCGGCTCGGCCATGAAGAAATCCATGCGGCTCGGTCATGAAGACTCTCATACAGCTCGGCCAATGAAGACCCCCTGCGGCTCGGTCATGAACATATTCATGCGGCTCGGTCATGACAACCTTCATGCGGTTCGAGTATAGAGACTATTCATGCGGCTCGGTCATAAAATCTTTCAAGCGGCTCGGTCATGACGACCTTCATGCTGCCCAAATATAAATGCTCCTCATGCGGCTCAGCAATGATGACAGGGCACGTGTCCTAAAGACAATCAAGTTTTGGGTCAGATCCCAATAATTTGGGACACGTGGCAAGAGAATGAATTAAATTGATTCATTTAGATTTACGGATGTCAGCAAATCATCATGATGGGGATTTATTGCAATCAATATTAATGACTGACGGGATTTGGCATAATCTTCATTAATGGCCCAGATCCTTCACGCTCAAGATTAGTGGCCCAGATTGATCATTTATCAGGCCGCTGCAACTTTGAGAATGGGCAATCATTGTAAACCCTAATGATGCCCCCACTATTATAAATAGCAAGGTGCCATTACCTTGCAAAAGGACGCTCCCCCAATAATCAGAGAGAAAAATACACAGAGATCAATCCAGAGAGAGAGAAGCCAGAAGAGCAATACGAGGAGAGCAAGAAGAGCATTTCTTCGTCAACACCAAGCATCTCGTCACAGGAGCCAAGGCTACGTCCGATCGTCCAAGGAGTAAGGCAGAGCTGCCGTCGCTTTCCCGAGCCTCTATCGTCACCCTAGAATCAAAAATAAACAATTGTACTTAGATTGCTGTACCTAGGTTTTCGTCCCTAGGCTTTCTTTGTATAAGCGAGTTTGTAACGTGAAGTAAAAGTCCAGTCCTCCCATAAAATTGTTCTGCTCTTTTATATTTCATGGCAAACAGTCGGTATTTGCTGTGTCTGACGGAAGAGTTGCTTCCTCGGACTCGCCCCCTTGGAACATCGGATTATCGTGGATGTTCTGAGGAGTGCTATCCCCCATTTCAGTAACCCCCAGCGGTGCGGATGACGAATCTCCAGTTGTAGCAGATTTCGTCTTTGAACGGGTGCCTTAGAATACTCCGGTGGTGGACTGCCATTTAGACGACAGTTTCTTAGCCGCAGTGGTTGAAATTTTTGGGCTGGAAACGTTCATCTTCTTTCCTCTCCCATCAGCGGTAATTTTCTGAGTGGAGTTGCAAGAGGCGATGGGAGGCACTTCATCCTCTGAGCTGGCTATTGCAGCCTTTGGAAAACAGATTGCCGGTCTTCTCTTGCTGTCGCGTTGTTGCAACAGTAGTTGACAATGATTTGGGTGCAGAGATGTCCGCGGGAGGACTCTTTGCATACCGGGGCCTCTTCTCTTTCCTTGCGTTTGTGGAGGATAACCTCACGCAAGTCATATGGGTCTGGAACGACCATGTTTGTTCCCTGGGTTTTGGGAGACATTTGGAAACCACTCTGTCCGTTTGCCGCCGGGGGCTGGACTCGAGTGGTTCTGTACAACTTCCCATGAGAGGCCCGCATAACAGTATGTGGAGCACTCGGATGGTCAGAGGTTGGGACAGCCGACTGAGCTTGTCGAGCTCGTGCTGCCCTTGACTTCTTCACTTGAGCGCCTGAAGGTGTATAGTAGGAAGAGTCAGAGTGATGCTGCAGAGAGTCAGATATATTCTCTTGGGCACATGAGAGATCAGGACCATAGGAGAGCGATCGAAGACTGAGCCTGAGCTACGTGAAGCAGGCAGTATGCGGCTGGAGTCAACAATCTTCATACGGATGGCAGTTGTGGCCGCATAGGCTTTTTTATGCGGCTGGAAGTCTCAGCCACATGTGTTTTCTCCATGAGGCTGGAAGATCTGGCCGCATAGACATTCTTCATACGGCTGGCAGTTTCAGCCGTATGAGCATCATACATGCGGCTGGCAGTCTTGGCCGTATGAGTGTTCGACTTCTTCCTGGAGCACATAGAATCACTTTTTGTCCCTGTAAGTCCAGCATCGTAGTGCTTTCCTCTGCCGAACTTGGGGACATCAGAGTCCTCTATGGCTTGAATTGGGGCCGCATGAGAATCGCCTTCGCCGTCTTGGGTAGCAGAGAGTACTCCGTCCAAGGCTTGGGGAGGAGCAAATGATTTTGCCCTCCACTCCCTGCGAGCCTTCTCTGTACGGGTTTGCTTCTGGACCGGGCCAGCGCTCCCGTCGGAGAGCATTTCTTCAAACGCCTGTTGGTCGAAGCGGACGACCATCTTCTGTTGCGTTAAGCCAAGTTTGGCTGCATCCGATTGCGTCACCAAATCCTCAGCCGTGGAAAAGTTTATCCCCAGCAGAGTCTCCATCGTGTTTGCCATGAAATATAAAAGAACATAACAATTATAGGAGGACTGGACTTTTACTGCAAAATATAAACTCGCTTGTACAAAGAAAGCCTAGGGACGAAAGCCTAGGTACAACAATCTAAGTACAATTGTTTATTTTAGATTCTGGGGGGTGACGATAGAGGCTCGGGAAAGCGACGGCCGATCTGCCTTACTCCTTGGACGATCGGGTGCAGCTTTGGCTCTGTAGATGAACTGCTTGGCGTTGATGAAGAAATGCTCTCCTTTCGATCTCTGTGTATTCTCTCTCTGGCTCTCTGGATCTTTGTGTCTTCTTTTTGCAGAAATAAGAGAATCCCCCCTTTCGCAAGGGAATGGCACCTTGCTATTTATAAGAGTGGGGGGGCATCACTAGGGTTTGCAATGATTGTCCATTCTCAAAAGTCGGCGGCTAAGGATCAATGAATCTGGGCCGTTCATCTTGAATATAATATATTTGAGCAATTAATGTGATTGCATCAAATCTTTTGTGGGTAATTAATGATGATTGACATAAATCCTCATGATTTGTCATGCCAATCTCGGATTTCCCGCCACGTGTCATTGATTTGCTTGATTGCAAATGATATGATTTGATCCTAATATTTTATTGAGATTTGTTGATGGATTTCGATCGATTTGATGCCACGTGTCCCACTATCATGCCACGTGTCTTAACCGCGAGCCACTGAGGAAACCTTAGCCGCATGAGGATTGCTCCACATTGAGCCGCATAAGGCTGGCCACGTGTTAAGGCTGCTTAGGAGTGGCCCATGAATATTTAAACCGCATGGTGATGATCTGAGCCGCATGAGCGTAGGGGACCGCGTGATGGGTGCCTTCTTCGTGAGCCGCATGGAGATAGTCCTCGTGAGCCGCATGAGGTAGCCTCTACTTGAGCCGCATAGGATAGCTTCGGCCTGAGCCGCATGGGATAGCGTTGGCCTGAGCGTATGGAGTGGTCTCTGCCTGAGCCGTATGCGACTGTCCACGTGTCAAGGCCGCATGAAAGTTTTTGGATTTAGGGGGATCGTGTCAGAGATTTCCTTCGTTTTCCTAGGAGTCTGCCATTATGACGGAGTCATTACTGTTTCTTTGTGTCAGAGCTGTCATTTGTCAGAGCTGTCAGCCGTCAAGATATTTAATACAGTAAAGGACAAAGGGAAGAGCTGTTGCTGGCCACGTGGCTCCTCTCTGAGCCGCATAGAACTATTCGAGCCGCATAGACGCTTGAGCCGCATGGATCCCTGAGCCGCATGTGCTCTATCAGCCGTATGGGGATCCTTAGCCGCATGGATCTTTCTTTATTCTTTTCTATGCTTCTACAAGGTGTAGCTACTAAATGGTGTTTATGCAAAAACTCTAATGACAGGAAGCTATGAGATACACCAGAATCGAACAAGCATAGAGCTAGAAAAGTATGCAAATAAACATGACATGTGATAACGTCAGCCAAATAATCTGGCTCCGACACCTGCTCCAGCTCCGGCTCAAGGGCTAGACTATAAGCCTTCCCCTTGGGTCCCTTCTACTGCTGCAGATATTGCCCAAACCTCTGTTGCTGAGTCGGGAGTGGTCCTCTAGGTATCCTGGCTGCTGGGCACTTCCGAAGCTGATGGATGGCAGACCCGCAAGCTAAATACTGCCCCAACCTCTTCCTGTAGATGGAAGCATCATAGCCTACCCTCTTGCAGAATACACAGAAACCTCCCTTCTGCTGCTGCCTGGGTCCTGGGGCTCTAACTGGCGGGGTCGGGTGATGTGGTGTAGGAGGACGGTAAGTCTACTGGTACGGCGTCGGTGCTCTCTGCTGGAATGCCTGACGCTTGGACGGTCCCTCGAGGTGTACAGAAGCTGGCCTCTTGCAAGACTGAAGACGCTCCTCTATGTTCCGGGCCAACTCTAGGCTCTGGTAGTAGTCAGTCGTACCGTTCACCACTATAAGAATGCCAATGTCTGGAACTAGACCATGGCAAAACCTACGCGTCATCTCCTCTGGGTCTGCAACCAGACTAGGAGCGAAACGGCTCAGGCGACTAAACTCTGCCGCATACTCATCAACAGAACGGTTCTCCTGCTAGATGTTCTGGAATCGTAGCCCCATAGCTACTCTAGCGGTGGTCGAGAAGAATTTCTTCTTGATCTGGGTCTTGAACTGATCCCAAGTGGCCCTCCCCCTCGCAAATAACGGCTCATTCCGGAACCAAACTCCTGCCAAGTCTGTCCGCAGAAATACCGCTGCCTCGACCTGGAGGTCATCCGGTATCCTAACTCCAAGGAGCTTCCTCTCTACCGAGTCTAGCCAGTCATCTGCTACTACTATGCCCTCAGTCCCTGAGAACTCCTTGGGGTTCAGACCCAGGAAGTCCTTGATCGTCCCCGCTCTCTGCCGTGGCTCTACAGGTGGTAGAACCACGGTACGTTCTTCAGAACGCTCCATGCCCTGGCGGAGTAGGGTAGTCTGCTCCTGATGGGTTGTTAGGAACCCCTGGATCAGAGTGAGCAGTTGGTTCCCGTCGAGTGTGACGAAAGCCTGGGTAGGTATAGTGATAGGGGTGGTGGAAGTATCGGGTCCTGCTGGGACTGTGATGTGGAAGGTGGTGGAGGCATCTGGGTTGGTGGATTTATGGAGTGGGGGTATATGGTAGGTGGAGGTGGGGGTGTATCAGTCAACTGGTCAGCTGACTGGATAGAGAGTGTGCCATTCTCAGGTGTGACATACTGGGATAAACGAGTAAGCACCATCTAATTACAATAAAAAAGGACTTATAAGGACTCGTTAAAGTAAGCAATCATAGACAAGAAAATCTAATTATAATAGCAAGCATGTGATGTATTTCCTATGTTGCAATCCTGGTATTCCTCTAGGTGTTCTAAGCGTTATTCCTAATGTTGTCTAATTACCTTAAGTTCCTAATTGCAGTCATGCTTGGTACAATAACGTAACCAAACAATTTAGTCAGGACCTGCATGGGCCACCACTAAAAACATGTCACGATCCGCTACCCAAATTATTAGGCCGGGCCGAGTCATGTCTAGCCTACGCTTGAGATAAAGCGTAGTAAGCTGTTCTAAAGACAACAAGATAATACTAAATGTGCTAACAGTTCTATAAGTAAATAAAAGTCATAAATGCTCCAAACACAAAAGTCGTCTCATATAATAATAAGTCCAAGTACAAGTCTAAAATATAAAACTGGATACAGGTCCAGTTATAAAATACATAGTCTAATACATGACTACTCTCAAAAGTCTAAAGCAAAAAGACAACTAGACGAGGTTCCCCGCAGGTACATCCTCGTAAGACAAAGCCTGGTCCTCGGCAGTAACTCCATAATATGAATCACAGAGCAACTCCTCCTCAGTAAGTATACCTACAACGTTATCCTGTCAGGACGGGAGCAAGTACTGAATCTAACAAACATATAATACTGATCATGTGATGAAAAGAAATGACATATCATGTTTATCCGGTTTTAGTTACATTTTATCATGGCAATAATTTATCATTTTTAAAGTTTAAAACTGTAGTAGGTGAGTGATCAGTCAATAGATAATCAGGATGTACAGTGGTACATATCAATTTTCTGAAGTGTACATACGTACACTTAACGGTATCGGTATACATCCATACACAAACGCGGGACCAGACATACGACACAGATACATATAGAATGTAACGGAGCTCGGTAAATACATACGGAGAAGGGGGTCATGATCACGTACACTACTAGCAGTTTTTCCTTAACCCGTTATTTAAACATGTGGGAGATATAAAAACTATCCTAAACATGGCAGAGACTGAAATTAATACAACATGCAAAGTTTTAACTTGCTACCCCAAAGATCAGCATTTAACATGGTTGGTAAATCGCAGTTTATTGTTATAGCAGTATGTAAAGTTCGTAGAAAGTACTTGCCTCTAGCAAAGCAAAGCAGCGATAAGAATGCTATTGATGCCTGGTAACTCGTCACTGTAGAAATAAATACATAACTTAGTTTTTACACTAGGTTAAACACTAAGACACTAAGTGGTGCTACACGACTTTCTGATTGGACACCTAGCCAAATGGTAATTTTAGCATAGGAGACCAATGTGGGGTGACACAATACTTAAACTTTCTAAGGTCTTTACACTAGTGCTGGGTGAGGTCCAATACGACTAAAACACAAAACAACACAAAAAGGTGCAAGTCATAATTATTCAATAAATAAATCAACTATACATTATGTTCCTACAATTTATGACATAGACAAAAAGCTCAATTTTGCATCAAATAAGGTACCAAAATGATCCTTGTTAATTATAAAAATTTATTATAATTTTTCTGGAATTTATTAACCAGTACATGTATTTTATAAAAATCAGTTTTCATAAGTACACAGAAAGTAAGTTCTGGTTTCATATGCCAAAATAGTGGCAAAACTATAAATTAAATACTGTAAAAATTATGATAAATTAGCTAAATTAAAATAGTATCTAAATACTATTTTTTCCAAAATTTCACAGCAATAAAAGTATTTTTAGAAATTCAAAAACAACATGGTACACAATCTGAAATTAAATAATTAATTATCTGCGTATTTTGTCCATGTACATAATTTGAACCAGAGTTCAAATACAAGACCCAAGGCCATGAATCAAGTCCAATATGACTTGTACAGGTCTTGAATGTATGAAAACACATTTGAGCCCAAAAATCTATGCTAGGCTTGGACACCAAATGGTTGCAGTCATTAAAATACACAAAAATACAAAGTGGTAAAAGTACAAAATAAATATTAATATTTTAACAAGGTAAAATTATACATAGTAGTCATATAAATATGACAAGTGTATTTACATATATTAAAGTATAACATATGTACAATATTACGTAAATTACATAGGCTAAACAGTTATGTATGTATACATATACATATATAACATATATATATATAAGGAAATACATATATATATATATATATATATATATATATATATATATATATATAATATATATTCTTTATATATATATATATATATATATAAAGGAATAAATATATAATATATATATATATATATATATTTTTTTATAATATATATATAACAGTAAATATACATATTTGATAATAGTAAATATAATATATATAATAGTATACATATATATACACAAAATACATATACTCATATGCATATATATATATATATATATATATATATATATATATATATATATATATTTTATATATATATATATATATATATAATCATAATATATTTTTATATATATATATATATATATATATATATATATATATATATATATATATATAATCATAAAATAAAACAAAAAGAAAAGGAAATGAAAACAAACAACAGAGGGGGTTAGAACTTGGCCCAAAGTGTCGGGTTCTCAGGCTCGGTCGGGCTGGCCAGGGGGTCAGCCCCCTCTGTGTATTAGGGATAGGATTTAGGTTAAACTTATTTAGGTTTTAGTTAATATATTATAAACCTGATAAAACAACTCTGTGTCCTGACAGTTAGGGATACAGGAGTCGCATGTCTTAGGCTAGCACGACACGCACGAGTCTAGTCTCGCGTGTCCGAGCAATGGATTAGGGTCGTCGTGTCCAGGCGAACAACATACATGTGCACGAGACACGCACGACATGAAAATAAAGTAGACATGTACGTGTCCGGCGTCTTGATGGGGTTCGAGGGTGCTGGACGGCGGCTGAGGCGACGTGGTCGCGGCGGAGTGGTGGTGCTAGACTCGCCTTGTCACGACGAACTCGTCGGTGGTGGTTGTTGGTGGTGAAGGTCACTGTGGAGGCGGCGTAGGGGATCGCCATAGTTAGGGTTAGGGTTTTTGCTCGTCGGGAAAGAAAGGGGGGTTCGGGTGGTCGTTGGGTCGTGCTAGGGTTAGGGCTCAGTCCGGGGGGGTTATAGGGGCTTAGGTCGGCTAAGGGTCGGTTTGGGTGGCCGAAAATGGTGGAAAAGATCGGGATCGGTCGTCGGGGAGCTGGTGGTCGTCAGGGGTGGGTAGGATTAGGATTTACGTTTAGGTCCTTAGACTTTAGGATTTTACAAATTGGTCCCTCCCCTAGGTAAATGCAATATTAAATTTGCATAATAGAAATAAAATAATTTATAATTTGTAAACTGTAATAAAAACAAATTAACAAATTGCATAATGATATTAAAACAATTCTAAATATTACAAAATAATATTAAAACAATTCTAAATATTATAAAATGATATTAAAACAATTTAATAAATTGTAAAATGGTATTTTAGTTATTAAAACTCATTTAAAACTCATTTAAAAATTCTAGAAAAATTCCTGAAAATCATAATAAATTATTTTAATGATAAACAGGTCATTAGCAACTAATTAATTCTAATTTAATTAATTTTGAAAAACAGGGGCTGACAGGTCCGAACCCGGGTATCTTCCACTATCCTTATTTTACATATACATCGTCTTTTTGTGTCCGACATACCGGACACATACACCAAATTCTTTCCAAGCTAATCTTCGTTCTCGACACTTGGACACGATTCCTAAACCTAATCCTACACAAACCCCCAGCCCTCCGTCAGCTACCGTCTCCATCTTTCGTTCACCACTACTGCCACAGTCGACCCCCGTCTCCTGTCACAGCACCCCGCCTCCATACCGCCCGTCAATCCTAGTACAGCCCGACCCCGTCTGAAACCTTTCAACCCGGCGCCAATCACCGGTGCCACAAAATCCCTAACCCAGCCATCGCCACCTCGTCTCCTACTGTCCCGGCCAACCCGACCAAGCCTCGGCCAAACCCAGCCACCACTACAGCATGCCACTGACACCACCACCACGGCTAATCCCTAAACAAGACCATAACCCATACAAAAATAACAAAAGAAAAAGAGAACCACCACCTTACCTATCTCCGCCGGCCGGAGCTGCCGTCCGCCGCCGCGCGAGACCTGCCCTCAACCTTCCTCGGCCTACTCCGTACCTTGGCCTCCGACCGACGAGGTCCGTCCGCGCCGTAGCTCCCTCAGTTGAGCCCCCACCTCCACCGTGGCTTCCCGCGGCCGCCTCGCCGAAAGTCGTTGGGGACGAACCCCCTTCTCTCCGTCCAGCCCATCCGCGGCCCTACTACGAGCCAGCGCCGCACGCGCCATCTCCGCAGCACCCGCTCCGACCGGCCTCTTCCTTTGGCCCTTTCCTTCCCCACCCGTTCGGCACCTCCGCCGTATCGTAGCCAGGAACCCGCCATCCGCCTCTCCGACTTCTTCACTCCCCTGAGCCCCGACTCCCTCCTTCCTCTCGAACTCCGACCGCCGGCGAAGAAACCCTATTTCCTCCGCCTTCGCCGGCGTGCGTCGCGCCTGCGACTCGCCACCCCTCACCGACGCCGAGCACTGGGCCCTATCAACTAAAGCTTGGTTTTCAGAGCTCTTTCTGTAACTATAAGGGCAACATATGGGTCATGGCTAGGCATGATTTCGTTCTGACATCTGTCGACTCAAGTGATCAATGCCTCTCTTTGACTCTTGAGAGCCCTTTGTTGCCTTCTTTGGCCCTTCTATCGGCTGTACATGGCAGTAATACTAAAGAAGGTAGGGGATGTCTTTGGGAACAGTTTTAGCACGTACATCAGAGAAACAACTTGCCGTGGTTGCTTAGTGGAGATTTCAATGTAGTCAGTAGTAGCAATGAGAAGTTTGGCAAGATTCCTCCTTGCTCTGTATCTACTAACGAATTCTTGGACTTTTAAGTGGCGACAGGTCTGGTTGACATTCCCTACTCTGGGAACTATTTCACGTGGGTAGACAGGCAATATGGACACCCTAAGCAAGGATCTCGACTCGACAGGGTTCTTCTCGACTCAATTTTTTGGAGTGGGCCCCTCTTTCTTCTGTCTCATCTGAATAGGGCAGAATCTGACCATGCTTCCATCCTCCTTAATCTTGCTAAAGAAAAGCCAGACTCACCAAGATCTTTTCACTTTCTAGATTTCTGGAAAGACCATGGCGACATTAATCGTACTGTGTTGGCTCCATGGGGTTCAGTTGATCATGCCAATAGTTTAGTTAAATTAGGATTGCGCTTGGCTGCCACCAGGAAAGCTTTGTCGGGGTGGAGTAGAGCTGCCTTTGGTGATATCTTCCATAAAGTTAAGAAGGCCGAGGACAAAGTTACAGCTTTGGAGGTGGCTTATGAAGCCAATCCTTCTCTTCATGCGCAATGGCTTGAAGCGAGGGCCCATCTTAAACAAAGGCTCCTTATAGAGGATGCCAATTGGAAGGAGAAGGCTCAGCTTAAGTGGGACACAGACGGTGATAGGAATTCAAAATTTTATCATTCCTGCGTTTCATCTAAACAGCATCGTCTTCACATTCATTCTCTTCTTTCTGTGACTGGGTCTAATCTTGTCAAACTTAAAGAGATTCAATACCAGGCTATTGACTATTATAATAAGATATTTCTGTAGCCTCCTTTTACTATTAATGATGACTACCTCTCCTCTATTTCTTCTATTGTTACAGATGAGGATAATATAGCTCTCTCTGCTAAACCTTCTATTGAGGAGCTATTTGACACTCTTAAGTGTATGGATCCCCATAGTGCCTCATGTCCTGATGGATTCCCAGGGTTATTTTATCGATCATGTAGGAATATCGTTGGGGAGGACATCTTAGCAGCAGTCCATTTGTTCACAGATGGATTTGCATTGCCTAAGTCCATCACCAGTACATTCTTTCTTCCAATTCTGAAGGTCAAGAACCCTCATTCTCTCCATGAATATAGGCTGACTAGTCTTTGTAATTTTGTCAACAAAATCATTTCTAAATTACTCTCTAGAAGACTGGTGGAGATCCTTCCTTGCATCATTTCTAAAGAGCAAAGTGGTTTTGTTAAAGGAAGGGAAGTCATTGATAATATCATCTTAGCACCCAGAAATGGCCTCAGATTTTGAGCATAAACATTGGGGAGGCAGCGCTATCGTCAAATTGGACATGAACAAGGCTTATGATCGGATCAATTGGACATTCTTGCTAAGGGTTTTGAAGAAATTTGGGTTTTTGGTTGAATGGAGAGATATGATCTTGCACTTTATAGATAATGTCTAGTTTTCCACTCTCATAAATTGAAGAACGTCAGGTTATTTTCACGACTTTTGCGGATTACGATAGGGGGTGGCCGCTTAGCGCTCATTAAGTCGGTCCTTTCTTTGATCCCTATTTACTGTTTGTCGGATTGCAATCCTTCTAAAACAGTGATACACCGGATTGAAAGTATGCTCGATGGATTTCTTTCGGGTTCAAAGGACAAAATTCATAAAAGATCATGGCTTAAATGGGATCGTGTTGTTCGACCTATTGAAGAAAAAGGATTGGGAGTTAGACGACTGTCGGAGGTGATGGATGCTCTTACAGTAAAACTATGGTAGAAATTATGATCAACTGACTCTCTATGGTCTTCATTTATGAAAGCTAAATACTGTAGGTATGATCATCCTTCTGAAGTTGACATTACTTCTGCTGCATCTCATGTGTGGAAGAGATTAGTTCGTGGCAGAATGCTTGGTGATGTTTAGATTCAACAAGAGGAGGGGAAGGTGCTCCTGGGGACTATCTTTTTCAGGTTCTTTCATTATTCATTCAGCATGGAATCATACTAGAATTCAGTTTAACCGAGAACCTTTATATAAAAATGCACGAAACAAATGTCTCCCTACGAAGTGGTTAGTACTTCTTTGGCGAATATTGATGAATAAATTCCCAACTGATGATTCGATCCAGAAATTGGGCTACTCCATTGCATCCACATGTCACGGCTACTCGCTTTGGGATACAAAGTCGATCAACCATATATTCAGTGAATGAGAATTTGCTACTGATGTTTGGGGACACTTCCAATCAGCTATTGGCGTTCGGGTAAGGGAAGTGGATATAAGGAGAAGGATTAAAGTATGGTGGCACGGTAGTTGTAAAACTCCTAAATTTTCTACTATTTTTTTAATAAATTTGGTAATGATTTTTTGTACGTCGCGTAGCTGTATTGTACTTTGCGTGCGAAAATTCATTTTTCGAATTTGATCGACGAGTGCGATTATTTGCCAGCGTACATATTTTTTTTGAAAAACATTTTTCTATTTTTATCGTTTCAAAATAATATATGTAATAATTATTTTTAGCTATCGTACCAAAATATTCAAGTTTATAATTTTATTTATAAAAAGCCTTTGGTTTATAACAGTTATTAATAATAAATAATATTCTTAGTACATATATATATTTCATAAATATTTTATTAGTTTATTTTTAAATAAAAGTATAATTTTCAAAATTTACTAATATTAATATTTAAAAAGATATTTAAAATTTTATTATTTTTGAAATTATTATTATTGGCATTTTTGGAAAACATATTTTAAAATTAATGTGGCAATTTAAATCTTGATTTGATTTTATGGATTTATTTAAATAGTTAAATTAATATCTATATTTAAAAGTTGATTTATCTTATTTGATTTTAAACTGAAGGGTGTTATTTAGTTATATTTAAATTTATTTAGATTTGGATTTGAAAATATTGGATTGATTTAATTAAATAGATGAATTATCTAACGGGGATTTGAATCATCCAAATCCTTATCCAAGTGGGAATTCCCACCTCCTATATAAGGAGAGGTACTCATCCATTATTCTCCACAAATTATTCTACCACAAATAGGCGTGCCTCATGTCGGTGTTCCATCCATCATCGCGTTAGCCGTGACGGCCTCGGGTATGACCCCGGGTGTCTTCCAATATCCTTATTTTACATATACATCGTCATCTTTGTGTCCGACATACCGGACACGTACACCAAATTCTTTCCAACCTAATCTCCAGGTCCGACACTTGGACACGATTCCTAAACCTAATCCTACACAAACCCCCAGCCGTTTGTCAGCCACCGTCTCCATCTTCCGATCGCCACCACTGCCACAATCGACCCCCGTCTCCTGTCACAGCACCCCGCCTCAACACCGCCCGCCAATCCTAGTACACCCCGACTCTGTCTGAACCCTGTCTACCAAGCGCCAATCACTAGCACCACAAAATCCCTAACCCAGTCCACCGCCGTGCGAGACCTGCCCTCATCCTTCCTCGGCCTACTCCGCACCTTGGCCTCCGACTGACGAGGTCCGTCCGCGCCATAGCTTCCTCAGTTGAACGCCCCACCTCCACCGTGGCTTTTCGCGGCCACCTCACCGAAAGTCGCTGGGGACGAATCCCCTTCTCTCTGTCCAGCCCATCTGCGACCCCACCATGAGCCAGCACCGCATGTGCCATCCCCGCAGCGCCCGCTCCGACCGGCCGCCTCCTTTGGCCCTTTCCTTTCCCACCCGTCCAGCGCCTCCGCTGCGCCGTAGCCAGGAACCCGCCGTCCACCTCTCCGACTTCTTTACTCCCCTGAGCCCCGACTCCCTCCTTCCTCTCGAACTCCGACCGCCGGCGGAGAAATCCTATTTCCTCTGCCTTCGCCGGCGTGCGTCGCGCCTGCGACTCTCCACCCCTCACCGACGTCGAGCGCTGGGCCCTAGCCGCCTGCTCCGGCAGTCGTGCTAGCGCCGAGCGTCGCGCCGCCCCACCACGGCGAGCGACGGCGATCCTCGCGCTGCCTCCGGTCCGCGCCACCAATCCCGGCCGCTCCGATCTCCCGATCCTCCGAAGCTCCGCCGCCTCTCTACCTCTTCCCGATCATCCCCCACTCTTCCCTCTTCCTCACTCACTCCTTCACTTTCTTCTGTTTACTTTTTTTTCACTCTCTCTATCTCAGCTTTAATAAGGAGCAGCGCAGTAGTTCGTATGTTATTTTTTTTATATTTTTGCTTTGCTTTGCTGTTTTCCTTTACTTGATTAAAATATTATTATTATTATTATTATTATTTTTATATTACTATTATTCTGTTTTATTATTATTATTATTGTTATTTATATTAACCTTATGAAGTATACATATGCATATATGTTGTTATAATAATTATTTTACTAATATTAATTGATATTCTTAGCAACTATTTTGTCATTTTACTATATTAAATAAAATATTGATATAATATTTTTCAAAAATTATATTGTAACAAAATATGGTAATAGGCTTGGCCAATATTTATTTTCAAATTACTTCTCGAAACCCTAAAAAAATATTGGTATACTATTTTTATGGTATTTTAAATATATGACTCTTGACATACAAATATTATTTTTGTATTTTCTAAACTATAGTATTAACCATAAAATGATTTTTCTATATTTTAAATATTTATCTAAATTATTTTAACTGGTAAAATAAAGTTTTCAAAGTATTATATATTTATTTTTGAAATAAGAAATTCTTTTCCAAAATAATTTTCCTTCTTCAATTATATCATTTTCGGTCCTGACCAGTCCAATATTTCAAATCTTCTTGCATATTTTAAACATCTTCATATCGTCCCTATCTAAGTCGACTATCCCAGACCCGATGGAACAGTCCATGCCATCATCCGAGGCCGTCATGCATAGTTGTAACATCGCAATCATACGCCATGTCACATGATCATAGCACCATACCAGGCGACATACCAGGCAAGACACCTTGCCTTTACTGTTTAAATTTCTTGCTCAATATCATGCATGCTCTATAATTATATATTTCTAGCAAATAAAAATTATTATTTCAAAACTTTATGTAGTTGCAAATTACTATACTTAGTTTTCGTTATGCATTTGGCCTAGAGTTAAGGGACCACCTTTGTTTGTGCCGTATTCATTGGCCCGACACCTGTGTGCCACGATGTCACGTGTCTCATATAGATTCGGACTTACGTACCGACCGTACATTGGTGCGTACAGGACGAGCGTTAGGATATAACTGCTAATATAGTTGTCTAGAAGACATAGCGGTTATTAGAAATATCTTGGTGTGGATTCAGCACGAGTAGTGTATGGGGAGGGTGAAGACAGTTATTAAGCACAGGGGCTTTCACACATTTACTTTTCTCTAACTGCCACTTGTGACTCAGCCGAGAGCTAATGTGCCGTCCACTTATTTACTTTTCTCTAGATGCCACTAGTGCCTCGGTTGAAACACAAATGTGCCGTGCAATTACTTTCCTCTAGCTGCCGTTAGTGACTCACCCAAGAGCTAGTGGCCGTGCATTTATTTTTCTCTAGATGCCCCTTAGCTCTCACTCGAGTTCTAATGGGCCGTGCATTTACTTTTTTCTAGACGCCACTAGTGCCTTGGTTGAAACGCTAACGCGCCGTGTTTCTAGTCTCGAGAGCCCTTGTGTGGAACGTTGTCTTTAAAATACATTTTCACATAGAATGGTTAAGGACCTTTATTTATGTAGTCACATATACTTTTCTGTTGGGCTTTATTTATTCAGTTATGGCATGATATTATGTGTCTTGTTACGTCCCTCTGAGGACCTGGTTATCTCGCCAGGTGTGTGCTCTTGTCTTTCGCAGGTGTTCTAGCTCTAGCCATGATCATCGCTATTTCTTCGAGAAGGATTGCAATTGGACTGTCTTCGCTTCGCTCGCCAAACTCATTTCATTTCTATGTATTTCTTTTCTTACTTGTTGATAGTAGATTTGTCTCCGCCCAACATATTGTATCAAGATAATTTATTATCATTATATGATATCTTTTATTCATTTATTTCTGTGTGGATGAGATTAGTATGGATCTATTGCATTTTACAACTTACGTATATTTATTATACGGCTGGCATGTCTACGTTCCTAGTTCTATGTATTTTGGGACTGGAGCGTTACATATTTTTGTGTTGGCCCATGCAGGTCAAGTAAATTGTTGGTTACTTTACCGTACCAAGCAAGCCTGCAAATAGGACTATAAGTCTAGGATGTCATCCACATACTTGGCCTCTTCCCTCGATCTCATATCTGAATTTTCGTTCGACTCATCAATTGCATCTTGCTTGATTCCTCCTATCACTATTCCTATCTTCCTTTCATGCTTACTAGAGATTGACCCTATTAGTTAGATGTCCCGAACACCCTTAGCTTAGTTCTTTAAGTTGGGTAGAATACCCCACGACCTGACATCCCTTTGACCATTAAGGGAATACAATTATCATTATCTAGACCATAGAGACTAGAAGAATTTAATCCATTTGGTCAACCAAGCCTTAGTCAATAAGACCGTAGAATGATGGTATAGGAATAAACAAGACTTAGATCCTTATAACTCTTAGACTATTCATATTTGTTTTTTTTCATCTACCATCGTGCCTATGTTTTACTGTCTAGATTAATGATGCTAATATAGCCTAGTATTTGCAAGCTAATTCCTTATCGAGCTTGATCAAGGCATATGCTATTGAGCGGCCGCTCACTAACATTGTCTAATCAGAACCGGTGCATGATGGTCTGATCAACCAAGTGCACTTTGGTTCGCTTTTATCTATCGTTCTATGTGGATGGAACATAATTAAACTTGGCCTTTAGAATCCCATCCACGACTGCCTTGACAATTCCTTTGAAATTCTTTTCGGTCGTCTTTGAGCCACGTATTCGTATTCGATAATGTCGTCCTTGAACTCCTTATTGCTTTCACCTTCATCTATTTTTAAGGATAAAGGCGTTGTACTAGAATTTCGTCTAGCCTTTCTATCGATTATGACCATTATTACTCGATGTTGCTATATCTACTACTCGTCCTTACCTCAGCCCTATCATGACCTCATAATCACTTATATTAGGAGTGAATCTAATCGTTCTCCTAATCGTGTCCTCGACCTACTCTCAAGCCATAACGTTAATCTATTTTCTCTTATCGTAATATTCTTTATTGCCTGTTAGCTTGTTTTAATTTTAACCTTTACTCATTTTTCTTCTTGCGTAAACCCATGATTACTTTCGCCATTATTGAAATCACGATTTCCTAGTGCATGTTGTGAATGATTATTCCTCACCAATACCCCTTGTGCCTTCTCACCCCCTACTAATTCTTAATTTCGAGGAACGAAATTTTTTTAAGTTGGGTAGGATGTAAAATCCCTAAAATTTCTATTATTTTTTCTAATAAATTTAGTAATGATTTTTTTTGTACGTCGCGTAGTTGTATTGTACTTCGTGCGCGAAAATTCATTTTTCGAATTTGCTCGACGAGTGCGATTATGTGCGAGCGTACATATTTTTTTTTTGAAAAACATTTTTTCTATTTTTATCGTTTCAAAATAATATATGTAATAATTATTTTTAGCTATTGTACCAAAATATTCAAGTTTATAATTTTATTTATAAAAAGCCTTTGGTTTATAACAGTTATTAATAATAAATAATATTCTTAGTGCATACAAATATTTCATAAATATTTTATTAGTTTATTTTTAAATAAAAGTATAATTTTTGAAATTTTTAATATTAATATTTGAAAAGATATTTAAAATTTTATTATTTTTGAAATTATTATTATTGGCCTTTTTGGAAAATATATTTTGAAATTAATGTGGCAATTTAAATCTTGATTTGATTTTATAGATTTATTTAAATAGTTAAATTAATATCTATATTTAAAAGTTGATTTATCTTATTTGATTTTAAACTAAAGGGTGTGATTTAATTATATTTAAATTTATTTAGATTTGGATTTGTAATTATTGGATTGATTTAATTAAATAGATGAATTATTTAATGGGGATTTGAATCATCCAAATCCTTATCCAAGTGGGAATTCCCACCTCCTATATAAGGAGAGGTACTCATCCATTATTCTCCACAAATTATTCCACCACAAATAGGCGTGCCTCGTGTCGGTGTTCCATCCATCCTCGTGTCAGCTGTGACGGCCTCGGGTCCGACCTCGGTTGTCTTCCACTATCCTTATTTTACATATACATCGTCTTCTTTGTGTCCGACATACCGGACACGTACACCAAATTCTTTCCAACCTAATCTCCGTGTTCGACACTTGGACACGATTCCTAAACCTAATCCTACACAAACCCCCAGCCCTTTGTCAGCAACCGTCTCCATCTTCCGTTCGCCACCATAGCCACAGTCGACCCCCGTCTCCTGTCACAATACCCCGCCTCCACACCGCCCGTCAATCCTAGTACAGCCCGACCCCGTCTGAACCCTTTCAACCCGGCGCCAATCACCGGCGCCACAAAATCCCTGACCCAGCCATCGCCAGCTCGCCTCCTACTGTCCCGGCCAACCCGACCAAGCCTCGGCCAAACCTAGCCACCACCGCAGCATACCACTGACACCACCACCACGGCCAATCCCCAAACACGACCATAACCCACACAAAAATAACAAAAGAAAAAGAGAACTACCACCTTACCTATCTTCGTCGGCCGGAGCTGCCGTCCGCCGCCTCGCGAGACCTGCCCTCAACCCTCATCGGCCTATACCGTACCTTGGCCTCCGACCGGCGAGGTCCGTTCATGCCGTAGCTCCCTCAGTTGAGCGCCACACCTCCACCGTGGCTTTCCACGGCCGCCTCGTCGGAAGTCGCTGGGGACGAACCCCCTTCTCTCCGTCTAGCCCGTCCGGGGCCCTACCACGAGCCAGCGTCGCGCGCGCCATCCCCGCAGCACCCGCTCCGACCGACCGCCCCCTTTGGCCTTTTCCTTCCCCACCCGTCCGGCGCTTGCGCCGCACTGTAGCCAGGAACCTGCCATCCGCCTCTCCGACTTCTTCACTCCCCTGAGCCCCTACTCCCTCCTTCCTCTCGAACTTCGACCGTCGGTAGAGAAACCCTATTTCCTCCGCCTTCGCCGGCGTGCGTCGCGCCTGCCACTCGCCACCCCTCACCGACGCCGAGTGCTGGGCCCTCACCGACGCTGAGCGCTGGGCCCTATCAACTAAAGCTTGTTTTCCAGAGCTCTTTCTGTAACTATAAGGGCAACATATGGGTCATGCTAGGCATGATTTCGTTCTGACATCTGTCGACTCAAGTGATCAATGCCTCTCTTTGACTCTTGAGAGCCCCTTGTTGCCTTCTTTGGCCCTTCTTTCGGCTGTGCATGGCAGTAATACTAAAGAAGGTAGGAGATGTCTTTAGAAACAGTTTCTGTACGTACATCAGAGGAACAACTTGTCGTGGTTGCTTAGTGGGGATTTCAATGCAGTCAGTAGTAGCAATGAGAAGTTTGGCAAGATTCCTCCTTGCTCTGTATCTACTAAAGAATTCTTGGACTTTCAAGTGGCGACAGGTCTGGTTGACATTCCCTACTCTGGAAACTATTTCACGTGGGTAAACAGGCAATATGGACACCCTATGCAAGGATCTCGACTCGACAGGGTCCTTCTCGACTCAACTTTTTGGAGTGGGCCCCTCTTTCTTCTATGTCTCATCAGAATAGGGAAGAATCTAACCATGCTCCCATCCTCCTTACTCTTGCTAAAGAAAAGCCAGACTCACCAAGGTCTTTTCACTTTCTAGATTTTTGGAAAGACCATGACGAATTTTATCGTACTGTGTTGGCTCCATGGGGTTCGGTTGATCATGCCAATAGTTTAGTTAAATTAGGATTGCGCTTGGCTGCCACCAGAAAAGCTTTGTCGGGATGGAGTAGAGCTGCCTTTGGTGATATCTTCCATAAAGTTAAGAAGGCCGAGGACAATGTTACAGCTTTAGAGGTGGCTTATGAAGCCAATCCTTCTCTTCGTGCGCAATGGCTTGAAGCGAGGGCCCATCTTAAACAAAGGCTCCTTATAGAGGATGCCAATTGGAAGGAGAAGGCTCGGCTTAAGTGGGACACAGACGGTGATAGGAATTCAAAATTCTATCATTCCTGCATTTCATCTAAACATCGTCGTCTTCACATTCATTCTTTTCTTTGTGCGACTGGGTCTAATCTCGTCAAACTGGAAGAGATTCAACACGAGGCTAATGACTATTACAATAAGGTATTTCTGCAGCCTTCTTTTATTATTAATGATGACTACCTCTCCTCTATTTCTTGTATTGTTACAGATGAGGACAATATAGCTCTCTCTGCTAAACCTTCTATTGAGGAGCTATTTGACACTCTTAAGTGTATGGATCCCCATAGTGCCTCAGGTCTTGATGGATTCCTAGGGTCATTTTATCGATCATATAGGAATATCGTTTGAGAGGACATCTTAGCAGCAGTCCATTTGTTCATGGATGGATTTGCATTGCCTAAGTCCATCACCAGTACATTCATTCTTCCAATTCTGAAGGTCAAGAACCCTCATTCTCTCCATGAATATAGGCTGATTAGTCTTTGTAATTTTGTCAACAAAATCATTTCTAAATTACTCTCTAGAAGACTGGTGGAGATCCTTCCTCGCATCATTTCTAAGGAGCAAAGTGATTTTGTTAAAGGAAGGAAAGTCATTGATAATATCATCTTAGCACAAGAAATAGCCTCAGATTTGGAGCATAAACATTGGGGAGGCAGCGCTATCGTCAAATTGGACATGAGCAAGGCTTATGATCGGATCAATTGGACATTCTTTCTAAGGGTTTTGAAGAAATTTGGGTTTTTGGTTGAATATAGAGATATGATCTTGTACCTTATAGATAATGTCTAGTTTTCCACTCTCATAAATGGAAGAACGTCAGGTTATTTTCACGGCTTTTGCGGATTACGATAGGGGGTGGCCGCTTAGAGCCCATTAAGTCGGTCCTTTCTTCGATCCCTATTCACCGTTTGTCGGATTGCAATCCTCCTAAAACAGTGATACACTGGATTGAAAGTATGCTCGATGGATTTCTTTGGGGTTCAAAGGACAAAATTCATAAAAGATCATGGCTTAAATGGGATCGTGTTGCTCGACCTATTGAAGAAAAAGGATTGGGAGTTAGACGACTGTCGGAGGTGATGGATGCTCTTACAGTAAAAGTATGGTAGAAATTATTATCAACTGACGCTGTATGGTCTTCATTCATGAAAGCTAAATACTGTAGGTATGATCATCCTTCTGAAGTTGACATTACTTCTGTTGTATCTCATGTGTGGAAGAGATTAGTTCATGGAAGAATGCTTGGTGATGTTTAGATTCAACAAGAGGAGGGGGAAGGTGCTCCTCGGGACTATCTTCTTCAGGTTCTTTCAGTATTCATTCAACATGGAATCACACTAGAATTCAGTTTAACCGAGAACCTTTATATAAAAATGCATGGAACAAAGGTCTCCCTACGAAGTGGTTAGTACTTCTTTGGCGAATATTGATGAATAAACTCCCAACTGATGATTCGATCCAGAAATTGGGCTACTCCATTGCATCCACATGTCACGGCTGCTCGCTTTGGGATACAAAGTCGATCAACCATATATTCAGTGAATGAGAATTTGCTACTGATGTTTGGGGACACTTCCAATCAGCTATTGGCGTTCGGGTAAGGGAAGTGGATATAAGGAGAAGGATTAAAGTATGGTGGCGCGGAAGTTGTAAAAATCCTAAATTTTCTACTATTTTTTTAATAAATTTGGTAATGATTTTTTTGTACGTCGCGTAGTTGTATTGTACTTTGCGTGCGAAAATTCGTTTTTCGAATTTGATCGACGAGTGCGATTATTTGCGAGCATACATATTTTTTTTTGAAAAACATTTTTTCTATTTTTATCGTTTCAAAATAATATATGTAATAATTATTTTTAGCTATCGTACCAAAATATTCAAGTTTATAATTTTATTTATAAAAAGCCTTTGGTTTATAACAATTATTAATAATAAATAATATTCTTAGTGCATACATATATTTAATAAATATTTTATTAGTTTATTTTTAAATAAAAGTGTAATTTTGGAAATTTACTAATTTAAATATTTGAAAAGATATTTAAAATTTTATTATTTTCAAAATTATTATTATTGGCATTTTTGGAAAACATATTTTGAAATTATTGTGGCAATTTAAATCTTGATTTGATTTTATGGATTTATTTAAATAGTTAAATTAATATCTATATTTAAAAGTTGATTTATCTTATTTGATTTTAAACTAAAGGGTTTAGTTATATTTAAATTTATTTCGATTTGGATTTAAAAATATTGGATTGATTTAATTAAATAGATGAATTATCTAACGGGGATTTGAATCATCCAAATCCTTATCCAAGTGGGAATTCCCACCTCCTATATAAGGAGAGGTACTCATCCATTATTCTCCACAAATTATTCCACCACAAATAGGTGTGCCTCGTGTCGGTGTTCCATCCATCCTCGCGTTAGCCGTGACGGCATCGGGTCCGACCCTGGGTGTCTTCCAATATCCTTATTTTACATATACATCGTCTTCTTTATGTCCGACATACCGGACACGTACACCAAATTCTTTGCAACCTAATCTCCGTGTCCGACACTTGGATACGATTCCTAAACCTAATCCTACACAAACCCCCAGCCCTCTGTCAGCCACCGTCTCCATCTTCCGTTCGCCACTACTGCCACAGTCGACTCCCGTCTCCTGTCACAGCACCCCGCCTCCACACCGCCCGTTAATCCTAGTACAACCCGACTCCGTCTGAACCCTGTCAACCCGGCGCCAATCATCGACGCCACAAAATCCCTAACCCAACCATCGCCACCTCGCCTCCTACTGTCCCGGCCAACCCGACCAAGCATCGGCCAAACCCAGCCACCACCGCAGCATACCACTGACACCACCACCACGGCAAATCCCCAAACATGACCATAACCCACACAAAAATAACAAAAGAAAAAAAGAACCACCACATTACCTATCTTCGTCGGCCGGAGCTGCCGTCCGCCGCCACGCGAGACCTGCCCTCAACCTTTCTCGGCCTACTCTGCACCTTGGCCTCCGACCGGCGAGGTCCGTCCACGCCGTAGCTCCCTCAGTTGAGCGCCCCACCTCCACCGTGGCTTCCCGCGGCCGCCTCGCCGGAAGTCGCTGGGGATGAACCCCCTTCTCTCCGTCCAGCTCGTCCGCGGCCCCACCACGAGCCAGCGCCGCGCGCGCCATCCCCGCAGGGCCCGCTCCGACCGGCCGCCTCCCTTGGCCCTTTTCTTCCCCACCCGTCCGGCGCCTCCGCCGCACCGTAGCCAGGAACCCGCCGTCCGCCTCTCCGACTTGTTCACTCCCCTGAGCCCCGACTCCCTCCTTCCTCTCGAACTCCGACCACCGACGGAGAAACCCTTTTTCCTCCGCCTTCGCCGGCGTGCGTTACACCTGCGACTCGCCACCCCTCACTGACGCCGAGCGCTGGGCCCTAGCTGCCTGCTCCGGCAGTCGCGCCAGCGTCGTGCGTCGCGTCGCCCCACCACGCGAGCGACGGTAAACCTCGCGCCGCCTCCGGTCCGTGCCACCCATCCCAGCCGCTCCGATCTCCCCTTCCTCCGTAGCTCCGCCCCCTCTCTACCTCTTCCCGATCATCCCCCACTCTTCCCTCTTCCTCACTCACTCCTTCACTTTCTTATGTTTACTTTTTTTCACTCTCCCTATCTCAGCTTTAATAAGGAGCAGCGTAGTAGTTCGTATGTTATTTTTTTATTTTTTTATGTTTTTGCTTTGCTTTGGTGTTTCCCTTTACTTGATTAAATTATTATTATTATTATTATTATTATTATTATTATTATTATTATTATTATTATTATTATTATTATTATTATTATTATTATTATCATTAGTATTACTATTATTCTGTTTTATTATTATTATTATTGTTATTTATATTAACCTTATGAAGTATACATGTGTATATATGTTGTTATAATAATTATGTTACTAATATTAATTGATATTCTTAGTAACTATTTCGTTATTTTACTATATTAAATAAAATATTTATATAATATTTTTCAAAAATTGTATTGTAACAAAATATGGTAATAGGCTTGGCCAATATTTATTTTCAAATTACGTCTCGGAACCCTAAAAAAATATTGGTATACTGTTTTTATGGTATTTTAAATATATGACTCTTGACATACAAATATTATTTTTGTATTTTCTAAACTATAGTATTAACCATAAAATGATTTTTCTATATTTTAAATATTTATCTAAATTATTTTAACTAGTAAAATAAAGTTTTCAAAGTATTATATATTTATTTTTGAAATAAGAAATACTTTTCCAAAATGATTTTCCTTCTTCAATTATATCGTTTTCGGTCCTGACCAGTCCAATATTTCCAATCTTCTTGCATATTTTAGACATCTTCATATCGTCCCTATCTAATTTGACTATCCTGGACCCGATGGAACAGTCCATGCCATCATCCGAGGCCGTCATGCATAGTTGTAACATCGCAATCATACGCCATGTCACATGATTATAGCACCATACCAGGCGACATACCAGGCAAGACACCTTGCCTTTATTGTTTAAATTTCTTGCTCAATATCATGCATGCTTTATAATTATATATTTCTAGCAAATATAAATTGTTATTTCAAAACTTTATGTAGTTGCAAATTACTATATTTAGTTTTCATTATACATTTGGCCTAGAGTTAAGGTACCACCATTGTTTGTGCCGTATTCATTGGCCCGACACCTGTGTGCCACGATGTCACGTGTCTCATATAGATACGGACTTGCGTACCGACCGTACATCGGTGCGTACAGGACGAGCGTTAGGATATAACTGCTAATATAGTTGTCTAGAAGACATAGCGGTTATTAGAAATATAATCGTGTGGATTCCGCACGAGTAGTGTATGGGAAGGGTGAAGACAGTTATTAGGCGCAGGGGCTTTCACACATTTACTTTTCTCTAACTGCCACTTGTGACTCAGCCGAGAGCTAGTGTGCCGTCCACTTATTTACTTTTCTCTAGATGCCACTAGTGCCTCGGTTGAAACACAAATGTGCCGTACAATTACTTTCCTCTAGCTGCCGTTAGTGACTCACCCAAGAGCTAGTGGCCGTGCATTTATTTTTCTCTAGATGCCCCTTAGCTCTCACTCGAGTTCTAATGGGCCGTGCATTTACTTTTTTCTAGATGCCACTAGTGCCTTGGTTGAAACGCTAACGCGCCGTGTTTCTAGTCTCGAGAGCCCTTGTGTGGAACGTTGTCTACAAAATGCATTTTCACATAAAATGGTTAAGGACCTTTATTTATGTAGTCACATATACTTTTCTGTTGAGCTTTATTTATTCAGTTATTGGCATGATATTATGTGTCTTGTTACGTCCCTCTGAGGACCTGGTTATCTCGCCAGGTGTGTGCTCTTGTCTTTCGCAGGTGTTCTAGCTCTAGCCGTGATCATCGCTATTTCTTCGAGGAGGATTGCAATTGGACCGTCTTCGCTTCGCTTTCCAAACTCATTTCATTTCCATGTATTTCTTTTCTTACTTGTTGATAGTGGATTTGTCTCCGCCCAACATAGTGTATCAAGACAATTTATTATCATTATATGATATCTTTTATTCATTTATTTCTGTGTGGATGAGATTAGTATGGGTCTATTTCATTTCACAACTTACGTATATTTATTATACGGCTGGCATGTCTACGTTCTAGTCCTACATATTTTGGGACTGGAGCGTTACAGTAGGAATAAACATATTAAGCAAATCATTATCGGAGCGATCTGCTGGGTGTTGTGGAAAAATTGAAACAAGTAGAGATATGAGGGCTACTCCTACAACTCCGTGCAGACGGAGGCAGAGACGATGAGGCAGATAAATAAGGTTTTGATTAGATGCAGACATGCTACTATCCCGGATTACTTCTAGAATGTGATGTTTTTGTGTCCCTGTGCTCAGTTTTTTGAACTTTTCCAGTTTGGAGAAGGTTGTCTAGAACTTGTAATATGAGTTTTTACTCATCTTGGTACTCACTATATCATTAATAAAATTCTAGTATTCTCTAAAAAATAAATAAATAAATAAACAAATAAGTAAATATATATATATGTATATATATATATATATATATATATATATATATATATATATATATAAAAGCATATGACATGCTGGATTGGCAATTCATAATCTGGGTTTTCAGGGCTTTTGGATTCTCCAAAACCTGGACCAACATCGTGTGGAGATCGATCAGCAACTTGTGGTTTTTAACAGTGATCAACGGTCAGGCCGACGGATTGTTCAAATTGAGTCACGGGGTTAGGCAAGGAGATCCTCTATCATCCACCATCTTCATCATTACGACGGATGCCTTGAGCAAGAACCTTAATAAGTTGGCTTGCACTACTAACTTCCACCACTATCATACAGCCAGCGGCTGCCCGATCATCACCCACCTGGCATTTGCATACGATATTCTAATTTTCTCCTCCGGGGACGTCGGGTCAGCAGAAGTTGTCCACCATACTCTCCAGAGATACGTCAGGTGCTCGAGCCAGAAGGTCAACCCGGATAAAAGTGTCATCTACACCCACCACAATATCAAGAGAGAGCATGAAGACGTTCTCTCCAACACCGCCTCCTTTCCCATCAAGCATCCACCGTTCCACTATCTGGGTTGCCCCCTCGTGTACGGAAAATCCAATGCTGGCATTTTCGAGGACCTGATCAACCATATCAGGAAAAAACTACAAGGATGGCATAACGCTACTCTATCCCCAGGTGGTAAGATAATCCTCATCATGTATATCCTCACATCTATACCCATCTATACCCTGGCAGCATGTTTCCCTCCAAGAAAGTACTTTTTTCGGTCGAGAGCATCTTTAGCAACTTCTTTTGGGGGCTCAGCAACGGCGACGACAAGCATCATTGGGCTATTTGGGATACCATGGCACGTCCTACAGAGGAGGGGGGCCTAGGGTTCACCAAACTATCCCACATCATTAAAGCATTCTCGATGAAATTATGGTGGAAGCTCCGCACGACTCAGAACTTATGGAGCAGGTTCATGAAGGCAAGATACTTCAAGCACATCCACCTTTCGACGACCATCTCTAACAGCAGATCCTACGCGGCGTGGCGGCGCACGCTCAACTGGCGTTATCTAGCCGAACCTGTGATGCGTCTTTAAGTGGGCGACGGTGAAGCATCGGCATTTCTGGAGAGATGGGTTGGAGAATCCTTACTTACTAACCTCTCAGAAGCCTATAGAAAATGTAAGATGAAGGACATATGAGACCCCAACGATAACATCTAGAGTTGGAATGAGGTCCGGGACTGGGCCGGCACAGAGGCAATCGAGAGCATCCGCCGATGCGAAGTGACGATCGGGTCCAACGCTGACGAGATCTGGTGGTCGGCTGATGCTTCGGGTTCCTTCTCGGTCAGATCAGCCAAGAGAGTGGACTATGGTACTGCGGCACCCTCCCATAGCATTCCATCATTCTGGCAGACATGCATCCCAAGAAGTGGTCCTTCATCATTTGGAGAGCCCTGCGCAAGATCCTCCCCACCGATGACACTCTCAACACTATCGGGTTTAGCCTTGCATCCGCGTGCACATGCTGCACGGATCGTCAATCGGAAACGGTGGACCACATCTTTCGTCAGAAAAACCTCCCGGTCAAGGTCTGGAGTGTTCTTTTCCAACGCTATAGGATGGTTCCACGGGCGGGTGCTTCGACGACCTCGTAGCGGCATGGAGATCTGCGTCTGATGGCCACAAGATCGTAGCAGCAGCTACCACATGGGTAATCTGGATGAACTACAATAAGGATAGATATGAAGGACATTAGTACTCCATAGACCAGCTTATTGGGGAGAACATTCGACAATGTAGCAAATGGAGGTCCCTCTGTCATCACGGCCACACTAGTTTTTTGGAACTCCCTCCTCTCCCGGGACTAGACGTTTGGGTTTCCTTCTCCCCTCCTTTTGCCAGTATACATGTATAGGCTTCGACATTTTGCGCCTTCTAGTATACTTGTATAGCTCAGGCTTTTCTTTTCATGGAATAAAATGGGGAGGGCTTTGGCCAAAAAATAAAAATGAAATAAAAATAAAAATAAAAATAAAAATAAACATATATATATATATATATATATATATATATATATATATATATATATAATGAGGGATAATATTTTAGAATGAAAGGGGCTTGGCATCCTCTGGAAGGAGCTCCTCCGCTCCTCCAGACCCCCATCCCCCTCCTCGTCCTCGGTTGGTGGTCGGCCTCTCCCGGGCGCTCCCCTCCCCGCCGAGAGCCTCCCCCTCCTTCAGGCCTTTCCAGCCTCTTCGGATGGCCTGGCTTCCCCCGGCCGTTCCTCCCGCGGGGAGCCTCCCTCCCCCTGCCAGCGTCTGCCAGACGTGCGGCAGCCCCTCCTCCTTCCTCTCCATTCTTCGGTGCGGCCGCCGCCCTGGGCGTCGTAGGCCTCGCCATGCTCGGCGACATCGGTCGTTCCCGGCTCCCTTCCTCCTCGGCCCTCCGCCAGGCTCTCTAGTCGCCTCGCGCGCAGCGCTGCCTCTCTCCGGCTCGTCGCCCTATTCGTTTGCCGTCCCTGACGCTGCGCCGCCCACTATCAGCCGCGGCCCCGTCTTCCGTTCCCCTCTCCCAGAGGAGGCCCTTCGAGTCTCTGGCAGCGATGACCGCCTTGGATCCTCCTCCTCCGCCGGAGCCTCCTCTCCTTAGCTCTTCCTCGGGCGTATGCGCCGCCCCGTCCGGCACCCCTCTCGGTCCTCCGTCGGAGTCCTTCCTCGCTCCCCCTCCCGTTCTCGCCGTTCCTCCCCCCGTGCCACCCCCTGACTCCCTTCCTCCAGCCCAGCAGCTTCCCCCTCCCGCCGTCCCTCTCGCAGCGCCACCACCCGCCTCGGCAGTGGCTCTCATTCTGGCACTTCCTCCCTCTGAGCCGCCGCCCCCCGCCCCAGCAGCGGACTCCCTCCCGGCACTCCCTCCCTCCGAGCCGCCACCGCCCGTCTCAACTGCGGACTTCCTCCCGGCGCCCCCCTCTCTTCCTCCCGGCGCCCTCCCCTCCAGACGCCGATCTTGTCGCACCTCCCCCCGCCTCGACGGCAACCTTTTTTCCGACGTCCCCCCTCTGCGGTGGCACTGGACTCCCCTTCACGCCCCCTCGGTTGCATCCTAATGGTTCTCTCTAGTCCAAGGTGGTCCAGGCCCCCCCTTCGCCTCGCCGTGGGCGACTTCCGCTTCCTACTTGGGGTCTGTAGAAGCATGGAATTTCAGGTGCATCTATAGGACAGAATTCCTATGCGCTTAACACTACTCAAACATGCGCCAGGGAGCTTAAACGAAGTACTTGGCACAGCAAAGGACAACAAAAGTATAGACTTCAAAAGAAGATTTTTATTTCATAAAAAATCTATTACATGTCTAAAGAAAAGGCTTTACAAATGAGAATTTCTACAAAAAGTAAGATCCTAAGACTACAGCCAGGAGCATCATCTATCAGGCGCATCTCTTCAGCATCTCAATCAGGCGCGTCCCTTCAGCATCTCAATCAGGTACATCTCTTCAGCGTCTCAGTTAGGCGCATCATGAAGTCTCAGCATATGCGCTCTACTTCGACCCGATCAAGTGCTTCGACTAATGAAGCATTTATTGAGCAGAACAAAGGTGGGAAACCAACCCAACTCTAGCTGGAGAAAGAGCTCTCCAAAGCCCAAGGAAGAGGAGAGCACCGCAATTCCGATCTGTGGCTCTTCCAGCATAACGGAGATGGGACTCGAGCATCCCGATCTTTGGATGCAATAGGCAACTCCTGCCTGCGTCGGGAGCCCACGATTCCGATTTTTGGATGTAACTGTCACCTTCACAAGTGTGTGTACGAAGACAACTCGTCGCATCTTCGCCCTCGGAAGCGTCTTGTCAATAGAATGTACTCGAGCAAAGAAATTTATCTCCATTCGGGAAGACGGGAGAAAACGAGAAGCAAACTCTCTCCTTGTTGCTATTTATAGGCCGGGCAAATCAAACCCATGTTTCAAGTGGCGGGCTCTCTGAATCCCGTGCAATGAATTTGCATTTATGGTGATAAACCTGTCCCCTCGAATTTAGCCAAGTCAAAACGGCAATTTAAAGCACTCGAAGAACTCAACAGTAGGACCAATAAAAGATGCGTTATGCAACAGATGCGCTGGTCTGAGACCGCGCATCATACAGACGCATCCATCAGTACCAAGCGCGTGATAAAGATGCGCCCCATGCGTCTCCATGCGCCTAGTGAAACGCAGATCAATGCGCCCACACATAAGCCATTAAATGCTGAAGTCTGATACGACAGCAACCATGCCTCGATGACAGAGCAGCAACAGCTTTTACAGAAAATGAAGCGCCGCTGACGTCAGCATCATCATTACTTTCCTCTGACGGTTACAAATCCACGTAGCCGATCAACCACTCGTATACGCCTCCGTAGTCATGTGCTCAAAGATTTACATGTGCCTCAAAAGCCATGCACCCATATTCGTTTGTGACTCCTGAAGTTACGAGCCAAAGTCTTCTCATGCGCCCAATGCCAGGCGCATCCTGTCAGATCACTCTCCACGAAATCCGAGATCTTCGAGTTACGAACATGCGCCACGTATCCTTTGACTCAGTTCAGCCTATGAGGGGGTGCTAACCACCCAAGATCTCAGCAACCAAAGAATCCTCTCAGATGCCACGTGCCAGCCCACAAATGTAGTATGAGGGATTCAACCCAAAAGTCATGGCACGTCATCCATGTGCCCCCCCTCCGCAGCTCCATCCACGTGGCGTTCCTACGTACAGGCACATCCTACATATGCGTGCATGAGCAGCCCAACCTGCTGTTTATAAATAGAGGGATCATTTTCTTCTTCCACACACACAAAGACATATACAGACATATACCGTCAAAGACAAAAGTAACCAGATCATCAGAGTTACAGAGACGCACGTCTACTCACAGAGATCGGAAGAGACACTCAACGTCTTCTTTCCCTCTGCAAGCTCCGGCATTCAGAGCAATCCAGACCTTCAGAGAACCTAAAATTGTCGTCAGATCATCAATAGAGTCAACGCTTTACCACTCGCTCTACCGAAACAGGACCCTGATAAAGACAAAAGTGTACTCCTAGGACTACATCTAAGTCCTACATTGTAACACTGTTCTGTTTGTAATTGAAATTCTACTCAAAGATTTTAATGGCAAACAAGCTGGCGACTCTGCTGGGGACCTCTTTCTCCTTCGATGAGAAAGCTGTGTCGCAATATGACGACGTAAAGTTGGGCTCCTCCCACAAGATGCTAGTCGTACGCCTCAATCAACAGGCATATGAGGAGTTCATCTCTGCAGGCAGCACAAGTCCTTCGAAGCGGCTGCCGAAGCCGAAGAAGACTAGCCAAGTCTGGGTGCACAAGGTCGAGGCCCCTGGCATCATCACTGAAGGGGATACGCCGATGCAGCCTACCCTTTCTGCTGATGTCCTCAGCAGCCAGGATGCGTCTGCGGGTACAACATATCTCTTAGGGAAATATAGGGCAGACCACATTCCCCAACCATCTCCTTCTCAGTCAAGGAAAATGCGTCGACGGAGTAGGGGCGCAGCTAAAGCCCTGCGCATTAACTCTGATGTGCTACAGAAGGCTTCTGTCTTTGACAGACTCACTCGCTGTCGTGGCGAAGATAATTTGGACTCTGAGTACTATGCACCCAAGCGGGCTGGTACGAAGAAGTCCAAGACAGCACGAGCCACGTACCTCGAACGTGGTATGCCGACAGTAAGTCAGAGGCATGCGCTCACAATCATGCGTGCTGCCGATGGTAAACTGTACAAGGTTGACTCGGGTGCTTCTGTACCGCGAACGAGCCAACCTTCAAAGACCTCGTTCCACTTAGGCGCATCCGCTGCACCTTCAACCAAGTCGTTCGAGGTAAACTCTATGGTCTTGAACCCCTGTGCCTACATTGGTTGTGCGTTTGAGGCTGGTTCAAGCCACCCTAAATGTTGCTCCCCCATGGCTGATCTGGGAACATCTTTTGTGCTGGATCAGGGGGCAGCATTCACTTGACCACCCTGGCGCTTGGCCTTGCCATGCGCCTAATGGGGGTGTGAAGGTGGTACTCTTCCCTAACGATTTGCATAATATGATTATTCACAAATACCGATCAGGAGAGTCGACTGACAAGCACAATACGCCCTTCACAGGGCACACCTGTGCTGTGGTCACCATCAACTATTATTGCAAAATATTAGTTCCACCACAAAAATAGTCTGTGTTCCAGCGGCTGCAATCATCAGCACCCCTCCAACGTCGCCTCGGGAAGAAGGTGTCGATTGAAGATAAGCCAGAACTAAAGGTTGCTTCTTGCAACGTAGTCTCTAACTCCTCATCAATCCGAAAGGCGACTGGCAACTCCTCGACCTCGTCCTCATTCAAGAGCCAGTCGAAGAAGACCAATGTGACTATCCTGTCCTCAGGAGTGTTTGAAGGCACCCGGAGGAGGAAGAAGATCTCAGAGGAAGCTGAGTGTAGTCAGGCCCTTGTTGATCCTCATTCCGAAGATGAAGATATCCTCCAGAGCATAGCTGGGGGTAGCCAGGATGAAATTCCTAGAGAAGTTCCTCTTCTGTAAGAGAGCGAGACTGAAAGCGAAGCTTCAACCGATCCATCCACTTCCGGTCACGTCATGACAGGAGGTGGTGATACGGAGTCAGATGCTCTACCAGCAGACCTCGTTTAGCGCATGGATACTTTAGAGGAGGGACTCAAAACCCTCTTTGCCTCCATATAAACATTGACTCAAGCGGTATTTGAGATACGGTTAGCTTTGGCCAGGGCACCTTCCACTAATCCTGACCCAGGAGCTAATGGGGAATCAAGTATGCCCCTTCAACGGGCATCCTTGAATACCTATTGCCGTGAAGTACCTCGGGTATCGGAACCTTCAAATGTACAACTCCAGACTATACCGCCTTCTCTGACTCTCAGCTCCACGGAAGACGTGGTTGAGATGATCAGGGACTTGCATGAGCGCTTCGAGTCAAAGAACAGACCTGAGGAGTGCCAGAAGATGGGGATCCCACAACCATACCCCCTCGAATAGAACAAAGTGGTTTATCCTCCAAGTATAAACCACAAACGTTTACGCCATACGACGAAAAGGACTCTCTACGCTGTTATCTGACGTACTTCCAGTCTCAAACGGGACATCTCCCGAAGGACGATACGCTACTCACCAGCCTGTTTATCGGAGCATTGAAAGGAGTAGCTTACGATTGGTATTGTAGTCTCCCTGACAACTCCATATTCTCCTTTGATGACTTGACGCGCCTCTTCCTTGATTGTTTCTATGACGGAAGGAAAGACATGATGATGGCGTCCCTTGTAGAGGTATGTTAGAAGAAGAAAGAGACGGTTCGAGCATTCATCGAACGATTCTGACAAGCTTGCTTCAGTCTGCCCCCGGGTATGCCAGAATATGTACTCCTTTCCTTCTGTAGCATGAACATGCTTCCTGCAGTTAAGCTCTGGCTCATCTCCACTCCTCCTCACGACTGGAGTTTATTGATTATTGAGGCCGAAGCAGCTGAAAAGAAGGCATGCAATGCTCGCCTTCTGGGAGTCAGTTTTCCTGCCTTTGTAGACAAGGAAAAATGTCCTGCTACCAGCAACCCTGGATGCGAGACGAAAGGGAAGCAGGCGTTGACTGTCAATGCCTCTAAAGGCGCACAAGCACCTACTCAGAAGCCTCCGCTTGCACCGAGGCCAAAGGAGGTCTATTCTTTCAATGATGAAGACACCTTGCAACTCTTTGAGATGTTGAACTAGGGTGACAAGATTAAGTTACCAGACCCGAAGTATCCCGACTAGGTTAGAAAAGTTGACAATCCGAGGTACTGTTACTACCATCGGTTTGTAGGACATCTAACTCAGGACTGCTATGTCCTTAAGAATTACATCCAGCGCATTATCAATACGAATGTCATCTCCATCGATTACGAGGAGAAGGCAGTCTCGATCAACCTGGTGTCGCTCTAATTCGGCACCTTGCCGCCAACCATAGCACAAGATGGCGTCATCTCCATCCCAAAGGTGACAATAGAGTTGGTCAATCTACCACCTACCCATGACAACATGAGTGGAATCATCCCACTCACCACATCTCGGTGAGAGATCTTATGGGTTCACCCAGACCTCGTCTTCGAAGTTACTCAACCGGGGGTACGTTGTGCCTCCAAAACCAAGGACAAGAAGATCAAGTCTTGCCACATGGTCTCTTCCTCCGCGAAAGAGGCACTTCTTGTACAGACACGTTCGCAGCAAAACGCCCAACCTGACGAAGCTGCCGTAGAGGTGGTGCCTCCCTGCACCGCCCCTGCTGCCCAGGAAGAGGGCCTATCCAGGCCCCCAGCAGCCAATAAATAGAAACACGTGGAGGCCCGTTTCGACAAGCCTTTGCGAAGGAAAAATGCTTTGGGGCTAGCCAAGCCCCACAACTTTGACATATTGGCACAACTTGCCGGTACTCCTGCCCGCTTATCTTTGTTCGAGCTTCTTCGTCTTTCCAAAGATACCCGCGAAGCTCTTTGTGAAGCCTTGAAGAATGCTGAGTCCTTCATCAGTTAGGTTAAGCAGCCGAAGGATATCCCAACCACATGTGCGTTTTGCCATTGTACGGAGGAGGTCATCCCCAACATAACCTTCATCCAACAAGACATGCTACTCAAGCACAACCGACACAATAGGCCAATGTATTACACAGGGTATGTGGGTTTCGTCAATGTGAAGCAAATTTAGATTGACCCAGGGTCTTCCCTCATCATCATCCTTAGGACTCTGCTCTCAACACTGGAAATCCCGATGCACCGTCTGACGCCTTCCAATACTACAATCAGTGGTTTAAATGCCAGCAGAAGTGAACCACCAGGCAAAATCCGACTGAAATGTCATATTTGTAATCTCCGAACCGAAGTGAATTGCTATGTCGTGGACGCTGACGTCAACTATAACCTCCTGCCGGGTCGTCCGTGGCTGTACGAGTATATGGTAGTGCCATCTACACTCCACCAATGTATGAAGTACGTGTCCACTAACGACATCATCCGGACAGAGTTCGCTGACATTGACCCTTTCAAGGGGGTCAAAGCCAACTTCACCGATGCTAGCTTATATAAGTCGCTCGATGAAGGAAAAGCCAATGATGCTGATGACGAAGCAGAAACAACGGCAGAGACGAACATCGAGCCAGAGATGATTCCCGACGCTCCTCTGAAAATTCGACTTAAAGGGAAACCGCCTCAGATACTGCCTCCCGTGGTAATCAAGCTACCTGGAAAAGCACCGACTTCTCTAGGTAGAACATCCACTGAAGCTCTCTTGAAGATACGGTTCAAGGGAAAACCTCCTCAAACATCGGCTCCCCTTGTGGAAAACTATAGGGGAAGGCACCGGTCATCGAAGGCGCAGTTGAGGCACCCCTGAAGGTGCATATTAAAGGCAAGCCTCCGCCATCTTCCGCCTCATTCAAGCTGTAAGAGAAGGCCTACATAGCCCTCTCGGATCCCAAGGTCAATTCTGCGATGAGCTCTCCCGAAATAGCCCCAGTGCTCACAGATAAAGAGTTAGGAGAATACATATCTGTTGATATTGATGCACCTTCTCTTGGCAATGTAATCCCACGAGACAAAATCTCATATTTTATCAATAATAGAGTGTCTTTCTATTATTCTAGTCTTCCACATTGGAATGCCATGTATACATTAGATAATGCTCTACGGTCGTTACAAACAAAAATAACGACCGTCAATCATGTAAATCGAGTAGTCCTATCCCAAGGAGTCTGTTTTATAGTCCCACCGCAGAACCGGGACGAAGAACCCATCATCTTCGACAAAGTCGAGCCACTACAACAAAAAGGCCTATTAATAACGCTCGACAAGACGTATTGATGATGCCTAATACCTAAGCGTTATCAAAGTTCGAAATACCTTTTTTCTATGACGGTTTGGGCTAATTCTGGACTTATTATAACGTTTATAAAACAAAACGTCATTAATATTTTAGAGCGGTGGCAAACATGTAATATTTTTTAAGTTCAATTTTTGGCAAAATCCTTCTACACCTCGCGTGCGCTTCAACAAAATTTTTTCTCTCCCCCAATTTTGGTCCGTCTTCTTATTCTCCTCCTTTCTCCTCCCTCCTCTCCCCCAACTCCAAAATCCTAAGGATAGATCCAAAACCCTAACTCTAGTTCAGCAACACCCTCCTCTCCTCCTTTTTTTCTCCTTCCTTTCCCCTAACTCCAAAACCCTAACCCTAGAGCCCGTTCTCTTCAAAATTAGGGCTAGGGTTTTTAATTTCTTCTTCCTTCCGACAAAAATAGGAACAACACCCCGTGCTCCCACCGCGGCACCTCCTACTACAATTGTCGCCCCGGCGCCCAGGCCAGCCCCTACTCCCGCGGCTGCTCCGCCATCACCAGGTGCCGCAGCTAGAAAAAATAATAATGTTATAATTATTGTTATAGATTGCTCCTTCCTTCCTTGCTTCTTATTTCTTACTTCTTGTTATTATTTTTATATATACTTTGATATGAATCTTTAATTTCCTGAAAATGTTATAATTGTTGTTACTGTGGTTGGTTGCTGTGGATATTGTATTCTTAATATACATTAGAATTATTGTTGCTATTGTTGTTGGTGGTGATTTATTGAAAAAAAATATGGTTGGATCATAAAGGGTTGTTGTTGTTGTTGGTGATTTATTCTAAAAAAAAATTATTAATAATTTTGTATAAGAATTACAATTTTTGGTGAGTTATATAAAATTGTAGCAAATTTCTTTTAGAACTCGTATAGATTTTTTCTTTTTAACCAAACTATAAAAATTTTCTCATTTGTGTGTTCTGGAAAGCTCTAGTCAAATTCCTATATTAATGGGAGAAAAGAGGAGAATTGTATGATAAATCCTAGATATTTCATTGTCTTATATTTGATTTTGCTTCATAGATTTTGTATAAAATTTCCCAAAACAATTGTATTATTGATTACTATTACTTTTACTCTGTGCTACAATTGTGTAACACTGAAATTCCAAGTTTTAATATTTCTACAAAAAACTACACCAAATTCTCAAATAGAAAAATAAAAATAATAATAAAGATCAAGTGTTGATAGGTTCTACATAATTACTAAATTTTACGTTTCATCTCTATTATTAGTGTTAGTCTTGACACAAATTGCTGAGTCGGCTCGACTCGAGAGTTTCATAATCCTCTGATTGATTTAAATTCTAGTTAAACTTCAAGAACCTTAGATTTTTTTCTCTTCAAGAATGGACGTGAACTATGGCACCTACGTCCGGTGGATGTCAGCTTCGTGAAGGATGATCGGACCATCGGGGCGATCTTGTGGGCTGGGTATCCTGGAGAGGCGGGCGGATTGGCAATTGTCCAGGTTATATTTGGACAGCACAATCCAGGCGAGGTTTTATCCTTTGTTTCTACAAATTTTTTGTTATCAATCAACATCCATAAGGCCACGATACGGACTCAGGATAAGAACACGGATACGGATAAGTTAAACTTACAATAGATTTTACCCAAATAAATAAAGTATATTGAACTTTGTTTTTATCTTTTTCAGGATTTTGCTATATGTTCTGTGGACAGTGTTAATGTGGCCAAATTTTGATGTGGACAATTTTGGTAGTTGTAAATATATATATGTATTTGGATATTCAATGTAATGAAGATGTTGATGTGTACTCTATTTTGAGAAATATAATAAAGATGGTGATATATAATGTTAAGTTTTTGGAATGTAATATATACTCTGCAGTATAGAGCATTATAAATATGCTAATTTGAATAGTATAAAGTGTTATAAATGTGCTGCATTGAGCCTATACATATTATATATTCATAACGTTTTAAAATTGTTCTAAATTGTGCACTATATATTAACTATTCCTAGCACTTTTATAGAAACTATTCATGACGATTTTTTATAACGCTTTTAAAAAATATTTACAACACCCGTTTTCATAACGGTTGCTTTAAAAAAAAGCGTCATGATTTGTCATTAATGACGCTCTTTAGCCGTCATTAAAAAGGTTTTTTGTTGTAGTGAGCGTCTTCAAGACCTCCCGCCACTCGAGCCAGAATCGGATACCGGCAGAATACAAGTCTATCAGTACACAGACAAGGCAAAGTACCTCATCCAAAAGATGGGTTATGATATGAAAAGCAATAAGGGCCTGAACTACGGCAAAGGTCGGCGCCTTTCCCTCCGACTTCCAACACCTGAAGGAAAGCTGCAGGACTACTATCGTCGTACTCGACGGGGGGGTGGGCTATGTCACGTCGCCGACAACTGCAGAGAGTTCGGAGGCAAAAGAAGTGAAACACTCTCACTCATCCGAAGCATCAACTTGGGATTCCAATACCAGTATCGGCTCAGTCGTTAGGAAGGTGCTATCATTCAACATGGCATATGCGCAATCTCGAGAGGATGAAAGCGATGACCAAACACCGTAATTCTTTGAGGAAGAACCTTGGGCTCAACGCCTAGCATCGCAGTGGGAGTCTCGTTTTGAATTACGTGAACCCCTTACCGAAGACTAAGTCGAGAAGATCAACCTTGGGGATGGATCTTCTTCCAAACCTTTCTTCATCAGCAAGAGTCTAAAGGGAAAATACTGGGAATCTTTACTCAAATTGGCCAAAGAATATATCAACGTCTTTGCCTGGAGCTATGAAGATATGCCGGGACTTGATCCCCAGATCGCGATGCATAGACTTAACATCTTACCTGATGCTAAGCCTATAAAGCAACAACAACGACGTTTTGTTCTAACATCATAAATGCTATCGATCAAGAGATGGACAAACTCCTGAACATCGGGTTCATTCGTGAAGAGCAACATCTGGATTGGGTGGCCAATGTCATCCCTGTCACCAAGAAGAATGAAAAGATACGATTTTGCATCGACTTCAGAGATCTCAATACTGCTTGCCCGAAAGTCGAATTCCCGCTTCCAATCACTGACGTGATGATCGATAATACATGTGGCTTCGAACGCATGTCTTTCATGGACGGGTATTCAAGCTACAACCAGATCAAAATATTCTTCGATGACGCAAAACACACGTCATTCAGGACACCGAAAGGGGGTTTTCTACTACACATTGATGCCCTTTGGCTTGAAGAACGCTGGTGCTACATACCAACGAGCCATGAGTACCATCTTCCGTCAACATCTAGGCAAAATAGTTGAATGCTATATTGATGATATCGCAGTCAAGAGCCATCTCAAAGGTGATCACTTACAAGACCTAAAGATAGTCTTCGATCTCATGCGAGCGCATCAACTCAGGATGAACCCCGCTAAATCCTTCATTTGGGTTTCTAGCGGAAAGTTCTTGGGCTTCATTATCACGATGAAAGGTATTCATGTCGACCCCAAGAAGACCAAATCCATCCTTGACATGGACCCTCCGAAGAACCTCCGTGAACTCCAAGGGCAGCAAGGGTGTCTTGCATACCTCCGAAGGTTTATAGCAAACCTTTTCGAAAAATGTCCACCCTTCACCCAGCTCATGAAGAAGGGAGTCTCCTATGTCTGGACAGAAGAATGCCAGAAAGCTTTTGATGATATCTAAGCTTACCTGACGAGCCCGCCAGTCCTGGTGGCACCCGTCGCAGGCAAACAATTTCTCCTCTACGTTCGTGCCATGGATCATTCCCTCGGTGCTTTGTTGGCTCCGAACAATGATGCAGGCTACGAGCAAGCTATCTACTACCTTAATAGGACAATGATCGGGACTGAACACCGGTACATCTCCGTCGAAAAGGAATGTTTGGCTTTGGTGTTCGCCATCCAGAAGACTCGCCATTACATTTCGGTCCAGACAATTTATGCCATCTCTCGAGTAAATCCACTCAGGGTTCTCATGACGAAGTCAGGATCATTGAATTCCCGACTAGCTACATGGGCAATCCTGTTGACGCCGTATAACATGGTATTTGTTCCACAAAAACCGTCAAGGGCCAAGCTCTAGCCGACTTTTTAGCCGCGCACCCATCACAGAGTCCTCCAGACTCTATGAAGAAATCCCGAATGAGGTCCAAGAATCAAACGTCACCGAAGAAAACTCCGTCTGGTTGGTGTTTTTCGATGGTGCTTCGAGAACAGGCGCCAAAGGCCAAATTATCGTCGAAGTGGGGGTGGTCTTAGTCTCACCTTATCAGCTGGTCATCCAGCGTGCTTACTTCCTTTCAAAGCCGTGCTCCCACAATGTTGCCGAGTACAACACTCTCATCATGGGACTCCAGATGGCACAACAACTGGGGATAGATTATCTGGAAGCTTACGGCGACTCAAAACTCGTCGTTAATCAAATCTGAGGGCAGTACGAAGTTTGCCATGAAGATCTGGTTCCTTACCATGAAGTTGCATTGAATATTATTTCAACCTTTACTAAGTTCTTCATAGAACATGTACCTCAGCTACAAAACTTGAAGGCTGACGCTCTGGCTGGCCTCGCAGCTTCATTAGCAGTACCCCTCGGGACTCAATAAAATGTCACGGTAGTTGGACGAGACTTGGTCTGTCCTAAAAACAATCTATACACACAAATGGTCTATGCCATGACGACAAGTACCGGTGTTAATGTCCGAGACTGGAGGTTCCCGTTTATCGACTTCGCTATTTATGGAATTCTCCCAGAAGATCCGAAAGAAGCCGTCTCGGTCAGAAGGCGTTCCCTACGATTTTATTATGATACAGCTACTAAAACTTTGTACCGACGTTCCTACGATAGACTTCTCCTTCGATGTCTATCCAACGAAGAAGCAGCCGAAGCCCTTCGGAAAGCTCATGACGGGACTTACGGGGCTCATCAACCTGGTCCTAAATTGCAGGATCGACTACAACGCATGGGTTACTACTGGCCAACCATGGTAGCCGACGCCATCGACTATGCTAAAAAGTATCATGTTTGCCAGTTTCACGCCGACTTTATCCGTACACCATCGGAACCACTACATCCTACGGTCGCCTCCTGGCCCTTTGAAGCTTGGGGCATGGATATTATAGGACCTATCACCCCTCCTTCATCGACGGGACACCGCTTCATCCTAGCCATCACCGACTATTTCTCCAAATAGGCATAAGCAGTTCTACTGACGAAAGTAAAAAGCTCTAGGGTGATCAACTTTATCAAGCATCATGTCATCTACTGTAGCACCCAGTTTCCCAAATAAAGGTAGTTTTGAAATTTTGTGTTTATAATTATTTTAATAATGATATTTAATTCATGATATGATTTTTGGTGATTTTAAATCATTTTAAAATTATTTAAAATCAATGACTTGTGGTTTTGACGTTTTGCTAGTGAAACCCTAGAGACTGCTTGACCTAGAGCCTAACCATGTGATTATGATATTTTAATGTCATTTTTGGCCTAAGGATATTTTTGTATTTGACCTCTTTGAATTATTTTGATATTATTTCATTATTTATGATATTGTTTTGGGGTTATTTGAGTCGGGTTCGAATTTCAACTCAATCCGACTTGAAACGGGGACCCGAGGGTAGTTTGACTCTAGTGGAACCCACACACTAGTTAGACATGGCCCACATGATATTAAATTTAGTTCACATGATAAAAATATTTTAGTTAGAGGTTAGACTAATTATTATGGATAAGGTTAGTGTGATTAGAGACTTTAGAATGACTAATTTAGCCCCAACCAATTAGCCCTTTCCTAATACTCATAGAATAGGTTAGTAGGGGCATTTTAGACCTAACCATAATAGGACGAATAGCCCCATATGGCCAGCCATTTTGGGAGAGGATAGGCTCAAGTTTATTTCATTATTCTCATCCATACTCTCTCTCTTGTTCTTCCCCAAATTCCTAGAGAGCAATCCCTAGCAATTTCTCTGCCAAATCCTTCCATTTCACCACTAAATCTTCTTCTTTCCTTCTCCATTCTAGCCAAGGAGGAAGCTACCCAAGTTTGGGAGGATTCGAAGCTCGTTCGTGTCCTTTTGGAATCTCTACGTGTCGGTGTCGCTCCGGGAAGGCTTTTCTTCGATTCGATCTACCGGAAGGTATAAATCCCTTCTTCTTTTCATTTTCTCATGCATATAGGTCTATTTTGAACCCATAGGAATGACCCCCATGGTTGTATCTCCATTTGTGTCCATTTCGTGTCCATTTGGAGGTCATAGGAGTGTCCTTTGTGTTGTGGTTGTATCCATGTGGGAAAATTCCAAATTTTGACACACTATGTGTTGTTGTTATGTATGAATAAATTATTACATATTTAATCTCATATTTTTGTATTGGAGATGTGTTCTATAGTGTCTCATATATATATTAGTGTAGAGAGTGAGTTCTTGATATATTATGTTATATACTTGTGTTATTTTGTCTCAAACCACCCAAATCCGTCATGATTTTTATCCACGTTTTTAATTTCAGCCCTAACTTAGAAATATCATAACTTATAGCTCAAAGCTCGGTTTAATCTTCCATTTTTTTAAAAGAAGCATATTGAAGTTAGCTTTCTAAAAATATGTATTAATAGGCCTAATTCTTTTTGTAACTTTCTAGAGAATTATTTGAGTGTCAGCTGTACGAAAGACAAATGGGTTCTCGATGTTTTTGCGATTTCGGGAGTTTTCGGAAACGAAAACTCGATCCGTTTGAAGTTTCGGAAAGCTAACACATAGATCTATAACATACTTTAATCCTAGATTTTAATTCATGCTGAGATGGTACAGTATTGATTATTAGTAGGAGTTACTATTCGGCATATGCATTTTGTGCACCCTTCTGTGTAATATAATGTTCTATTTGATTTTAACCCATGTTAATATATATACATTATCTAATTAAATAGAGAATGCAAGCATGAATAAATGGTTAAATAAATGATGTATGAGGTGTAAGTATCCTATCTAATGTAAGCATGTATAAGTATGGCTTGTAATGAATATGTAGGTTCCATAGTATGTAATGTATGGTGCATGTAGTAGTGCAAGAGAATAAATGAATGATGAATGAATGCAAGCATGAATGTAATGTAATAATAGATGTAATGTATACAATATACAAGTTAATGAGATGTAATGTTCTATGTTAACACAAATCCTATATTACCTCATGTACCCCCTTACACTATGTTGACACTATCACACTTGACACATTGTTCACTTATACTTTGACACTCTTTGATATGTATACACTATGTATGCCCATTTAACCCTCACTTGTCCCTTTGTCATGTTCACATACACACACATAGCCTCTTAAATAAGTATTTATGAATATAGTTAACTTAGCTATGTATGTATATTATATATATGTTAGCATATTGTGTTATAATATATAAGTTTATATAACCATTTGAAATGCCATGATTATAGACCTAATATTGAATACCAATATATGCATGTGTATATATGTGTAGACATATATAGCTTAAAGTAATAGATTACCTAGTGTATATCCAATGTGAATTCTTGCCTATTTGAGTATTGAATAATTGTATGCTATATAGAGTTGGGTGTATGTTGGCTTGTATAGCCTTGTATTGATATGTGCTTGCTAAGATAGTCTTGGTTAGGCCTAGTAAGACTTGCTGGGTTAGGACATGACCTAGTTTGACCTAGTTTGACTAGTGCAGTTGACCAGAGTTGACCAAGGGTTGACTTTGGCCTAGTTTGACCTAGATTTATGTAGAATGTATTGTAGTGCTTTATATTACCCTTCTGGACATGTTGTGACTTGTGCTGTTCTAATTAGGAGCCAGACATCTCTCCTCGGATAGTATCTTTACCTTGAACATTCAGATATCAGGCGAGTACATTCTCTGATCATTTCATATCCTGCTTAGAATTATTTCCTGCATTAAATTACTTTACTTGTACTGTCACGTTGGTCACACGGGTTGGTACTATACGGATCCCTTCTTGAGATGTTATCCTTAGGGAGCATCGGGTACTACATGTTCTGTGCATTTCACTTACATGTTGTATCACTATGCTTCACAGGTTCTTCGATCACTTGTGACATATACTCTTATGATCACATAGTCTCTTAGAATCCCCATTTTTGGGACTACTATGTATCACCCTTCGTGGGCTTACCACCCTTCGGGGGCTTATCACCTTTCGGAGGCTTATCACCCTTTGGGGGCATATCACCCTTTGGGGGCTTATCACCTTTCGGAGGCTTATCACCCTTCGGGGGCTGTTACATAGTATCATAACATAACCTGTTTGGATCCTTGTGTACTGATTGGGGGTACGGAGGAGTAGAAATAGACATGTGAATACTATCCAAGTATTGTAGTATCAGAATCTCTTCCATAGTGTAGCATCAGAATCTCCTATGCCATTTACATGTCTATATTGTACTCTGACTCACTAGCCACATGTTAGTTCTCTATTTATAGTAGATATTTCTATTACATCTCTCTCTCTGTTTACATACAATATTTCTTTCAGTACCTGTATCTTACTTTACTGCATGATTATATTTTTTAACCTGCTATGAACTGTTGAGATGTAATGTGCTCGCTCCTGTCCTAACTGGACCTGTTGATAAATTTTACAGATAGCTTGGAGGTTGCCTGCTAGCCTAGAGGAGACAGTAGAGGTTGCATAGATAGCTAGGATTTTTGCTTATAGTTTATTTTCAGTCATCTTGAGTTGTATTTATGGATTACTGTATTTGGGTTTTGAGATGTATTCTGAGTTTGTATCTTAGACGCTTAGACTTCTATCTGTTGTATCTCTTTTGGATTTCATGTTTTATCTATTCTTATCATGCTCTACCTTAGATGTGATTGAGTCTGTATCTGCTATGTTACCCCCATTCGGGGAGTATAAACTGCTTAGCATTATATTGTTAGATGTTGTGACCTAGGACAGCGTTCTACCGCCGACACTGCGGCGTAGGCTGGGCGTTGTTACGTTCTCGTACCCTAACAGTGGGTGCGGGTCGTGACACGTTTTTAGTGGTAGCCCATGCAGGTCTCGAGATTCACATTAGTGCGATTTCGTAGTAGCGCAACGACTTAGTTGTACTACTACGAGCCTGCTATAGGATATATAAATTAAGATGTTAGGATGAGAGGATACTCAATCACTGTTAGGATTCCTTGAGAGATTCCTGGGATGACCCTTGAGAATCTCATTTTGAATTTCGATTTAAACTCCTTTTCCTTGTTTTGATTCACCTTTTTCCTTGATTTGAATTTGATTTTATGGATTCATTGTAGAACTTTGAATCCTGGTATTAGTTGATAATTTTGATAAAATTTTATAGTTGTTGATTTAATTTTGTATTTAGATTAATATTTTCAAATCTAAGGTACTCAATCACACTTAGGATTCTTTGAGAGGTTTCTGGGACGACCCCTGAGAAACTCATTTTGAACTTCAATTGGAATTCCTTTTCCTCTTGTTTGGATTCACCCTCATTCCTTGCTATTGAATTTAAGCTTGATGGGTTCCTCTCGTTTGAACCGATGAGAAGGAACATATCTTCATTATTCTTTCTCGCCATTATTCCTTTGCGTTCTTATTTACCTCTTATCTTAAACTCTGTCTCATTACATTAATTACCTATATCTTGACGTCCCTACCAGATGTACTTCGAAACCTTTGAATAATCGTATCTTTTGTATAGGGAAGGCTAAGGAAGTGACATAAATTATGTAGCTCAGAGAAGACGTAACTGGTTATTTTATGATGATCTAAAGGAAATCAAATGTGGAGTGTTCCATATGGAAACTTGAGATAGAAATGTGGTAAAGGTCTCGAATAGAATAAGGAGATGTATACTGCCAATCTGGAAACAATTACATTTAGAGAAATTTTGGGGTTATGAGATAGTTTATAGGTGTATTCAAAACTAATGAGGATATCAGAGGTCAACCTAGTTTTTAGAACTTAGAAAATCTTGGTTATTGATTCTGGGGAAAACTTTTACTCTGAGGCTGTGTAGAAGGTTAGTAATGGAAAAGAGAAGTTAATTATGTTTAATAAGGATATTAAACAAGATGTTGCGAGGAAATGACTAGGGATAGAGAGAGCACAAAGTTATGGAAGTTTAGAGATTGTTGTGAAATATTTTTCGGAGAATAATATTTAAGGGTGTATGTCGAAGAAAATACGAAAGTTGATTTTATGATGAAAGATAAGTTTTGTAAGGCCTAGAGATTTAAATTAAATAATACGAGGAGAACAATTTGAACAAGTTCAAAGAATTCGTAAACGGGATTTAGAGGTTTTGGGTCAAATTTAAGACAAGGTGAAAGAACTTGGAAATTTAAATAAATGGTTAATGTTGATTTCTAAATGTGAGGGTTGTGCTTCAAGAGTGATGTTTGGAAATTGGGAATTGCCTACGGTAGTTATGGTAAGGGTTTAAGTAAAGGTTAAATTTTCATATGGAGACTGGTGAGGTAAAGATATGATTGGCAAGTTATGACCAGATGAACTTAAGAGTATCAGAAGCAGATGACTAACTCGATCTTCATTATTTTTGTGCATTAATTACCACCTCTTAAACTCCCACTTTCTAATTCAGATCCTTGACGTTCCTTATCGTGACTTTGATATTCGGAATGTATACCCTCCAACAAATCTTATATGCAAGACCTAGACGAGCTCACCTTCGTGTAGGTATATCATGTCCCACTAAAACCCGTCTTCTTGTACTCTATTTTCTTGATATGATTTTCTGGTCAACTGGCTAAACTATAACCTCTACCATTATACTAAATTTCTTCTTATTTCAATTAAAAATCCAGCCTTGACTCAATTCTTTCGACCCGACATGTGATGGTGTTCTGCTTGTTTCCTTAGATGCTTAACCTTGTACCTTATCTGATTACTTGACCCGTTGGTTAAGAAACTTGGACTATGTAATTCCTTTCATCATTACCACCCTTATATCTTGTGCTGCTAAATTAGCCTTAGTTTTGCAAGCTTATCTATTTTCGAGCTTGGTCATGACATATTTTATTGGGTGGCCACCCACTAACATATTGTCTAATCAGAACCGGTACATGATGGTCTGATCAATCTATTGCACTTTGGTTTGCTTTTTTATGTATCAATCTACGAGAATGGAGACATAGTTAAACTTGACCCTAGAGTCTCATTCGCGACAGCCTTGACAATTCTCCTTCAAATCTTTTCATCGCCTATGAACCTCGTATTCGTACTCAGTCGAATTAAATTTAATCATGACCTGAACCTCCATCATTGGATGCTCGTGCTCATACTTTGATTTCATTGATTTCCCTTCTTGCCCAAATCTCGTTTTATTCCGAAATTGATCAACTTAGATCGTGTCAAGACAAAAATCTATTTGTGATTTGTTGTGCCTAAATTTTCAATTTTTGCCATTTTATGGAATAGTAACCTTTTAATAATTTTTTAGTTGCTTGTTAATGATCAATTTTTATATAGGATGGTTGACAGCCCTACAACCTTGATGATTGTTGTTCCCTTACCTTCCCAATTAGGACAACCTAGATTGTTTGTGTGTTGATACCATAGTACTGTTTTGACCTAGAATGACCAGTGCACCTAGGTGAGACTTCCAACTGCTACGGTATGCCCTGACCTTGTATACTATTCTTTCAAATTGCATGATTTAGATAAAAAAAAATTTAGACCTTGATTGTTGGGAAATAGGGACGTCACCCCATTAGTATCAGTTGTAGATATATATAGGTTAGTCCTTGATGTGGGGATATGTGTCTCTAAACATGTAGCTTATGAGATTTATGAGAGATTATAGTATCAGCCTTGATAGGATGTACTAGTCTTTTGGTGAGTATAAATGTGTTATGAGAGATAGGGGCCTATATGTCTTAGTAATGCATCGTTCCTATGGTAATAGAATGTATTAATAGATGGTTAATAGGAAGATAATAGTTTGAGCATACCTATAGCCTATGATGAGTTCCTTTTCATCCTTAGTTAAGACCACTTTAAAATAGGTCCAGTCCCTTGGATATAGGTTCCAGACCATATTTTATTGAAGTTCCATTACCGCCGTACAGCAGAGCAGTATTGGAGGTATTCTTAGATTGACACTTTTTAGATATCCGTTTATTATTCCAGTGTTAGGAAGTGTTACCTAGATATTGGGTAGGTTAGAGGCTCTAGAAGGAGTACTATCGATCTTAAATTTCGAGGACGAAATTTTTCTAAGGTGGGTAGAGTTGTAGCACCCAGTTTCCCAAATAAGGGTAATTTTAAAATTTTGTGTTTATAATTATTTTAATAATGATATTTAATTCATGATATGATTTTTGGTGATTTTAAATTATTTTAAAATTATTTAAAATCAATAACTTGTGGTTTTGACGTTTTGCTAGTGAAATCCTAGAGACTGTTTGACCTAGAGCCTAACCATGTGATTATGATTTTTAATGTCATTTTTGTCCTAAGGATATTTTTGCATTTGACCTCTTTGAATTATTTTGATATTATTTCATTATTTATGATATTGTTTTGGGGTTATTTGAGTCGGGTTCGAATTTCAAGTCAATCCGACTTGAAACGGGGACCCGGGGGTAGTTTGACTCTAGTGGAACCCACACACTAGTTAGGCATGGCCCACATGATATTAAAATTAGTCCACATGATAGAAATATTTTAGTTAGAGGTTAGACTAATTATTATGGATAAGGTTAGTGTGATTAGAGACTTTAGAATGACAAATTTAGCCCCAACCAATTAGCCCTTTCCTAATACTCATAGAATAGGTTAGTGGAGGCATTTTAGACCTTACCATAATAGGACAAATAGCCCCATATGGCCAGCCACTTTGAGAGAGGATAGGCTCAAGTTCATTTCATTATTCTCATCCACACTCTCTCTCTTGTTCTTCCCCAAATTCCTAGAGAGCAATTCCTAGCAATTTCTCCACCAAATCCTTCCATTTTGCCACCAAATCTTCTACTTTCCTTCTCCATTCTAGCCAAGGAGGAAGCTACCCAAGTTTGGAAGGATTCGGAGCTCGTTCGTGTCCTTTTGGAATCTCTACGTGTCGGTGTCGCTCCGGGAAGGCTTTTCTTCGTTTCGATCTACCGGGAGGTATAAATCCCTTCTTCTTTTCATTTCTTCATGCATATAGGTCTATTTTGAACCCATAGGAATGACCCCCATGGTTGTATCTCCATTTGTGTCTATTTCGTGTCCATTTGGAGGTCATAGGAGTGTCCTTTGTGTTGTGGTTGTGTCCATTGTGGGAAAATCCCAAATTTGGACACACTATGTGTTGTTGTTATGTATGAATAAGTTATTACATGTTTAATCTCATATTTTTGTATTGGAGATGTGTTCTATAGTGTCTCAAATATATATATTAGTATAGAGAGTGAGTTCTTGATATATTATGTTGTATACTTGTGTTCTTTTGTCTCAAACTACCCAAATCCGTCATAATTTTTATCCACGTTTTTATTTTCAGCCCTAATTTAGAAATGTCATAACTTCTAGCTCAAAGCTCGGTTTAATTTTCCGTTTTTTTTAAAAGAAGCGTATTGAAGTTAGCTTTCCAAAAACATATATTATTAGGCCTAATTCTTTCTGTAACTTTCTGGAGAATTATTTGAGTGTCAGCTGTACGAAAGACAAACGCGTTCTCGGTGTTTTCACGATTTCGGGAGTTTCCGGAAACGAAAACGCGATCCGTTTAAAGTTTCGGAAAGCTAACACATAGATCTATAACATACTATAATCCTAGATTTTAATTCATACTGAGATGGTATAGTATTAATTATTAGTAGGAGTTACTATTCGGCATATGCATTTTGTGCACCCTTGTGTGTAATATAATGTTCTATTTGATTTTAACTCATGTTAATGTATATACATTATGTAATTAAATAGAGAATGCAAGCATGAGTAAATGGTTAAATAAATGATATATGAGATGTAAGTATCCTATCTAATGTAAGCATGTATAAGTATGGCTTGTAATGAATATGTAGGTTCCATAGTATGTAATGTATAGTGCATATAGTAGTGCAAGAGAATAAATGAATGATGAATGAATACAAGCATGAATGTAATGTAATAATAGATGTAATGTATGCAATATACAAGTTAATGAGATGTAATATTCTATGTTAACACAAATCCTATATTACCTCATGTACCCCCTTACACTATGTTGACACTATCACACTTGACACATTGTTCACTTACACTTTGACACTCTTTGATATGTATATACTATGTATGCCCATTTAACCCTCACTTGCCCCTTTGCCATGTTCACATACACACACATAGCCTCTTAAATAAGTATTTATGAATATAGTTAACTTAGCTATGTATGTATATTATATATATATGTTAGCATATTGTGTTATAATATATAAGTTTATATAACCATTTGAAATACCATGATTATAGACCTAATGTTGAATACCAATATATGCATGTGTATATATGTGTAGACATATATAGCTTAAAGTAATAGATTACCTAGTGTATATCCAATGTGAATTCTTGCCTATTTGAGTATTGAATAATTGCATGCTATATAGAGTTGGGTGTATGTTGGCTTGTATAGCCTTGTATTGATATGTGCTTGCTAGGATAGTCTTGGTTAGGCCTAGTAAGACTTGTTGTGTTAGGACATGACCTAGTTTGACCTAGTTTGACTAGTGCAGTTGACCAGAGTTGACCAAGGGTTGACTTTGGCCTAGTTTGACCTAGATTCATGTAGAATGCATTGTAGTGCTTTATATTACCCTTCTGGACATGTTGTGACTTGTGCTGTTCTAATTAGGAGCCAGACACCTCTTCTCGGACAGTATCTTTACCTTGGACATTCAGATATCAGGCGAGTACATTCTCTGATCATTTCATATCCTTCTTAGAATTATTTCCTGCATTAAATTACTTTACTTGTACTGTCACGTTGGTCACACGGGTTGGTACTATACGGATCCCTTCTTGAGATGTTATCCTTAGGGAGCATCGGGTACTACATGTTCTGTGCGTTTTACTTACATGTCGTATCACTATGCTTCACAGGTTCTTCGATCACTTGTGACATATACTCTTATGATCACAGAGTCTCCTAGAATCCCCACTTTTGGGACTACTATGTATCACCCTTCGGGGGCTTACCACCCTTCGGAGGCTTATCACCTTTCGGAGGCTTATCACCCTTTGGGGGCATATCACCCTTTGGGGGCTTATCACCTTTCGGAGGCTTGTCACCCTTCGGGGGCTGTTACATAGTATCATAACATAACCTGTTTGGATCCTTGTGTACTGATTGGGGGTACGGGGGAGTAGAATTAGACATGTGAATACTATCCAAGTATTGTAGTATCAGAATCTCTTCCATAGTGTAGATCAGAATTTCCTATGCCATTTACATGTCTATATTGTACTCTGACTCACTAGCCACATGTTAGTTCTCTATTTATAGTAGATATTTCTATTACAGCTCTCTCTCTGTTTACATACATCATTTCTTTCAGTACCTTGTAGGGTGTGAAAAATTATGACACGCTGACGTAAGACTAAGCCAAAGCCATACGCTCAAGGCCATACGCTCAGCCAAAGCCATACGCTCAAGGCCATACGCTCAGCCAAAGCCGTACGCTCAGTGAATATTTTATTATTTCTTGAATGACAGCACAGCATACGTTTAATGGAGGATGAATCTGACACTTCGTCTTTCGTGCAAAGACAGCTGCCCTATGAAGATTAACCGTCGTATGGGTTTTCGAGAATTGATTTTGTCTCTTACGAGGACAGCTCATCAGCCATCATAAATGCACAGCCATCATTACTGTCATTTCTGACAGTCTGTCAGCCATCATATCTGCAACACGATGCTCGAGAGATATTTGTCAGTTATTAGAAGATATGGCGTATTTGAGAAGATTGAGGACAGCCACGTGTCTACTCCCTCAATGCTTATGACTCCTTGCCAACCAAGTGAGCGTATGGACTCCATACGACTCCTTGTCAATCAAGTGAGCGTATGGCCTTCATACGACTCCTTGTCAATCAAGTGAGCGTATGGACTTCATATGACTCCTTGTCAATCAAGTGAGCGTATGGACTCCATACGACTCCTTGTCAATCAAGTGAGCGTATGGACTCCATACGACTCCTTATCAATCAAGTGAGCGTATGGACTCCATACGACTCCTTGTTAATAAAGTGAGCGTATCAGCTTTATATGACTCTATACTATCCATGTCAGCATATACAAGACATATGTCTTCAAAAGGTAGCGTATGACTCCTCTTCGACAAAGACAGCGTATCACATCAAATGCATTCAGGATGGCTTTAAAACGTACAGTCAACACACGTTCTCACGTGTCCTGTACTCAGTTACCCACTTATTCAGAAGTTATGCAACGTGGCATCCATGCCATCAATCTCTCCTAGATATATTCCACTACTTTCAACCGCACTCTAATGTGTCTCCATCAGAATTTGCACGCGTCCCTGCAGTTATGCACACGTCAAGTAACTGACTGAACGTATGCTTCAGAACAGTTATCCAGAACTCTATAAAAGAGAGTTTCTTCATCTTCATCAGAGACTACATTCAATTCAGAGAGAACAGAGAGATTGCCCAGTTGCTGTCCAAGTTCTTCGAAGTTCGAGTTTTTTTCATCGTATCGTCCAAGGGATAAAGTGATCGTCTTCTAGATAAGATTCCTATAGTTGTAATTTTCCCAGAAACACAATAAATAAAGTAAATTTATTTATGGAAAACAAATTGGCGACTCTGCTGGGGATAGCTGTCTCCTCCAACGAGATAGCAACAACTCAATGCGATACTTCGTCGATCGGCTCGATGAAGAAAGTGATGATTGTACAATTCGACCAATCTGCTTACGAAGAAATGCTCAAAGCGAAGGAGGGCCGAACTGCTTCTTCCGCTTTTCTAGCTGCCAAGAAGAAGGGACGCTCTGTCTATGTCCCTAAGTCTTCTTCGACGGCCCGAGACGCTTCTGTCACTCACGCTGAGAAGAACACGTCTCCAACTTCAACGAAGCACGCCTCGGCTTCTCTGAACACGGCAACAGTGGCTTCTCCTAGTCACGCTGACAAAGTAGGTTTTTTAACCAAGTCAGCGTGTCCAAGGAAAACCATCTCTGGACATGTCAAAGTCTCTTCTCCTTCTACCCTTACGACAGCAGTCGGCTCTTTAGCCATTAATGACTCTGTGCGTATGGCAGTCAAAGGACAGCGTACGGCAAAGGTAGCGTACAATAAAAGCCAACAGCAGGCAGCGTACGCTAAGCCAAATCCAGCGTATGCTAGTAAAAAGGCAGCGTATGACCAGAATTCCAAACTGAAGTCAGCGTATGCCAACCAATACAGTCCTTTGACTGTTTCTCAAAATCAGGCTGGGGGTTCTCTTCCACAGAACATACAAATGATTCTCCCACAACCTGCACATCTTGTGCCAACCAAGGAGAAAGACTCTTTAGTCAACTCCTCTACTCCTAAGGTCTTTACCTCCGGAGTTAATTTGACTAGTACTTTTACTAGATCAAACAAAGAAAAACGCCTTTTGGCTACTTCCTCTAAAGATGGATTATTACCGACTCCCAGTCGGAATAATGTCCATCTTCCTTCTCTCAAAATTTCTCGATCTGAGAAAGGCAAATTACAAGTATTCAAGACTGATACTAAAGTCATATCTCATACGGATCTTCGTAACAAGCTTAACCGGAATCATCTCGGTTCCACTTCCGGTATAAAGAAGCCTTATCAAACTGAGACAAGTATACTAGACCCTGATGCAGAATATGCCAAGAACTATATCGCTCAAATTAATCGGTCTTTATACACTCAAGAACCGAGAAGACAGAAGAATAAAAGACAAGTTTCTACACAGAAACTATCTTCAAGTACTTCCCAATCTGTTCCTACAGATCTCCGGGAACATTTACAAAGCAAACGGAGAATCGACACTCCATCTGGCTATGACATTGCTCATATTTGCCATGAAAAGCATGGTTGTAACTTCCAACCTCGGGTCGTGATTCAGTGTTGGTGTTCTCCAAAAAGACGATCTATTTTCGAACGGATTCAACATGAACCAATACTGGACGAAGACGAACCTCTTTATGCTTCTGTCAACATGACCTCTAGAAATATTGGAGGTAGAATACGATCTGATGCTATGTCAGATTCTGAAGATGGTGTTTACCTCGGCACCCGATCCAGGACCGGAGCCTCGACCAGGGTCTCTTCTTCTTCTCATCCAAGTGATAATCCGGAGATCACAGAGGACTTCCATGGAGAGTCCAACTTCCTGGTATTGACTCCCGTAAATAGCCCCGGGAAAGAGACTGATTCTCACAGCGATAATTCAGAACAGACTGTTTCATCGTCTATTCCTCGAACGATTACCACTTATATGGTAGATTGTAATCAAGAGCCTTCGACTAGCATTGAAGCTCATGAACAGAGGATTTCTTCCTTGGAACAACAGTTGCGAGCTATGGCAGATACATTGACTGCTATGCATACTCTTATGCAAGCTCAACAACGAACTCAGCAAGTTCAAACAACAGTACCGCCAGTGGTATTAAATACTCCTGTTGCCCCAAACCCGGAACCCTCTACTATTCCGGGGGTACAGTCTAATGTTCCTGTACAACCTACTCCAAGTTAATCCGGAGCTGGGGGTGATACATATGCTGCAGCCCCTCCTCCCAATTATACTCAACAAGCAACAATGTCGCAATCTTCCGGAGCTGTCACTGAAGAGTTAAAAATCTTCGGTCTCAGTTTGAAGCATTCAAGCAAAAAGATGGCTTACAAAGATTGGGTATCAAGCAGCCTTATCCCATACAATGGAAGGAGGTATCGTATCCCCCAAAATACAAACCTCCGACCATCTCTTTCTTTGATGGGACTACCTCCCCAAGTCAGTTCATTAATCACTTTGAAGTAATGACTGATCAGTTGCAACCAAGCGATGCCCTCCTCACTCGGGTATTCGTCGGTTGTCTTAAAAGAACCGCTTATGAATGGTATTGAAGTCTCCCTGATGGGTGTATTACTTTATTTGCTGGATTCAAACAGATGTTTCTAGAACGATTCTATGAAGGCGTCAACGACATGACCATGTCGGCCCTCATAAGAATTAAACAGAACAATAATGAAAGCACGAAAAGCTTCATTGAAAGATTCAGAAGAGAAGCCCTCAAAATGCCTCTCGAAACTCCCGATGCTGTTACTATCGACACTTGCAAGTCGAATCTCTTACCAATCATCAGCATGTGGACAGGGTCCACTCAATTCCAAGATTGGCCTTCTTTCATCGTCAGTGCCAAAGCCGCCGAAGTCAGTGCTGAGACCTTCAAAGGCCTGGGGGTACAAATGACTCCCAAGGAATCAAATCAGAGTACTGGTAATAGTGCTCGACCCAACAATCGCAAAGGAAAAGAGGCTCTTGAAGTCAAACTCCAGAGCAATAGTCAAGAGATAATGAGTACCCAAGCTGCCCCAGCTCCAACAAATCAACAACAGAGACCTCCTCGGCTGAAGGAAGAGTATTCTTTCGACGATGATGATGTTCAGGGTATCTTTGAATGCTTGCTCAAAGGTAACAAGATACAATTGCCAGAAATCAAAAAGCCGGATGAAGCCAACAAGACGGATCATCCAAAATACTGTCCATATCATAGAATGCTGGGTCATACAATCCGGTCTTGCTATGTATTAAAAGGAAAGATCCAGGAAATGATTAAATCAGGAGCTGTGACATTGACACCTAAAGACAAGACAGTCACAGCAAATGTGATTTCAATGCAGTTCGGTGACTTCCCTCCGTTAAAGGTGGAAAGTGGGATTGTTCCTATCCCCAAAGCAACTCTTGAAGTTGTGAACATCCTACTAGCACAGAATGAAGGACTTGTTCCTGTCACAACTAAAAAGGGAGAGATCATGTGGATTCACCCGGATTTAATGACGGAGTTCGAGACGTCTTCCTCTTCTCCTCGGAAGACTCCTTTGTCTAAAAAGAAGCCTGGGAAGACTAAGTCGTGCAATGTGACTTCTAGTATCACACCCAATCTTTCTTTAACCTCTACTTTCATCTTGGCAGGAAATTCACCCCCTACGGAAGTAAAAACTGTATCTCAATTTGAAGATAGATATAAGCCTGCATTCCATCTATATAGTTCACAGTCTCGTAAATTAATGGCGAAGATGGGTTATGATCTAGCCACTGCTCCTGGTTTAAAATCAGGAAAAGGACTCCAAGCACCTTTAGCCATCACTATGAGACATAATCAATCTCGTGTTGGCCTTGGTTTCTGGAATGAAACTCTCATCAAGCACAAAAGAGCCAAGAGCAAGATGAAGAATTGCTACATGGTTTCGATAGACACTGAGCCTGAGCCTGAAATTGAAGTTCTTGCCGGAACTCGGTCAGGAAAAATATATCTGAAAGATTATTCTGAAATTCCTGAAGAAACTCCTAATGTCCCTCCGGTTACAACTCTAACATCAATCTCTAACGAAGGACCTTCAAATGTTCCTGTTGAGACGGTTCCTTCTAAACCAACAGCAGCTGACAAAGGCAAACAACAAGTCCGCTTCGACAAACCATTGAAGAAGTCATCTCCTACAGGACTTGAAAGGCCTTATAATTTTGATATATTGGCTCAACTAGCCAATACACCAGCTAAATTGTCAATCTTCGAGCTCTTACGCCTCTCTAAAGAGACTCGAGAAACTCTGAGTGAAGCGCTGTTGCAAGCAGAAACCTGCCTGACTTTCCTCAAAAAGTCAAAAACAGAACCAGTCTCTCGTCTTCATTCCCATAATGTATAGGAATTAATTCCAAACATTACCTATACGCAGGACGATATGCTACTAGAGGATAATCGACATGACCGTCCTTTATATTATACAGGATATGTCAATTCTATGAAGGTTGATCGTCTACTGATTGATCCAGGATCCGCTCTCAGTATTATGCCAAAAACTATGCTAGATGCACTGAAAATACCCGTGCATAGTCTTTCCGGTACTATCACTACCATCCTGGGATTCAATCAAGGAAAAAGTGAGCCTCTGGGCAAGATTTGCCTCAAATTTCAAATAGGCAATCTTCTCACTAAGGTTACTTTCTACATCATCGACAATCATGGTTGCTCATATAATGCTCTATTGGGGAGACCATTCTTGCATGAACATAATATTGTTCCTTCGACTCTTCATCAATGCTTCAAATATGTTGATGATAATGGAGAGGTTCAAAAGGAAGTTGCAGACCTCTATCCATTCAGAGGAGTCGAAGCTTACTTCAGTGACTCTCGCATGTACAAAGATGAATACTCAAAAGTCTTGCAAGCTATAGATGACGACGATGAGACATCAAAAGTCGACACCTTTGTTATTCCTGTAAAATGGCGTATCACTCATCCACAGTCTCTTAAACCATCTGAAGAAGACTCACTGATAATGCCTGTCAGTGGACGTACCACTTCATTACCTTCCCAAATTCCACAAGGTTCACTGATAATTCTTGTCAGTGGACGTACTACTGCATTGTCTTCCCAAGCCCCACGAAGTTCGCTGATAATTCCTGTCAGTGGACGCACCACTCCCCCTCCATCTTCTCAGGCTAGACCAGATACTCTAGTCATTCCGGTCAGTGGATGTACTACTTATCCACGATCTTCTTCAAGGGAGCTCACCTCTTCTGAGCCTTTTGTTATCGATCTTAATCGAAACAAAACTTCTGATCCCTCTTCTTTTCCCCCTTTAGTCATTAATTTGACTAAGTCTGATAAGGCCCAGCCTTCTTCTGTAAATACAGAATCTAATATTAATGAATCATCTCCTTTACAGTATATTGATGTCTGTAATCATGTACAAAGTTATTTACAATTGCTAGATAGCTTAGAGCCACTAACTATAGGAGTTGTTCAAACTCTTCACACAGAAGTATCATTAGAGTCTATACAAAAATCATACTTCGTGGTCCCTATTAGAAAGTTGGGAGAAAATCTAATATTCTTCTATAAAGGACCCCAGAATCCTCCTGACCTGGAAGAAGATGACAAAAACGACGATACTGGAAGGTTACAACTACGTCGTTACAGTCAGCAGTCCAAAAATATTATCAAGAATATGGGTTATGACTTCAGAACCAGCCTCAATAATGGAAAAGGAAGAAGAATGCCTGTTCGAATTCCTCCATTAACATATGGAAGGACAAAATGTGGTTTAGGTTACATTGCTCCTATCTCCTTTATCAACGCAGTCCATGAGGATTCAGAATCCGATGGAGACGAACGATCTGAGTCTTCCGATTCCCTCTCTTGGGATTCTGACACAAGTATTAGCGATTTTCATCGTTCTATTCTATCCATCAATATGGTCTCTGCCGATGGCCCGCAAGAAAATGATGAAGATGAGGATGATTTTGAAATATCATCCGAATAAGAACAATGGGCTCAAAGATTAGATAACCAATGGGAATTCAGGTTCGAGCAAAGAGAACCTCCGACTGAAGATAAATTGATCCAAGTTGATATTGGTGAAGAGGGGTCCCCCAAACCAATATTCATCAGCGAAAGTCTTTCAGAAACAGATAAGCAAGACATGATCAAGCTTATTCATGATTATATCGATGTCTTCGTATGGAGCTACGAGGATATGCCATGACTAGATCCGAAGATCGCAACGCACAAACTTAATATCATGCCAAATGCTAAACCGGTCAAACAACAACAACGACGATTTCGTCCAGACATTATGGATGCAATTGAAGCTGAAGTCAACAAGATTATGGCTTCCGGATTTATTCGAGAGGAACAACATCCTGAATGGGTGGCTAACATCGTTCCTGTCCTTAAAAAGACCGACAAGATCCTAGTCTGTATAGACTTTCGCGATCTCAATGCGGCTTGTCCTAAAGACGAGTTTTCTCTTTCAATTACCGACGTCATGATCGACAACACGTGTGGTTTCGAGCGAATGTCATTCATGGATGGGTATTCGGGGTACAATCAAATCAAAATATTTTCAGATGATGAGAGACATACTTCCTTCAGAACGTCGATTGGTACATACTATTATACAGTGATGCCGTTTGGTCTCAAGAATGCAGGAGCAACCTATCAACGAGCTATAAGCACTATATTCTGCGAACATTTGCAAAAAACAGTCGAATGCTATGTTGATGATATTGCAGTCAAAAGTCGACGAAAGGAGGATCATATCCAAGATTTGAAGACTATCTTTGATTTAATGCGTCAGCATCAACTTAAAATGAACCCTACTAAGTCCTTCCTGGACGTCTCTAGTGGCAAATTTCTCGGCTTCGTCATTACCGCTAAAGGTATACACGTGGATCCTGAGAAGTTCAAAGCCATTCAAGAGATGCGTCCTCCACGCACCTTAAAAGAGCTACGAGGATTTCAAGGAAGAATTGTTTATATCAGGAGATTCATTTCCAACTTATCAGGACGCTGCAGACCATTCAACAAACTTCTGAAGAAAGGTGTATCTTTCGTCTGGAACGAAGAATGTCAAAAAGCATTTGACGATATCAAACAGTATCTCATGAACCCTCCGGTTTTGGTACCTCTCATCTCGGAAATACCATTCCTTCTATATGTTCGAGCCATGGATCATTCTCTCGGTGCATTACTCGCCCAAAAAAATGAAGATAGCCATGAACAGGCTATTTATTATCTCAGTCGCACAATGACAGGTGCTGAACCGCGTTATTCTCCAATCGAGAAAGAATGCCTAGTATTAATGTTTGCCGTTCAGAAGACGCGATATTATATTATCGGTCAAATGATTCACGTCATTTACAGAGTGAATCCCATCAGGATTATGATAAAGAAACCCGGTATTCTCAATTCTAGACTAGCTAATTGGGGAATCTTGTTAGCTCAATACGACATGCATTATATTCCTCAAAAGTCAGTTAAAGGATAGGCTCTTGCTGATTTTCTGGCAGCTCATGCGATTCCAGAAGATTCTAAATTATATGATGAGATTCCAGATGAAGTTCTGGATTCGAATCTGGTTTCTGAAGAAACTCCTACCTAGCGTCTATTCTTTGATGGAGCATCTAGAATAGGTCCTAATGGCGATATTATCGTCGGAGTTAGGATTGTTCTCGTATCCCCAGAAGGACTAACTATTCAGAGGGCTTATTCTCTGGATCAATCATGTTCAAACAATGTAGCCGAATACAATGCATTGCTCATCGGTCTTCAACTTGCTAAACATCTGGATATTCAATATTTAGAAGTTTATGGAGACTCCAAGCTTATCATCAATCAGATCAGAGGAACGTATGAAGTCCGTCATCAAGATTTGATACCTTATCATCGAGCAGCACTCTCTATGGCCTCCTCCTTTAAAGGTTTCTTTATTGAACAAGTTCGACGAGCCTATAATGCAGAAGCCGATGCTTTGGCTAATCTTGCTGCTGTGTTAGCCATACCAATCAGATGTCAGCAAGTGATAGTGGTTCATAACTGAGAACTATTCTATGTTGAGAATAATTTGGCTTTGGGTTTTCCCCATAATCCAGACGAAAATTCTCTCAACCTTGATGAATTTTCATCCAACCATAGCACTGGATTAAGGTTTGATAGAGTGTCCTCGTCTTCTTCCGATTCTTCTATAGAATATTTCTTTTCTAACAAAACAGAAGCCATAACTGAAGACTGGAGTCGTCCGTTTTTAGTCTTTATGTTGTATGACATACTTCCCGATAATCCGAGTGAAGCAGCATCTATCCGGCGTCGATCTCTCAGATTCTATTATAGTCATACAACGAAGATACTATATCGTCGGGCCTACGACGGTCTTCTTTTCCGATGCATCGCTGGCGAAGAAGCACAACAGATTATCCATGAGGCACATGATGGTGTTTGCGGAGCCCATCAACCAGGTCCTAAACTTCAAGATCGTATCCGATGCATGGGTTATTATTGGCCCACGATGGTGGCTGACGCTATTCAATATGCTCGGAAATGTAAAGCCTGTCAAATTCATACAGACTTTATCCATCAACCATCAGAGTTCTTACATCCAACAGCGGCATCATGGCCCTTTGAGGCTTGGGGCATGGACGTCATTGGTCCAATCAACCCACCATTATCAAAAGGACATCGATTTATTCTAGCAATAACCGATTACTTTTCTAAATGGGCTGAAGCAATCCCGTTATCTGAAGTCAAAACTTCTAATGTCATCAACTTCGTTAAACATCATGTCATTTATCGATTTGGTGTTCCTCGGCATATTATTCATGATAACGGACCGCAGTTCGTCAGTCAGAAATTTACTCAATTCTGCAACGACCATCGAATCAATAATTTAGCTTCTACAGCATATAATCCAGCAGCTAATGGATTGGCAGAATCTTTCAAAAAAATGATCATCAAACTCTTAAAAAAGTTCGTTTCTTCCAACAAACGCAACAGGTGCGAGAAGCTTGGTGAATGTTTATGGGCCTACCGTACCACAGTTCGCAATACGACTGGATGTACGCCTTTCTCTTTGGTATATGGGTGTGAAGCTGTTCTTTCCCTTGAGATCCAGATTCCTTCTCTGAGAATCGTAATCTCCAATGAACTTACAACAGAAAATAATGATCGTCTTCGACTGCAAGAGTTGGAAGCTCTAGATGAAAAGCGATTGTATGCTCAACAAAATATCGAACTGTATCAGGCCCGAATTTTAAAAGCTTTTAACCGGAAAGTAAAAGTCAGAGCATATCGGAAGGGAGAACTGGTCCTTATCGTCAGACGTCCTATGACTATGACACATATGAGCAAAGGCAAATTCGACGCAAAATGGGAAGGCCCATTCGTAGTAAACAAAGTCTTCTCTAATGGAGCATATCAGCTTGCCTCTATGGATGGTAAAGTCACGATGATGCCTATCAATGGCAAATTCTTAAAGAAATATTATGTATAAATTTCATCAATATATAATATTTTCATTATTCCCCAGCGAATATAAAATCAGAGTAATTCTTCCCTACAAAAGTTATCTCGATGTCGTTATCCCCAGCGGAAACTGATATTTTGCTACGTATCATCTTCCCAGAGAATTTAATATTCTGTCTTATTAGATCCCCAGTGGATTTAATAAAGATCTCGTATAGAAAATCACGTCCATATTACCTCTGAATTTTCTATCTCAGTATCATATTTCCTATTCTATGAAAATGATATCTAGTCTTTTGATTTCCGAGTTCAAAGATCATGGAAAATAGAGTCCAAAGATATCTTTATATCTGAATTCTGTTTTCTCTAATCAGTATTAAACTAAAATTATCTTTGGTTTAATATCATCTGATAAAATTACAAAGTTCATTTGTATATTTTATTCTATTGAAATATGTCATGTATTATTTACCTCTGAACATATTTTCTACAAAAATATCATCCACAGAATTGAAATCAAGTCAAGATATTCATTTCTTCAACAAATGAAAAATGTAAAAGATCTATTTAGGAGGAGCAATTATCTCCTGAATACGAACAATTACATTATTCATCTTTTCTTCATGAGCTTTATGGGTTCGCTCTGCTGCTTCAACTCCAACCATTCGTTGGTCATAATCCACGATAATAGAGCTACGACGATTTGTCTCTTCAATCTGATTAGCCTGCATCAGTTCCCGCTCTTGCTGTAAAAGTTGACAGCGTTCAGCTTCAGATATACGAGCAGTGGCAATCTCCGATTGCTCCTTTTCTATGGAGGCAATTCGCTCCTGAAGACGAGCCAGCTCCTCCTTCAACTTCTTAAGCTCTTCAGCTTTTGACGCTTCATCTTTCTCCAAATGCTCCATATTCTGACGAGTGGTTATTATTTTTTCATCTTTCGCCATTAACTCTTCAGAAGACAGAGCGAGGAATTCTTTCAAAGCAGTGTGCTGAGCTTGAGCTTCACTTTCTAATTGGGCAGTCTCAGCTGCAGTCAAAGACTTAATATCCTCCTTTTTGATCTCCCAGTACTTATGGATGGTTGCTTCTAAATCATCCAGGAGATGCTCAAAGAAGACACACTGGGTCCCATAACCAGCCTGTCTCAAAGCTAAAAGTGGGAAACTAATCGCCGCTCAAAGATTCGAAAAAGGCATAGTTTCATCCTTCATAAGTCGCCTTGAGAATGTATCCAGATATGAATAAATAATCTCTGAATACATCCCCATGACCTTTGCTATCCCTGTTTCAAAACCGGGAGTTGCTGCAACTGTAAAGGAAGGAGTAGGAGTAGCCTCTATTCTGGGAGCTGAAGTGGGTGCTTTTGGGGAACTAGGCAAATGTGAGCTCCCTTCACCCATATCAGTCTAGACAAGTGGGGCTTGAGTCGAGCTCATTGCCGGTGCAGTTCCTACAACTGTTAGAATCAAAGAAGCATGATCAAAATTAAAAGACAATAAAGCAAGGAAAAGACAAAACTTTGCTGAATAAAATATTACTTGAAGCTGGTTCGTATTCTGTTTCTTTTGGATCATTCAGCCCAGCTCGTAGTCTGTTCAGAGTATTTTCTGACACTGGATTTATTTTACTGCTGCCCGCCCCAGAAGTACTCGGAACATGGACTTCTATTTCTAGAAGTTTCTCCGGCTCTGGAGTCAACTCTGAATGTTGACCAGCTGTCTTCAGTATATCAATTTGAGTTTTAGATGGTGGCTCATCTTATATCTCCATGTCCTCTTCTTCAAAGGAATGAGACGAAGGTTCATAGTCAACCTGTTCGTCGTCACTCTTATTGCTCTCCGAAACTTCAGCAATTGGCTTGAGAGTAGTGGCTTCCTTCACCGATTCTCTCGAAATCAGTAAGTCATTAGCTGTTTTAGTCTGATTCTCGGCCTCTACCGCGGGTTGACTAATCATCTGCGCATCATCGGCCATTGGCGGAATCAACTCCATATCAGAAGGCATAGATGGTTCAGCAGGTTCAGGCACATCCTCTTCAATAGGTTCTATCTTTACAGAAGAAGCAAAGGCAGCTTGCTTCTCTAAAGCCAATCGCTCGGCACGATTGGTGGGACTCTCTGCATCGAGACAAATCACAGATTTAGTCTTTGAAACTATCACCTTCCTTCTTATTCTTTTTGTTAGTGGAATAGTAGGATAATCATCTTTGGAGTCACTACCTGCTTCGTCCGCATCTCTGATTCGTCTTCCACGATTACGAGCCTCTGCCCAAGTAACCCTTTTTGGAGCAGGCCCAGAAGCATCTTTGCCCCGCTTCCTTTTCGGTGTACTGTCGGCAGATACACTCTCTTCAGCACTTCCAATGGATACATGTAATGGCTGATGAAGTTCATCAGAGAAGAGATTCTCTAAAACTTCATCATAAACTTCATCAGTAGCCAGAGGATCTTCTCGGTCATGACAATCTCTTGGCAGGGCTGATTTGGTTGATCTCTTATCAACATGGATGAAGCTTTTACCTAAGATGCTGAATTTTTCATCGAAGGTATTAGCCGATACATAGAATTTGGCATAAGACGCCAACATTTTAGCTCCTCTCCGATAAGTAACCAGATATGGCATGGAAAAAGTAGCTCCAGTACCTTTAGCAATATAGTATATCCAAGCTCTGGCGCCATCGATTAATCCGCCTTGGTAGCCAAAACATGTCGTTGCATTTCCCACATGCAACTGATCATAGCTAAATTGCCGAGCAAACCTACTCGGAAGATATGGCTCCAGATAGGTGACATCGTCATGGCGACAGATCAAGTGAGATGGCCTGATCCTCTTCAGCCATTCATGTTGAATATCATCTAACTCATTGGCACCAATGCCATCAATCAACTTCCCAGACATGGTTTCATAACCAACAGGAGGAGGAATACAAGTGAAACTCCATAATTCTCTCCTGTTTAATATGGTTCTACAGTCTGTCAGAGTGTCATACCTCCACTTTGGTGTATGATGGTATCTTTCCAGAAAGGTATCGTCTGGTCTAGCCATTCCAATATTCATGAGAGATTCGAAATGGAGAAGCAGCCACCCAAATAAATATGTAAAGGGTATTTCTACCCGGGGAAAAGTTGTGAGCTTCTTCTTTGCCAATTCAAACATCCTGTCTGTATATGCCCTTAAGCCAGCATTCAGACGGCATGTCATTGCTGACAGCAAATCCATGTTGTACCCGAAAGTCAGACGGACTGCTGCAAAAACAACTCCTCTGTGCATCCTGTCAGCCGAACAGGTGCCGGGTACTACAAATTTTCTCAGCCAGAGGGATATAAATCCGGCCAGATGACCTTCATTAGATAATTTCCGGCTACCTTGCTTTATATAGGTCTCCAACCTATCACCAGCTTTGTAGGTGCCTTCGTCTTCTTCAATGATGATGTCGTCATGAGTGGTGTCCCGGATTAGTTTGTCAATCTCAGCTTGACTCAGGGGTTTAAAGCGACCGACATATTGATCAGTCGTCTTCTTCTTCTGAACTTCTTCAGTGCGGCCTTGGAATAAATAGGCCATCCACTTAGAAGAATTGCAGTTGGAATTTCCCTCTGCACCTTATGCCTTATAAAAAGCCTTACATATACTGTAATGGCACATTAATTCTTCAAATACATGAAGAACCAGTGGGTTGGCATCAGAAATTTTATTCATTTCATCAATGAAAGGAATATACTCTTCATATGGCAAATCTTCAGTTGGCAGCTGAGAAATGTATGCCATCTCATGGAGGGCGAATCCCATCTCGCCTCTTGGAGTCATGAAAGTGCCGCTACGATAATTATACCTTTCCGCTAATGCCAAGAACAAATCTGGGTTTGGCCTAAAACCATAAGCGGTGCACTTGATGGCATTATATAGGCCTATCACTTTTAACTGTTCCCCAAAGTTGTTCAAAATCCATCTTACAAGAACAGTCCATCTGGTATTCTCCGGGTTCACCAGACCAGTAAGCCTCATAGACTATTTTGGGTAAACAACATTTTCTAGCTGAACAAATTCATTTGCAAAGATTGGGACTCTAACTGGCCTCAGAAGTGCCGAGTCCTCAGGAGGAATGGTAGCTGGCAGCAATCCTCGCAAAACTGAGACATGTGGTTCAGTACCACTGCGGAATCTTCCTTGACTGTATCCTATCCATCCAGCTTTTGCTTGACGGAATGGAGTGATATCCCACTTTATTTGCCTTTGATGACTCGCGTGGAATAAGCGAGCTATGTTGATGCTTTTGGACAAACCAGTCAGATACATTGGCTGATTCTCATCACCATCTCTATAATATGAGTATGACACTTTATCAAGAGCAGGCTGGGAGTTTATATCAATAGCATCTCCAAAAAAAAATGCTGGCTTCGAGTGGGTAGCACTAACCACACTCTGTAGAGGCAGTCCACTCATCAAATTCAGTAGGGTGTCATTCTCCTGATTTGTCAGAATAGCTATCCTTGTGGAAGGTCCATCAAATTGAGGAAAATGGACATGTGATAGGTCACTTTTATAGTTGTTCCCTACACATCCTTCAAATTGTGCATCCTGAGCCAGAATATCCACTGTAAAAGAAGAATAAGAAGTTAGAAACCTTCAACACAAAGAGATGACAAAGACCAATATACGCTCAGTTTATCCTAAGCGTATGGCAGATTCAAAGTTCAACATACGCTCACTCTATCCTAAGCGTATGGCAGATTCAAAGTTCAACATACGCTCACTCTATCCTAAGCGTATGACAGGTTCAAAGATCAATATACGCTCAGTCTATCCTAAGCGTATGACGAATTCAGAGATCACTTTTACGCTCAGTCTATCCTAGGCGTATGATAAATTTTAAGTTCAGTTTACGCTCAGCTTTTATTCAAAGATTAGAGGATGATTGGATCTTTTTCTTAAGCGTATCAGCGTATGGTTGACAAGATGTTCATCAGAAATACGCTAACAAAGGAGGTAGCGTATCTCAGTGAGACAACTTGACATAATGTATTCCTTCAAATCAGCGTATTTTGATATTTCTATCAAAGATACGCGTATCTTACAGAATACGCTCCAAACATATTTTTCGTATAAACGAAAAATATGGAATACGACTAAACCCTAAAGAGGGAAGCGTATTTTCTGACGTATTGACCCTAAAAAGGGGATACATTTTATGATCTTGTCCTAACCAGAGCCCTAAATAGGGGATAGTTACTGTTCATCATCTCCATCCTCACCATAGAGGGGCTTCAATGGGCGTTCACTTCGTCGAATACGCTCATCAGCAGTCTTCTTAGTAGCAGCGGCGGCAGGTCGAGATGACTCCGCAGGAGCCTTCCCCTTTCCCTTCGCAGCAGCGTCGACTTTGGGCGCCATTGATGAAGATTGAGAAGAAGAAGAAGAAGTTTGAGTTTTGGTGCTTTTTCTCTCTCGAAGACAAATGCAGAAGTAAAGAAATGAATTAGGTTTTGAAAGACCTATTTATAGAAGAAAAGAGAAGTTTAAACGGCGGCCGTTCTTTAAACAGAATCCCTAAAGATTTGCACTGATATTGAGAAAAATAACAAAATCATGCCAACGTGTCAAGACTTATTCCCACTTTAAGTTCAAAGTAATTTCGAACTTTTAAAATTTATAAAGTTCGAAAACTTTGAAGGGGGTCTTGTAGGGTGTGAAAAATTATGACACGCTGACATAAGACTCAGCCAAAGCCATACGCTCAAGGCCATACGCTCAGCCAAAGCCATACGCTCAAGGCCATACGCTCAGCCAAAGTCGTACGCTCAGTGAATATTTTATTATTTCTTGAATGACAGCACATCATACGTTTAATGGAGGATGAATCTGACACTTCGTCTTTCGTGCAAAGACAGCTGCCCTATGAAGATTAACCGTCGTATGGGTTTTCGAGAATTGATTTTGTCTCTTACGAGGATAGCTCATCAGCCATCATAAATGCACAGCCATCATTACTGTCATTTCTGATAGTCTGTCAGCCATCATATCTGCAACACGACGCTCGAGAGATATTTGTCAGTTATTAGAAGATATGTCGTATTTGAGAAGATTAAGGACAGCCACGTGTCTACTCCCTCAATGCTTACGACTCCTTGCCAACCAAGTGAGCGTATGGACTCCATACGACTCCTTGTCAATCAAGTGAGCGTATGGCCTTCATACGACTCCTTGTCAATCAAGTGAGTGTATGGACTGCATACGACTCCTTGTCAATCAAGTGAGCGTATGGACTCCATACGACTCCTTGTCAATCAAGTGAGCGTATGGACTCCATACGACTCCTTATCAATCAAGTGAGCGTATGGACTCCATACGACTCCTTGTTAATAAAGTGAGCGTATCAGCTTTATATGACTCTATACTATCCAAGTCAGCATATACAAGACATATGTCTTCAAAAGGTAGCGTATGACTCCTCTTCGACAAAGACAGCGTATCACAGCAAATGCATTCAGGATGATTTTAAAACGTACAGTCAACACACGTTCTCACGTGTCCTGTACTCAGTTACCCACTTATTCAGAAGTTATGCAACGTGGCATCCATGCCATCAATCTCTCCTAGATATATTCCACTACTTTCAACCGCACTTTAATGTGTCTCCATCAGAATTCGCCATGCGTCCCTGCAGTTTTGCACACGTCAAGTAACTGACTGAGCGTATGCTTCAGAACAGTTATCCAGAACTCTATAAAAGAGAGTTTCTTCATCTTCATCAGAGACTACATTAAATTCAGAGAGAACAGAGAGATTGCCCAGTTGCTGTCCAAGTTCTTCGAAGTTCGAGTTTTCTTCATTGCATCGTCCAAGGGATAAAGTGATCGTCTTCTAGATCAGATTTCTATAGTTGTAATTTTTCCAGAAACACAATAAATAAAGTAAATTTATTTATGGAAAACATACCTGTATCTTACTTTACTGCATGATTATATTTTCGAACCTACTATGAACTATTGAGATGTAATGTGCTCGCTCCTGTCCTGACTGGACCTGTTGATAAATTTACAGATAGGCTGGAGGTTGCCTGCTAGCCTAGAGGAGACAGTAGAGGTTGCATAGATAGCTAGGGTTTTTGCTTATAGTTTATTTTCAGTCATCTTGAGTTGTATTTATGGATTACTGTATTTGGGTTTTGAGATGTATTCTGAGTTTGTATCTTAGACACTTAGACTTCTATATGTTGTATCTCTTTTGGATTTCATGTTTTATTTATCCTTATCATGTTCTACCTTAGATGTGATTGAGTCTGTATCTGCTATATCACCCACATTCGGGGAGTATAAACTGCTTAGCATTATATTGTTAGATGTTGTGACCTAGGACAGCGTTCTACCGCCGACACTGCGGTGTAGGCTGGGCGTTGTTACGTTCTCGTACCCTAACAGTGGATGCGGGTCGTGACATCTACCATTTTGGGGTACCCCATAGGATTATCCACGATAATGGTCATCAATTCATCAGCCATGTTTTCAGCAGATTCTGTGACAAGAATCGAATTCAGAACATGGCATCAACCACCTACAATCCGGCAGTGAATGAATTGGCCGAGGTTTTTAACAAGACTATCGGCAGGCTACTCAAAAAGGTCGTGTCTGAAGGACAAATAGGCAACTCTAGATGGGGTAAATAGAGTTTATGACAAAAAATGTCCAATTAAAAAATTAAACTCTTTCACCAACAATAAATAATCAGAGTAAATACGGAAATAGTAAAGAGTGGGAAAGCATACGCAAACACAGCCAATTTTAACATGGTTTCTCTCGTGGAGGACTAGTTCAGGCCTGAGAACTCTAGCTCGGGATTAAATCCACTATTTGTGAAATAGTAGTTACACCCCGTGCCTTTTCTTCAGAAGAGAACGTCAACTTCTTACAGAGATCGCAGTGGCGATGCTTGGAATTGTCCAAACGACTTCTTGAACTCTTGCACAAACTCCTAACTCAAAAGTACTGAGCACTTTGAGGCTTAAGGAGCTTGTGGCTAGTAGATGAGAAGGATATGGCTTGTATAAGGCTTTAGAGAAAAGAGAAGAGAAGATTGGATGATTGAAAATGAGAGATTTCATGGCCTATTTATAGGATATCAGATAGGCAGAATTCTGCCAAAATTCTGGATCAAATATTCAAAAATTTGGCCGTTGGACAACTTGCATCCAGCCAACCCTAAACATTAGGATCCTAGATTTTAGGAGGCAAAGTTCGGCCCGAACTCTGTGTGGAGGCAGAGTTCGGCCCGAACTCTGTCTCCAGAGCACAGAACAAGTCCAATGGATAAATGGGCTTATTTGGATTTTTGTGGAGCTTTTGATTTGAGGTATGGGTATAGGTTAAGTCTCAAATTCCTAATTACGACTCAGTTTATATATGTCTAGACTCAATAAAAGTGTAAAATACAGACTTGAAATATTTAACATACAGACTTGAAATATTTAACATAGCAGGTGCGAGCTGTCGTCCGTCTTGTACTGAGTTCAGTCTTCATATGTCGTATTGAAATATTACAAATATTATGTCATCAATTATATCAATATTTGGTTGACTGTAATTTTGTGTCAACAATCTCCCCCATATTGATAATTGACAAAATGATATTTGTATATTCAATATTCATACATGGATACATTAAAGAGCAGTAGCGTAGCTCCCCCGTAATCAGTGCAGATCTATCAATAGCTCCCCCGTAATAATTGTTCTGTTCCTGTTGTCCTGATACAAATATTCTTTCCCAAAGCACAGATACACAATGATATGGTGAGGAATATAACAAAATATTTTTCTCCCTTTTGGCATTTATCAAACAACAAAAAATAATAATAATGACTGACAAGCACACCAACAATAATAATAATAATAAACTGTATAAGCTGATAAACGGCAGAATAAAATGTCTCAAGAGTCACAAAGAGAGTGCTAATACAACCAAAGTGCGAAAATAAAACAACTACATCAACTAAAAATGTAGAAATAACATAAACTACGATCCTCAGCAGCAGCAGCAAGTAGAAATCCATATCCATCATCGAGCTCGAGAAGGCCCATCGTCGTCGGATGGATTAGTGAAGGAACGACGAGGGTCCACGAACACCGCATCCGGATCCAGGTAGCGGATAACCCAAGGGTCATCGATACGGTATCCATCACGAGCAGGGTCCCGCTCCATAGGAATAGGCATAGAAGGATGCCGGGACATAGAGTACCGAATATCGTACAGAGAGTTGCTGATGGCACTCATCTGCAGGGCGGTCCGGTAGTCAAGCTGAGTCCAGCGGTCATCCTCTAAAGTGAATCGATCGCGAAGCGTAGTCTGCAGTGTCTCAAGAGTAGCAGGAGGAGGAGGCACATCCTATCCAAGAGGAGGTACGTCGGGCTCATCGTCAGAGTGCTCAGACACATCAGGTGAGCCAACTGCTGCCTGAAGCCGCCGTGCCTTAGAGAGGAAGGCAGGGGCAGGAAGGAATTGGCACTCGTCAAGAGGGACACGAAAGGCACGAAAGATCATAGGAAGATAAAGAGCATAAACCAAGGATCTTGGCTTTTTCCTTGCATTAATCATCCAGTCCATCATGGTACGTGGAAGATTAAAAGGAACATAAAAATAGAGGTGGGACAAAGCAGAGATTTTAAAGTATGTAACCTCATCAGTTGATCCTGCTTTAGGCAGAATCGTGTCAAAAATAATACGATGAAGTTCATAAAAGTAAGAATGGAGAAACTTGGCGAGAAGCTTGCGAGGACGTGTGTTAGGAGTACACAAATCGTCCTTAAAGCTTTCTAGGGATGAGCCATCTGGGAATTGAAACTTGCGAGCTTCAACAAGTTTCTCCCATGAGTCAGGCTCCGGAAGTTCAAGGTATTCGGCCAAGTCAAAATCATCAAACGAAATATCAATGCCCGCAACACATGAGAATAGATGTGTATCATTGTGAGAAAGGTTGCAATAAAACATTTGAATGGCATTGAGATATATAACCGAATTGGTAGTGACAAGTTCATCAAGACATAGATCATGAAATAATGAATCATATTGTGAAAAGATAGTAAATTTATAGGAAGAGCCGCATACACAGGACATTTTGGAAAATCACTAAACCACTCATTGGAAGCGTCTAGTGATACAAATATCTGGTCATCATACGTGTTGGGGTCGAGTTGACGAGGTGGGTTGAACAATGGGTGAATAGGTTGTTCAACGGGTTGTTCAACACGAGGAGGATCATTCAAAGAGGACGCACCCTCGGTTCGAAGTCTTTTCCCTCTATTAAACAACTTAGGAGCCATAAAATAATAAAAAATTGAGGAAATTTAGATGGAGAGAAGTGTGAAAATATACCTCAATTTGTTGATGAAAGATGAAAGAGAATGGTGAGAGAATCCTTCTCCTTGAATTTTGAGAAGAAAGATGCACTAGGATGGAAGAACTAGGGTTAGGGTTTGAAGAGAAGTAGTTTGGAGAAGTTTAGAAGGTGGCAACGGAGGAGAGAGAAGAGGGGAACCCGGTTTTTAGTTTAAGGGTTTGAATGGTCGGAGCAATTTTGGACCATTGGATCATATTTTGATCAGCGGCTGAGCCTGCTTTTGGTTCTGGAACAGCCAGACTGAATTCGGCCCGAACTCTGGGTAAGGCAGAGTTCGGCCCGAATTCTGGTTTCTGTAGCTAGAACAGAAATCAGGCTAAAAGCAGTTTGATCAAATAAGAGAGACTAAAAGTAATATGATAATGAGTATATGCATATACAAAAAGAGAATAGCAAAAAGTCAACGCTGAATCAAAGTGAAGTTTGAAAAATTGAATTTTAGCATGTGATAAATAAAAGTATACTATGTAATAAACAATAAAATATGCCACAATTCAATATTTTGAAGCTGTCATGGGGTAGCTGCAGGGGCCGGATCCCAGCTAGCGGTAGTCTTGAGGACTAGTGTACCGTGTCGCTTAGGCTTCTACACCTTATTGTCAGAAGGACCCTTTCAGCTTGTACCCATAGCAATTTTATCATAAAGAAATAAGACATAGTCGATATTTACGCAGGTTACTTTAATGAATAACAGCTTCATCCAAAATTCCTAGTTCACGGCAAAGAAAGTTAAAATGCTCTTCGGATAGTGGTTTGGTGAAGAAATCTGCTAGCTGATGATCAGTGTCAATAAATTCTAAGTTAATAGTACCATTTAGCTGGTGATCACGCAAAAAGTGGTGACGTATTTCAATGTGCTTAGTGCGTGAGTGACAAATGGGGTTCTTAGTGAGATTTATAGCACTAGTGTTGTCACAAAATATAGGAATGTGCATAAAAGATAAGTTATAGTCTTCAAGGGTTTGCTTCATCCACAGAATTTATGCACAACAATGACCAGCTGCGATATATTCAGCTTCTATTGTGGATAGTGCGACAGAATTATGCTTCTTGCTAAACCAAGAAAGTAGAGCTTTTTCTAATAAATGACACGTGCCACTCGTACTTTTACGGTCGACCTTGCATCCGGCAAAATCAGCATCAGAGTAACCAATGAGGTCAAATGATGTTGATTTGGGATACCATAGGCCCACTGTAACCATACCCTTAAGGTATCGAAAGATACGCTTAATGGCAGACATGTGTGATTCCTTAGGACTAGCTTGATATCTAGCACACAGACAAACGCTAAACATAATATCAGGCCAACTAGCAGTTAAATAAAGTAGACTGCCTATCATACCTCGATACTTACGTTGATCCACCGGTTTGCCACTTTCATCTGGTTCTAGTTTAGTTGTAGTAGCCATTGGAGTGATGATTGGTTTGACGTTGTCAAGATCTTCAGCATGTCCTTTGTATACTTTGACTGACAGATGAAAGTTCCATTTGATGTTTGTTTGACTTGCAGTCCAAGAAAGTAATTGAGCTCCCCCATCATGCTCATCTCAAATTCGGTCTGCATACACTTGGCAAAATCTTGACAAAGAGTTTCATCAGTAGAACCAAATATAATATGTCACGCCCCAGAACCAGAATGCTGGAGAGCGGGGGCAGACATAGCCAGCTACGTATATTGAAATGGAAACCACCTCGATATACGGTCACGGCTGTCTAGATATGTGAGGGTTTTCTACAAGCCAACAGTCTCTTTTGGTCATGAACAAGCTTAGTGTCTCAATCACCACAAGTAAGTAAAGTCGCAAGATGTATGATCATTAAATATACAATAATAAGGCATCCCAAATATTACATATCGGCTGATCATGAAGCTAGTCGTACAAAATGCGAGGACTAGCAAGAGTTTAAGTCATACATGATCAACCCTAGAATTTGTTAATCATGTTTACAGCCCGTAGGCAGACAGTAAGTAAAGTGCATCGAGCTAACAGGTGCTCGTCGGCTAAATGCCTAAAAAGAATAGTTTTACAATAGAGTGAGCGAAACAAAATAGAAAACCCACTCGTAGCCCGGGTTCCTTCTAGTCGCCACCATCGGGCTGGAAGCTTGGTAGATCCTCGGGAGCTGCTCCGAAATCTGGCCACACAAAACCAGCTGGGTCAACCACAGAAAGAGCAAGTGCCACAAGGGGGGCCACGAAATAAGAACAAAAGCCAGGAACCAGCACAAGAAAAAAAAATGTAATATTAAGACAAGAATTTACGAAAACATGACAGGGTGATATACGACGAGATAACCATGGGACTATTCCGATAACCAGGTAACAACCCGTAAACCAAACAAGGACCGGGGTTGTAACCCTTCATCTGAACAGAACTTGGTTTCCCACCATTTATCGACAAGATAATAATATAAGAAAATCAAGACAGGAAGCAATCTTATACTGGATCAAGACATGGCTAAACTGGTTATACCTCATTCAATCAATCACGGCCAAGCAGATCCTACGGCTTACTACTTTAACTAACTAGGGTTATCACAGGCCTAATTACTAACAAGATGCAGTGAGATTGTTCCACAGCCACAAGCCCTGCAGACCATCCAGGTTACCCAGGACGAAAGATTAGGGTTGAATTCAGGTGGGTACATCGTCCAGGAGACACATGTACCCTTAGGTGACTTAGAGGGTGCAACACTCGACGGTGCACTGGAAATGTGCCCTACTCGACGGCAGGCTACAGATTCCAAGAGCGTCCAGGTAACGGGATTGCCTGTAGCTGTGTCATCTCTTCATAACTACTGAGTTATTCTAGTTATTAACCTTAATCCATTTTGGTAGGTACTCCTGACCGTGGTACTCAGGAGTCCCCTCCTAGACATGATGCAAGACAGGACAAGTGAATTTAACAAGCAAGCAAGAAAAACCACCCACGGTGTCAAGGCAGGTCAAGTTAAATTATCAAGATAAATCATGTCAGGGTACTTGTCAGGAGTGCGCCACGACGGGCCACTATCATGTCAGGTTGCTCATGTCAGGAGTGCACCACTACGGGTCACTGTCGTGTTATGCTAGTTCTTGCAATACCAAGCCATATACAACAGTCCTTCCAAACATATCAAGTAAAATCAAGTTCATGACAAAAGGCATGAGGATATAAAATGGGCATAAAATATCTAATAAAATATTAATATACAGGACTATAGAAGAGCCAAGCTTAAAAAAATAAGACCAAACTCCAAGAGCCTGTGGGTTAAGCAAGGGGTCAGGGGAGCAGCGTACGAAAAAGTCACGCACGCTGAGAGAGCAGCGTAGGTGAAAGTCACGCACGCTACAGGGAGCAGCTGCGTGAAAGTCACGCACGCTCAAGGGAGCAGCTGCATGAAAGTCACGTACGCTCAAGGGAGCAGCTGCGTGAAAAGTCACACACGCTCGAGGGAGCAGCTGCGTGAAAGTCACGCACGCTCCAGGGAGCAGCTGTGTGAAAAGTCACGCACGCTCAAGGGAGCAGCTGCGTGAAAAGTCACGCACGCTCAAGGAAGCAGCTGCGTGAAAAGTCACGCACGCTCAAGGGAGCAGCTGCGTGAAAAGTCACGCACGCTCAAGGGAGCAGCTGCGTGAAAGTCACGCACGCTCAAGGAGACACGCTTCCAACAGGAAGCATACTCAAGTCTGCGTACGCAGCGCTAAAGAGCGCGCGTAGCTCAGTGTGCGTGAGTTAAACAGCTCTGCACACTGCTCACAGTCTCCTCCAAACAGCAAGAACACCATGGATGAACCCAAAGCTTCAAAGCATCCTAACTTGGCCATCCGAACTCCAAATCCAGATTTCCAAAGTTCCAACTTGGGTAGAATTGAATGCTCTTCCACTTGGAAACACCAAAACCCATGAAAATCCAACTTAAAGAGATCAAACCATGCAAAATCCGAAAATAGAAATAACATAGATCTAGAGCAAGGGAGACTTCAAATCACAAAACCCCAAGTTCTAATGTTGGTCACTATGTCCTAATCTAGCAAATGAACCAAGAAAATAGGGCTCTCATGAAGTGACAATGTCACGCCCCAGTTCCAATAATATGGAACCGAGCCACGTGGCAAGGCCAGCGAGTACCACTCCCAATGATTTTTACCCAATTTAATGGAACTATGAGAGTTGCACTTAAGCTGTAAAGTGCAGTAATATAGAGTAATGCCCAGACAATCATAAGTACTAATCTCATCCACAAAATAGGATCAAGGAACACATAGTAAAATATGAAATAAACCACAATGTGCTGAAATAACATAGTCTGAATGTAGTCATAAAATAACCACTGAACAAAGAGTCTTGCGAAAATAATTCCGCTGATACAATATTGAATGAAAATGAAAGTGAAATACAAGAAATGCTACTAGATAATGAAACCGAAAATAAAGAAAGTGCTCTACCAATCGGCTACTCTGCTGGATCGATCTCGTCGTCAACTGCAAGTCCTGCTCCAAACTCAACTCCGGATCCGTAGACCTCAGGATAATCGTCTAAATCTGGAGAGAAAACCAGGTCCTCAGAGGGACGCAACAAGGTACATAATATACATGCCAAAAGTACGACAGTAAAAGGTGATATGATAAAAATAAATAAAACAGGAATAAAGTGGGTGAACTACCGTAACCAACTAATATGAAATGCAATTTAAAAAACATCACTCGAACACGCGGGCTGTCACGATGTAATCCAGAGTTATGATACGGAACTCTGGTAACTATGAGAATCCGCAGTTCCGGTAAGGAACTGTGGTAACTACGAAATATCCGCAGCTCTGGTAATGAGACAGCGGTAACTCTGTGGGAAAGTAGCCCAAGCGTACGGTGTATGTTTCTCCCCGCCCATGTGACTTCACGAGTCGTATCTACGAGTCGCTTGGTCAGACCTCTAGCTAGTACAACGAGTCATAAATAGAATAGTAACAGTGCAAGCAATATCAATGCCATCGTCCTAGAATCAACTCGAATTTTCGTACATCAAGATGTAAACAAGTACGAAAATTCGTCAATAATGTAGTGTCACATGAATATGTCCTAGGGTCAAAATGTAACTTGCAACGAAATGTCGCGGTTTCGCAAATGGAAATGTCTAGGTTCGATACCCGATGACGCTAACGGCCATCGGCACCCGAATGTGATTCGGACGCGAAGTATCGAATGCGGCCCTATGTGTTGCAATTATATACTCATAATTAAATATTTAAGAATTTTAAATAATGTAACTGAAATACAACAATGGCAAGGTACACTTGCCTGTCTCTGGTCACTGAAGAGGAATAGTTGGTCCCAAGTCCAAGTTCGAAGAGTCCAAAGAGTCTGAAGAGCCTATAGAATAATTATGAATTAATTAATTAATAGCTAAAAGCATTACTTACTTATAACAATTTTCATGGCATATTGGCTAAAAGTTGTATTAGGGTTTATGGTCCAGATATTTTAAACTATAACAATTTACCTTTAAGGTTTAAGTATAAGTAATACAATGAAATAAAAATAAAGTAATAAATAAAAAAACAAAAGTAAACTTCAACAGTACACACTAGCGTAGGCTTTGAACCCAATCCCTCTCCACATAACAACCCAACATTCAACCAAGTGTGCTAGTTCTCACATCTGTTAGAACATTAAACTCTATAAGTTAAAACATGGAGCTTTCTAATGAACACCCTACACAAAAAAAAAAACACCAACAACACACACAAAAAAAATCCTCCTTACATAATTTTTTTCTCCCTGGATTCGAACCCAGGACCCTCCTCATAAACACGATATCTTTCAACCAAATGAGCTACAGCTTATACACGTTAGATATCAGACTTATGCTTGTTATTAATCTTCACAATCTAATTCCCTTCTTCTCTTTCGTAGATTGTGACAGTAGCAGAGGTCCTTCTTCTACAATATTATCTTCCATCATCTACTCTATATTCCCAAGTAGTGAGCATCACATGCATATATTTCCTTACATGACCTTAATATATTCAAAAAAATTATTCCCTCTACTAAAACTAAACACCATCATCCCTCCTGTCCAACGAATTTTTGTCCCACACAACGCCTAGGCACATAATGTATGCATGGTCTACATGTTCTTATTGGCACAACCCATCTAATACTAACAGTAGGAAATACTCAAGTGGAATGAACAATAGGTACATATAACCGAATCTTAAAATAACAGTAGATGGGTGGACTCGGAAAGACAAACAGTGAAAGCTCTCTCACCGGAATCGAAGTCGCCGAGGAAACTCTACAAGGAGGTCGACCGCCGATCGATTTGTACAAGTCCCTCGCCGTCGTAACCGAGAGCTCACGTGGAGGAAAGAAAATATGGGGCGGCTAGGTTTAGTTGGAGGGGAGAAAGAGAAAGTAGATGGGAATAAAGTTTATATACAAAGGGAAGTTAGGGTTGTGAATGAGTTGTTAGCCCATTGGCTTCACAGTAACGTGCCTGGTGGGTGGGCTAAAGGAAAAGTTTAAGGAAAAATGCTATACACATTTGGTTATTGCCATAAATGAGCTAGCCAAAATAAATTAGTATGATTTCAAATTGTCGAAATTAATCCACCAATTAAATGCTAATTTCTATTGCCAATAAAATCACCAATTTACCATAAATAGATTTTTCCTAACTATTTCTCTATAATAACTAAAAATTATCACAAATAGTATATGCTAATAAGGTATTATTTGACATTAATAACATGGCAAAAAAAAAAAATTCCAAAATCCTTGTGTGTAATATATGTGTAAAGTAATTATTTAATTTAATAATAAATTTAAAGATAATATAAGAATGCATTAAGCTTAATTTAAATAACATTGTACTAAACAAAAAGTAGGGGGCTCACATCCTCTCTCTCTTGGAAAATTTCGTCCCCGAAATTAAAATGATGGCCCGATAAAAAGATTCAAGGAATATTACGATATTCAAAATACAGTACTTAAATTCATACCTCCATCCTCGAACAAGTGAGGAAAACGCTCCCGAATAGAGTTCCTCGCGCTCCCAAGTTGACTCGCCCGGAGAATGATGCTTCCAAGCGACTCGGACGAGTCGAATCGTCTGCCCTCTCAAAACTTTCTCGCTGCGATCGAGAATCGCGACAGGCTGCTCCACATATGACAAGCTCGGCCCAACTGTAATCTCTGAATGGTCCAGCACGTGACTAGGGTCTGCCACGTATCTTCTCAACTGCGATACATGAAAAACGTCGTGCACTCCCTCAAGTGACGGGGGTAATGCGAGACGATAAGCCACCTCACCGACTCGCTCCAGAATATCGAAGGGCCCGATGTACCTCGGACTCAACTTACCCCTACTGCCAAATCTGATAGTCCCCCGAGTCGATGATATCCTCAAAAACACGTGATCGCCCTCTTTAAACTCCAAGGGTCGACGATGCGCATCAGCCCAGTGCTTCTGTCTATCCTGTGCCGCTCTGAGGTGACTCTGAATCTGCTTCACCTTTTCCACTGTCTGCGTCACCAACTCTGGACCAAGTATCTGACGTTCTCCGACGTCACTCCAACAAACTGGAGACCTGCACTTTCTGCCGTAAAGTGCCTCGAAGGGTGCCATCTGTATGCTCCCCTGGTAACTGTTGTTGTAGGAGAATTCGACCAAATGTAGGTGATCCTCCCAAGATCCTCCAAAGTCTAACATGCATGCCCTCAGCATATCCTCGAGTATCTGGATCGTGCGCTCTGACTGTCCGTCAGTCTGCGGATGATAAGCGGTGCTAAATTTGAGGCGAGTCCCCAAACTATCATGCATGCTCCTCCAAAAATGTGAAGTGAATCTGGAATCTCGATCCGATACGATACTCACTGTTACTCCGTGTAAACGTACTATCTGTCGCATGTACAAATCGACAAGGATCTCTGTCGATTGCCCAACTCTGAAGGGCAAGAAATGTGCCGACTTGGTGAGTCGATCCACGATGACCCAAACTGCGTCCTTCCCGCTGGGGCTCCTCGGGAATCCAGTGACGAAATCCATCGTGATGTGTTCCCACTTCCATTCAGGAATGGGAAGCGGCTGCAATAGTCCTGCAGACCTCTGGTGCTCGGCCTTGACCTGTCGACAGACCAAGCATCTCGCTACAAATCGAGCAATCTCCCTCTTCATCCCATGCCACCAGTAATGCTGACGCAAATCTCTGTACATCTTCGTACCTCCAGGATGAATAGAATATATCGAGCTATGCGCCTCTGTCATCAACTCCTGGCGTAGCTCTCCACTCAGAACGCATAGGCGATCTCCACACCTTAATGTCCCGTCCTCGTGAATCCGTAGACCTGTCTGCTCACCGGCCTCGGTCCTCTCCCGGAGTCTCCTGAATCTCGTATCTGTAGGTAGTGCGGCCTTGATCCTCTCAACCAAAGATGACTGTACTCCAAGTGTAGATAACTGTCCATCCATGCCTGGCAATACGACCTCAATCCCCAATTCCTGGAGATCCTCTAATAAGTGACGCTGAGTCGTCAAAAAGTATGCTGCAGGTTTCCTGCTCAAAGCATCCGCCACGACATTCGCCTTTCCCGGATGGTACTGCAACTCAATATCAAAGTCTTTCATCAGCTCTAGCCAACGTCTTTGCCTCATGTTCAGCTCCTTCTGTGTGAAGACGTACTTCAGGCTCTTATGATCAGTAAATATCTCTACCCGCTCTCCATAAAGATAGTGCCTCCAAAGTTTTAGTGCAAAGATAACTGCAGCTAGCTCCAAATCGTGTGTCGGGTAGTTCTTCTCGTGGATCCTCAACTGTCTCGATGCGTAGGCCACAACTTTTCCATGCTGCATTAGTACACATCCTAATCCGCTCCCAGATGCATCGCTGTACACCACAAATCCTCTAGATCCTGAGGGCAATGTCAAGATAGGTGCTGACGTCAGACGCTTCTTCAGCTCATCAAATACCGTCTGACACTCCTCTGTCCAGATGAACTCCTGATCCTTACGCGTCAAACGCGTCATAGGCTCAGCAATTCTCGAAAAGTTTTCTACGAACCTCCGATAATATCCGGCAAGTCTGAGAAAACTCCTAACCTCCGTGGCTGATGTCGGTGCTGGCCAAGTCTTCACTGCTTCAATCTTCTCTGGATCCACCGCTAATCCATCTCCTGTAATGATATGCCCAAGGAAGGATACCTTGCTCATACATAACTCACACTTACTGAGCTTGGCATATAGTCTTTCTTTCCTCAAGGTCTCTAACACGATCCTGAGATGCTTCTCATGCTCCTCATGGCTCTTGGAGTACACCAAAATGTCGTCGATGAACACCACCACGAACTTATCCAAGTACTGGTGGAACACCTTGTTCATCAGACTCATGAATACTGCTGGTGCATTAGTTAAACCAAACGGCATCACAAGATACTCATAGTGCCCGTGCTTCGTCCGAAAGGCCGTCTTCGGAATGTCCTCCTTCCGTACCTTAATCTGGTGATAGCCTGACCTGAGGTCAATCTTCGAAAACACACAAGCACCGCTCAACTGGTCAAATAAATCATCGATGCGAGGCAGGGGATACTTGTTCTTCACTGTCACAGCATTTAACTCCCGATAGTCTATGCACAGACGTACCGTCCCGTCCTTCTTCGGTACAAGCAAAACTGGTGCTCCCCATGGAGAAACACTGGGCCGTATAAAACCCAAGCCCAAAAGCTCATCAATCTGGGCCTTCAATATATTCGACTCCTTCGGTGCTAGTCGGTACACATGGGAAGCAATAGGTGGCGAACCTGGTACTAGCTCAATGGAGAACTCTACCTCCCTGTCTGGTGGTAGTCCTGGAAGCTCCTCGGGAAATACATCCTCAAACTCTGTGACGATCGCTGGGCGTGCTAGTTCTTCCAATGCAATACGTGCCGCAAGGGTGGGGTGATCATCCATCTCTACGGCTCCCCGAGAGAACTCAAACTCTGGATGACCTGGGGGTCGAAATATGACGCTTCCACGTCGGCAGTCTAGCGTCGCATGGTACTGGCTCAACCAATCCATGCCTAGAACAACATCATAGTCTGGCATAGAGAAGACTAGAAATCGGGCACGCATCTCACGCCCACAAACAACTACTGAACAAGATCTACATGTATCACTAACAGGTACTATTCCGCCTCCCGTAAGAATTCTTATGGTCTTCGAAAGGGGTACAGTAGCTACTCTATGGGTGGCCGCGAAACTAGCAGCTATGAATGAATGTGTGGCACCAGAATCAAATAATGCTACTGCAGGTAATGAAGCAACTAAAATAGTACCTGCGATAACTTCTCCAGCTGTCTCTGCCTCTTCAACTGTCATAGCAAAGGCCTTTCCACGCCCATGTGCTCTAGCCTGCTGTCTGGCCTGCTGAAATTGGGCTGCCTGCGGTGCCAAGGGTGGTCTCCCCTGGTATCCTCCCGGTACTGCTGGCCGTATCGCTCCAACTCCTGTGGAGGGTGCCTTCGGACCCTGGAATGGTGGTCTCGGTGCTGGTAGTGCCGGATATGTATGGCGGTGTACCATCGGTGCCGCTCCACGACGCTCCGTACAATCCCTGGCCTGATGCTGACCAGATCCACAAACCAAGCATAATCCGAGCCTGCGTCGACAATCTTGTACAGAATGACCTATCTTGCCACAAAAATGACAGGTAGGGGTCCCTGGTGCTGTCGGAGGCGCTGCTCTCTGTGGATGATGAATCTGAGGACGCTTTGTCGGTCCTCCCTGTGGTGCCCGAGCTGCTGGTGCTGATGAGTGAGAGCGCTTCAGGCTGGCCTCCCTATGGTTGATGCGCTCCTGACGTCGAGCTGCTGTCAGAATCTTTGAGTATGAGGTAGGAGCGACTGATCCTACCAGTCTCTGCAGCTCGAAACGCAGGCCGTCATAGAACTTCTCGGCCTTCTTCTCCTCAGTGTCGATCAGGTACGGGGCAAAACGACTGAGACGGAGGAACTCCGTGTTGTACTCCTCGACCGTCATATTGCCCTGGACAAGATGCATGAACTTGTCCCGAAGCTCCGCACGCGCTGTAGCCGGAATGAACATCTCCTTGAATAGTCTGGTGAACTTCCTCCCAAGTGACCCGGTTGGGTCCCAGCCGATGCTCCTCGGCCAACCACCAATGGTGTGAATTGCCTGTCAGCTGCAGTCCTGACAGCCTTCATCCATTTGTCCCTTGGAAGCTCTGCGGCCTCCAACTGGTGCTCAATACTAGTAAGCCATGCATGAACTTCTGTAGGCTCCTCTGTGCCCGAGAATGGAAGGGGCACCATGTGACGAAAATCCTTGATAGATCCCGTCGATGGCCGCCGCTCCGGTGGTGTCACATTCTCCAGTGCAGTGACGATACTCTCCCTCAGAGTATCCGCCTGCTGTTGCTGAGCCTGTTGCTGAGCCTGATACTGAACCTGCTGCTGAGCCTGCATCATGGCATAGAACATCTGAAACATCTGTTGTCCGTCCGCCTGTTGTTCCAGTGGTGGAATTGGAATATATGGCATCTGCGGGGGAGGCGGAGGTGGTGGCTGCTGCTGCTGCTGCCCTGTCCTCTGGGGCTGCTGTTGCCCCGGTTGTGCCTGGTGTTGCTGATCTCCTGGTTGGCCCTCATCCTGCTGAGGAATCTGACCCTGGGAAGCCGAGGTCAACCTGAGGACCTGCCTCGAAGTCTGTCCCTCATTCGGTCCGGAGTCTCCGGGGACACCGTCCGGCTGCGCCACTCATCCACTTCGGAGATTCATACTCTGAAAGCAGATAAGCAAGGTTTTAGCGGTTCGAAGTCAAACAAGATATATTGATAAAGGAAATCGATGAGAAGAGGTCATATGAAGGTATTCAAGCAAGTGAATGAGATCTTAAATCTTTAAATCCTAATTCGCAGGCTCGCTTGGCACAGTTAGGTAACCAAGACGATTTAAATCTCGACCTGCATGGGCCACCACAAAAACCATGTCACGCCCCAGTTCCAATAATATGGAACCGAGCCACGTGGCAAGGCCAGCGAGTACCACTCCCAATGATTTTTACCCAATTTAATGGAACTATGAGAGTTGCACTTAAGCTGTAAAGTACAGTAATATAGAGTAATGCCCAGACAATCATAAGTACTAATCTCATCCACAAAATAGGATCAAGGAACACATAGTGAAAATATGAAATAAACCACAATGTGCTGAAATAACATAGTCTGAATGTAGTCATAAAACAACCACTGAACAAAGAGTCTTGCGAAAATAATTCCGCTGATACAATATTGAATGAAAATAAAGTGAAATACAAGAAATGCTACTAGATAATGAAACCGGAAATAAAGAAAGTGCTCTACCAATCGGCTACTCTGCTGGATCGATCTCGTCGTCAACTGCAAGTCCTGCTCCAAACTCAACTCCGGATCCGTAGACCTCAGGATAATCGTCTAAATCTGGAGAGAAAACCAGGTCCTCAGAGGGACGCAACAAGGTACATAATATACATGCCAAAAGTACGACAGTAAAAGGTGATATGATAAAAATAAATAAGACAGGAATAAAGTGGGTGAACTACCGTAACCAACTAATATGAAATGCAATTTAAGAAACATCACTCGAACACGCGGGCTGTCACGATGTAATCCAGAGTTCTGATACGGAACTCTGGTAACTATGAGAATCCGCAGTTCCGGTAAGGAACTGTGGTAACTACGAAATATCCGCCGCTCTGGTAATGAGACAGCGGTAACTCTGTGGGAAAGTAGCCCAAGCGTACGGTGCATGTTTCTTCCCGCCCATGTGACTTCACGAGTCGTATCTACGAGTCGCTTGGTCAGACCTCTAGCTAGTACAACGAGTCATAAATAGAATAGTAACAGTGCACGCAATATCAATGCCATCGTCCTAGAATCAACTCAAATTTTCGTACATCAAGATGTAAACAAGTACGAAAATCCGTCAATAATGTAGTGTCACATGAATATGTCCTAGGGTCAAAATGTAACCTGCAACGAAATGTCACGGTTTCGCAAATGGAAATGTCTAGGTTCGATACCCGATGACGCTAACGGCCATCGGCACCCGAATGTGATTCGGACGCGAAGTATCGAATGCGGCCCTATGTGTTGCAATTATATACTCATAATTAAATATTTAAGAATTTTAAATAATGTAACTGAAATACAACAATGGCAAGGTACACTTGCCTGTCTCTGGTTACTGAAGAGGAATAGTTGGTCCCAAGTCCAAGTTCGAAGAGTCCAAAGAGTCTGAAGAGCCTATAGAATAATTATGAATTAATTAATTAATAGCTAAAAGCATTAATTACTTATAACAATTTTCATGGCATATTGGCTAAAAGTTGTATTAGGGTTTATGGTCCAAATATTTTAAACTATAACAATTTACCTTTAAGGTTTAAGTATAAGTAATACAATAAATAAAAATAAAGTAATAAATAAAAAAAACAAAAGTAAACTTCAACAGTACACACTAGCGTAGGCTTTGAACCCAATCCCTCTCCACATAACAACCCAACATTCAACCAAGTGTGCTAGTTCTCACATCTGTTAGAACATTAAACTCTATAAGTTAAAACATGGAGCTTTCTAATGAACACCCTACACAAAAAAAAAACACCAACAACACACACAAAAAAAATCCTCCTTACATAATTTTTTTTCCTCCCTGGATTCGAACCCAGGACCCTCCTCATAAACACGATATCTTTCAACCAAATGAGCTACAGCTTACACACGTTAGATATCAGACTTATGCTTGTTATTAATCTTCACAATCTAATTCCCTTCTTCTCTTTCGTAGATTGTGACAGTAGCAGAGGTCCTTCTTCTACAATATTATCTTCCATCATCTACTCTATATTCCCAAGTAGTGAGCATCACATGCATATATTTCCTTACATGACCTTAATATATTCAAAAAAAATTATTCCCTCTACTAAAACTAAACACCATCATCCCTCCTGTCCAACGAATTTTTGTCCCACACAACGCCTAGGCACATAATGTATGCATGGTCTACATGTTCTTATTGGCACAACCCATCTAATACTAACAGTAGGAAATACTCAAGTGGAATGAACAATAGGTACATATAACCGAATCTTAAAATAACAGTAGATGGGTGGACTCGGAAAGACAAACAGTGAAAGCTCTCTCACCGGAATCGAAGTCGCCGAGGAAACTCTACAAGGAGGTCGACCGCCGATCGATTTGTACAAGTCCCTCGCCGTCGTAACCGAGAGCTCACGTGGAGGAAAGAAAATATGGGGCGGCTAGGTTTAGTTGGAGGGGAGAAAGAGAAAGTAGATGGGAATAAAGTTTATATACAAAGGGAAGTTAGGGTTGTGAATGAGTTGTTAGCCCATTGGCTTCACAGTAACGTGCCTGGTGGGTGGGCTAAAGGAAAAGTTTAAGGAAAAATGCTATACACATTTGGTTATTGCCATAAATGAGCTAGCCAAAATAAATTAGTATGATTTCAAATTGCCGAAATTAATCCACCAATTAAATGCTAATTTCTATTGCCAATAAAATCACCAATTTACCATAAACAGATTTTTCCTAACTATTTCTCTATAATAACTAAAAATTATCACAAATAGTATATGCTAATAAGGTATTATTTGACATTAATAACATGGCAAAAAAAAAAATCCAAAATCCTTGTGTGTAATATATGTGTAAAGTAATTATTTAATTTAATAATAAATTTAAAGATAATATAAGAATGCATTAAGCTTAATTTAAATAACATTGTACTAAACAAAAAGTAGGGGGCTCACAGACAAGGTGCACTTGCCTAGGGTTAGGAGAGTTGTGGAGGAAGGAGAAGAAGAAGAAGAAGAAGGAAATTAATGGTGGAAGTTATGAGGAGAGAGTGGTAGGTGGGGGTTATAAAGAAGGGGAGTTGTGGTGGGTTGAGGGGTAGCATAGGCTAAGGTGATCCAACTCACATAAAACCGAACCAAACCGAACCAACCCAATAAAACCAAGCCAATTAAAACCGAACCATGACAAAAACCTAAAATACGAGAAATACCGAAATTCCACAAGTTGAGAAAAATAAAAATATATGCCAAAATCCAGATACGAGTATAAATACGAAATACGGGGAAATACGGGAAATGAGGGTGACAACTCGTCCTACCTTAAAAGAATTCCGTCCTCGGAATTTAATCAAGGAGCTAGAGATTGCCACGACAAGCTACACTAAGCACAGGCAAGCTACACTAAGCAGTTCAATCATACAATGCAAGCAAGGAAGGGAAAAATGTAAGGCATAAGAAAGACATTATACCTCACGAGTCAAACAGGTAGGGATATCGCGATCGGATGTCGTCCTCACGCTCCCATGTTGACTCACCCAGAGAGTGATGACCCCAAGCATCACGGACTAATTTAATAGTCTTGTTCTTGAGTATCTTCTCCCTCCGGTCCAATATAGACACGGGCCTCTCTTCATACGAAAGGTTGGTACCAACAACCAATTCCGAATGGTCTAGGATGTGGCTCGGGTCTGGAATATACCGTCGTAATTGGGACACATGGAATACATCATGCACCTCACTTAGCGACGACGGAAGAGCGAGATGATAGGATACATCTCCTACTCGCTCTAGAATATCGAACGGCCCTATATACCTAGGACTAAGCTTTCCCCGTACGCCGAAGCGAATGACGCCGCGGTTAGACGAGATCCTAAGGAATACATGGTCGCCGACAGCAAATTCTAAGGGACGCCGATGAGCATCGGCCCAATGGCGCTGGCGGTCCTGGACAACTCGGAGGTGATCTCTGACCTTCCTGACCACTTCAACCGTCTGGAAAATCAATTCGGGTCCGAGCATCTGCCTCTCTCCGACATCGTCCCATGCTAGCGAGGATCTGCACTTTCGGCCATAAAGAGCCTCGAAGGGTGCCATCTGGATACTGGCCTGATAACTGTTATTATACGAGAATTCCACCAGGTGCAGATGATTCTCCCATGAACCACCGAAGTCAAGGGTACAGGATCTCAACATATCTTCAAGAGTCTGGATTGTGCGCTCTGATTGTCCATCCGTCTGTGGGTGATAAGCTGAGCTGAACTGAAGGTGAGTCCCCAAACTCTTCTACAAGCTGCGCCAAAAGTGTGATGTGAATCTTGAATACCTGTCCGAGGTGATGCTGACTGGCACACCGTGAAGCCTGACAATCTGCCTGAGATACATCTCTGCTAACTACGCAGTCGACTGTCCAACTCTGAATGAGAGAAAGTGTGCCACCTTGGTAAGCCTGTCCACAATTACCCAAATAGCATCTCTGCCGGCCGGAGATCTGGGCAATCCGGTCACGAAATCCATGGTTATATGCTCCCATTTCCATTCTGGAATCGGTAAGGGTTGAAGAAGTCCAGCGGGCCTCTGATGTTCAGCTTTAACCTGTTGGCAATCCAAACACCGAGAGACAAACTGGGCTATCTCCCTCTTCATGCAATTCCACCAAAATGTTGACGAATATCACGGTACATCTTCGTACCACCCGGATGAATAGAATATTGCGAACTGTGGGCTTCTGCCATGACTTCCTGTCTGATATCTCCACTGGGTACACAAAGACGAGTGCCGTGCCGAAGTGTACCGTCTTCATGGATACATAATTCTGGCCTTCTTCCTGTTTCGCACTCTGCTCTGAGTCGCTGGATCTTGGAATCTGTTGACTGCGCCACCCGGATTCTCTCAACTATGCTGGATTGAACCTGTAGGCTGGCCATCAATGCCACACTGGTAGGAAGAACCACTTTAATTCCCATCTTCTGAAGATCTGCCAATAATTCTGGTTGTGCCGTCAGGAAATAAACTCCGGCTCTCCTGCTCAATGCATCTGCTACAACGTTGGCCTTCCCTAGATGATACTGCAAATCTACATCATAGTCTACCAGTAGCTCGAGCCATCTTCTCTGTCGCATATTAAGGTCCTTCTGGGTGAAAACATACTTCAGGCTCTTATGATCAGTAAAGATCTCCACTCTATCTCAGTACAAGTAGTGTCTCCACAACTTCAAAGCAAACACTACCGCCGCCAGTTCCAAGTCGTGGGTCGGGTAATTCTTCTCATGATCACGTAGTTGACGTGACGTATAAGATATTACCTTCCTATGCTGCATTAAGACACACCCTAATCCTCTGCCTGAAGCGTCGCAATAAACTGTGAATCCTCCGGTCCCATCTGGAAGGGTGAGAATGGGAGCCGTTATCAAACCTCGCTTCAACTTCTCAAATGATTCCTGACACTCTGCTGTCCAAACATACGGTACATTCTTGCGGGTCAACTGGGTCATCGGCGCTGAAATCCTTGCAAAATCTGAAACGAACCGCCGGTAGTAGCCGGCCAATCCAAGGAAGCTGCGAACCTCTGCCACTGAGTTGGGTACCGGCCATGACTCGATAGCCACAATCTTCTGGGGATCCACTTCCACTCCTCATTGGGTAATGATGTGACCCAAGTATGAAATACGATCGAGCCAGAACTCGTATTTACTGAACTTAGCGTGCAACTGATGCTCCCTAAGAGTCTGAAGGACGACTCTGAGATGCTGCTCATGCTCTGCTTCACTCTTGCTGTAGACCAGGATGTCATCTAGGAACATGATCACAAATTGGTCCAAGTAAGTCATGAAAATGCGATTCATGAGGTCCATGAATACGGTCGGCGCATTGGTCGCTCCAAAGGGCATAACAAGGAACTCCTAATGCCCATACCTCGATCTGAATGCTGTCTTCGGAATGTCCTGCTCTCTGACTCTGATCTGGTGGTATCCCGATCGTAAGTCGATCTTCGAGAACACTGAAGCCCCTCTGAGCTGATCAAACAAGTCATCTATCCTCGGAAGAGGGTATCTGTTCTTGATTGTCACCGAATTCAAGGTACGATAATCAACACATAGCCTGGACGTACCATCCTTCTTTTTTACAAGAAGCATCGGGGCTCCCCAAGGCGATCCACTTGCACGGATGAATCCCTTGGTCCTCAGCTCTTCAATCATCTTGTACAAAATCTTCAATTCTGAAGGCGCCATCCTGTAGACTCGCTCTGATACTGGTGCTGTCCCGGGAATCAAGTCTATAGTGAACTCAATCTCCCGCTCCGGCGGCATCCCTGGAAGCTCCTCTGGAAAGACATCTGGAAACTCCTCAATTATCCGGGGTAACTGTACTGCTGCTACTGCCATCCGCAATGCTGGGGAAGATGGCTCTACTGCGCCTCTGGAAAATAAAAACTCTGGCTCGCCGGGGATACTAAAGAAAACTCTGCCAATATGGCAGTCTATCATAGCATACTGGTTCCTCAACCAATCCATGCCTAGGACTACATCATAATCTGCCATAGGAAACTCTATGAATCTAGCGGGGAACTTCCTACCGCCAACTACGATCCGACACGAGGAAAATACTCGATCTACTCCCACAAGGCCATTACCAGTAAGTATATTGAGCCTCACTGATAATGACTCGGGCTCCAATCCTATCCGTGTCGCGAATCGTGCAGACATAAATGAATGCGATGCATAAGAATCAAATAATACGGAAGCCATAAAGGAGTTGACGAGAATAGTACCTGCCACTACCTCACCTGGTGCAACTTCTTCTTCCATAGCCATCATCATGGCCTGACCTTGTCCTCTGGCTGCTAGTCCCCTCTGCTGGAAACCTCTCTGCCTATTCTGGGTCTGAGCTTGGGCTTGTGCATACTGCTGGGGATGCTGTTGCTGGAATGCCTGAGACTGAGGCGGCAAGGACCTCGAAGACTGATACTGCTGCTGCTGAACTGGTGCTGGGGCCGGTCCTCTCACCGAAGAGCTAGAAGGGTTGGATGCTGATGAACCACCCCTATTCGGGCAAGCCCCTATCCTATGATCTGCTGCTCCATAAGCCAGGCACAATCCCTGCGCCCTGCGACAGTCTGCCACCACATGCCCTGGCTTTTCGCAATGAGAACATCCCATCGCGGAAGTTTGCTTCTGCTTCTGCTGCTGCGGGTACGTCGGGGTCGAATGCTGAACCGACGTTACTGAGGCCGCCCGCCTCGGAGTCCCAATGGTCAATCCCCTAGCTGCCGGGGCTGGAGCTGATGATTGGTGCATCTGGCTGTGGGACCGCTACCTACTTCCGGTCCTATCCACGATCCTCTGGGAGGTGTACTCATGCCTCCTAGCTGCTCTCAAGACTGCATCGAACGTCTGGTGCTCGAACTGCTCAACCGCCAACAAGATCTCCAAATGCAGTCCCTGCTGGAAGCGCTGGGCCCTATCAAACTCGGTCGCCACCAAGGTGGGGGCAAACCTACTGAGCCTAGAAAACTCGGTCGTATAACCATCGACCGTCCTGCCTCCTTGCTTCAAGTTGGTAAATCTGGTCTGCAGGTCGTACCGAGCCACAGCATCAAAGTACTTCGTCTGGAATCTCTCTCTAAACACTGCCCAAGCAATGGGTGCCACTAATCCCATGGCATGTGCCGCCCACCAATTGCGAGCTAAATCCAACAACTGCAGGCGTACCACCGCCACCTTCTCATTCTCGGGTGTCCTAGCTACTTCCAAAATTACCTCGATATCCTAAAGCCATGCATCCGCGACAATCGCATCCTCGCTGTCGTCGAAGAAAGGAGGGTTCAATCGCTTGAAACTGTTTGCCGCCTAGTTCCCTGGATGTCCTCCTCGGGTCAAAGCATCTTGAACTGTCTGGTGCAGGGCGTCGCTTCGACGATCCTGGGAAGCTATCAAGGTTCTGATGAGGCCTACTAAGGTACCATCATCTGGCTCTGCGGGCGGGATGGGCCGAACTGGTGACTCTCCTCCAGTGGGTATCACTCTGGAGGCGACTCCGGAATGCTGGGCTTGATCTCCAGGTTGCTGCTGGTCCACGGGAGGTGCTCCACCTCGCTGATTGGCAGGGTCAGGTATAGTGCCGCTGAGGAAGACGACACAGGAAAATAATAAGGAAGGACCAGGACAGATCAACGATACAAGCATGTTATCAGGGCAAGAATTTTACGGAATTGAAAATACGGGCGGAGATCAAGGGCGAATATTGATTGAGACATCTATTCGGTAAACCCTCACACTTCTTGATTGACAAGACCTGCATGGGCCACCACTTAAACCATGTCACGCCCCAGAACCAGAATGCTGGAGAGCGGGGGCAGACATAGCCAGCTACGTATATTGAAATGGAAACCACCTCGATATACGATCACGGCTGTCTAGATATGTGAGGGTTTTCTACAAGCCAAAAGTCTCTTATGGTCATGAACAAACCTAGTGTCTCAATCACCACAAGTAAGTAAAGTCGCAAGATGTATAATCATTAAATATACAACAATAAGGCATCCCAAATATTATATATCGGCTGATCATGAAGCTAGTCGTACAAAATGCGAGGACTAGCAAGAGTTTAAGTCATACATGATCAACCCTAGGATTTGTTAATCATGTTTACAGCCCGTAGGCAGACAGTAAGTAAAGTGCACCGAGCTAACAGGTACTCGTCGGCTAAACGCCTCAAAAGAATAGTTTTACAATAGAGTGAGCGAAACAAAATAGAAAACCCACTCGTAGCCCGGGTTCCTTCTAGTCGCCACCATCGGGCTGGAAGCTTGGTAGATCCTCGGGAGCTGCTCCGAAATCTGGCCACACAAAACCAGCTGGGTCAACCCCAGAAAGAGCAAGTGCCACAAGGGGGGCCACGAAATAAGAACAAAAGCCAGCAACCAGCACAAGAAAAAAATATAATATTAAGACAAGAATTTACGAAAACATGGCAGGGTGATATACGATGAGATAACCATGGGACTATTCCGATAACCAGGTTTCAACCCGTAAACCAAACAAGGACCGGGGTTGTAACCCTTCATCTGAACAGAACTTGGTTTCCCACCATTTATCGACAAGATAATAATGTAAGAAAATCAAGACAGGAAGCAATCTTATACTGGATCAAGACATGGCTAAACTGGTTATACCTCATTCAATCAATCACGGCCAAGCAAATCCTACGGCTTACTACTTTAACTAACTAGGGTTATCACAGGCCTAATTACTAACAAGATGCAGTGAGATTGTTCCACAGCCACAAGCCCTGCAGACCATCCAGGTTACCCAGGACGAAAGATTAGGGTTGAATTCAGGTAGGTACGTCGTCCAGGAGACACATGTACCCTTAGGTGACTTAGAGGGTGCAACACTCGACGGTGCGCTGGAAATGTGCCCTACTCGACGGCAGGCTACAGATCCCAAGAGCGCCCAGGTAACGTGATTGCCTGTAGCTGTGTCATCTCTTCATGACTACTAAGTTATTCTAGTTATTAACCTTAATCCATTTTGGTAGGTACTCCTGACCGTGGTACTCAAGAGTCCCCTCCTAGACATGATGCAAGACAGGACAATTGGATTTAACAAGCAAGCAAGAAGAACCACCCACGGTGTCAAGGCAGGTCAAGTTAAATTATCAAGATAAATCATGTCAGGGTACTTGTCAGGAGTGCGCCACGACGGGCCACTATCATGTCAGGTTGGTCATGTCAGAAGTACACCACTACGGGTCACTGTCGTGTTATGCTAGTTCTTGCCATACCAAGCCATGTACAACAGTCCTTCCAAACATATCAAGTAAAATCAAGTTCATGACAAAAGGCGTAAGGTTATAAAATGGGCATAAAATATCTAATAAAATATTAATATACAGGACTATAGAAGAGCAGCGTAGGTGAAAGTCACGTACGCTACACGGAGCAGCTGCATGAAAGTCACGCACGCTCAAGGGAGCAGCTGCATGAAAGTCACGCACGCTCAAGGGAGCAGCTGCATGAAAAGTCACACACGCTCGAGGGAGCAGCTGCGTGAAAGTCACGCACGCTCAAGGGAGCAGCTGCGTGAAAAGTCACGCACGCTCAAGGGAGCAGCTGCGTGAAAAGTCACGCACGCTCAATGGAGCAGCTGCATTAAAAGTCACGCACGCTCAAGAGAGCAGCTGCGTGAAAGTCACGCACGCTCAAGGAGACACGCTTCCAACAGGAAGCGTACTCAAGTCTGCGTACGCAGCACTAAAGAGCGCGCGTAGCTCAGTGTGCGTGAGTTAAACAGCTCTGCACACTGCTCACAGTCTCCTCCAAACAGCAAGAACACCATGGATGAACCCAAAGCTTCAAAGCATCCTAACTTGGCCATCCGAACTCCAAATCCAGATTTCCAAAGTTCCAACTTTGGTAGAATTGAATGCTCTTCCACATGGAAACACCAAAACCCATGAAAATCCAACTTAAAGAGATCAAACCATACAAAATCTGAAAATAGAAATAACTTAGATCTAAAGCAAGGGAGACTTCAAATCACAAAACCCCAGTTCTAATGTTGGTCACCATGTCCTAATCTAGCAAATGAACCAAGAAAATAGGGCTCTCATGAAGTGGCAAGGTGCACTTGCCTAGGGTTAGGAGAGTTGTGGAGGAAGGAGAAGAAGAAGAAGAAGGAAATTAATGGTGGAAGTTATGAGGAGAGAGAGTGGTAGGTGGGGGTTATAAAGAGGGGGAGTTGTGGTGGGTTGAGGGGTAGCATAGGCTAAGGTGATCCAACTCATATAAAACCGAACCAAACCGAACCAACCCAATAAAACCAAGCCAATTAAAACCGAACCATGACAAAACCCAAAATACGAGAAATACTGAAATTCCACAAGTTGAGAAAAATAAAAATATATGTCAAAATCCAGATACGAGTATAAATACGAAATACGGGGAAATACAGGAAATGAGGGTGACATAATATCATTAACGTAATTTTCAATAAGAGAATAGTGTCTTTGAAAGATTTTAAAAAAAGTGTAGTATCAACTTTCCCTTTTGAAAAACCTTTTTCAAGCAAGAAATTGCTTAGCCGTTCATACCAAGCTCTAGGGGCTTGTTTGAGGCCATAGAGCGCTTTCTTGAGCTTGAAAACTTGGTCGGAAAATTTATGATTTTCAAAACCAGGGGGTTGTTTTACAAAAACTTCCTCCTTAATAAATCCATTCAAGAAAGCACTTTTAACGTCCATTTGAAACAATTTGAAATTTTGAAAGTTAGCAAATGTGCAAAGCAACCGAATGGATTCCAATCTTGTAACAGGAGCATAAGTCTCATCATAGTCGATACCTTCCTCTTGGTTGTATCCTTGAGCTACTAGACGAGCTTTGTTGCGTGTAACTGAACCATCTTCATTTACTTTGTTTCGAAAAACCCATTTATTACCAATAATCAAGTGATTTACCGGCCTAGGAACAAGTTCCCAAACTTGGATCCTCTCGAATTGGTTGAGTTCTTCTTGCATGACAGAAATCCAAAATTCATCATTAAATGCTTCTACAATATTTTTTGGCTCAATTTGTGAAATGAAGGCATTACTAGCAATGGAGTCTTTTAATGATGATCTAGTACTTACTTCGCATGAAACCTCATCTATAACCAAATTGTCTGGATGTGACGGCTTGAAAGAGAATTTTTTTGGCAAGCCCTCCAGAGAATTGGTCTCAGTGGTGGTATTCATCGGAGTAGAAGTTGATAGCTCAACATCATCATCAAGAGTAGTTACTACACTGTTATCTTCATCAAAAGTCACATTGGTAGACTCTTCCACAATTAATGAAGATTTGTTGAATACTCTATATCCCTTGCTCTTGGCCGCATAGCCAAGAAATATACCATCGTCAGCTTTGGCATTAAATTTGCCTAAGTTGTCTTTGGTGTTAAGGATAAAACATCGACAACCAAAAACTAAAAAATATGAAACGTTTGGAGTTCTTCCAAACCAAAGCACATAGGGTGTTTTCTTCGTAATAAGAAGAATGAGCATCCTATTTAAAATATGGCACGCTGTACTGACAGCTTCAGCCCAAAAATATTTCGAAAGTGAAAATTTATTCAGCATGACTCTAGCCATATCGCCAAGAGTCCTATTCTTTTGTTCTATAACACCATTTTGTTGAGGAGTTCTTGGACACGAAAATTCATGATCAAAACCATTTAAATCACAAAACTTTTCAAAATCAGTATTTTCGAATTCGCCTCCATGATCACTTCGGATTCGAGTGATCATGCAGCCTTTTTCGTTTTGAACCTTTTTTGCAAAAATTTTGAAAACTGAAATGGCATCACTTTTGTTTGTAAGAAATAAAACCCAAGTAAATCTAGAAAAGTCATCTACTATAACAAAAGCATAGAGTTTTCCACCAAGACTGGCTACTCTACTAGGGCCAAATAAATCCATATGAAGTAATTGCAAGGGTCTAGTAGTACTTACAGAGTTTATGGAATGAAATGAGGACTTGGTTGCCTTATTTAACTCACATTCGGCACATACCGTGTCCTTTTTGAATGTGATGTGGCAAGCCTCTAACTAGCTTCTTAGTCGATAGCCTGGATATAGTATCCATATTGGCAAAACCAAGACGCTGGTGCCATAGTAATCTTTCATCCTTGTGAGCATAGAGACATCTTCCTGTACTGTTAGTATCTCAAGATAGATAGAAAATATAAATGTTATCCTCTCTTATCCCTTCAAAAACGATATCTCCTGTTGACCTATCATAAATATAGCATTTAGATTGTCCAAAGTTAATATCATATCCATGATAAGCAAGATAACTTATATGAGCAGGTTATGCTTTTACTCGGTCACTAGGCAGACATCCTTTATTACAGGAGAAGGAGGATGACCAATAGTACCATTACCTATAATATACCCTTTTAGGTTATTACCGAAGGATAAATATCCTTCTCTCTTCATCAATAGTGATGTGAAAAGATTTACGTCTTCCATCATATGTTGCGAGCATCCACTATCGAGAATCTACTTACTCTTAGTTGAGGAGGGAAGGTCCACCTACATCAAGAGTAGATGTGACCTTTGGTACCCAAGTTCTTGAGGGTCCTGAAAAGTTAGTTTTCAGCAACAATGTATATATATTTCTATCTACTAATCTCCTAACTCTACATTGTGGTGAGATGTGTCCATGTAATCCACAATAAGTACAAATAGCATTCCTATTTATGTTAGGAGCATGTTGATGATGTCTATATGTAGAGTGGTGTAGAGTAGCATGGTGATGATGTCTATATGTAGAGTGGTGTGGAGTATCATGATGATGATGTCTATATATAGTATGGTAAGAGTGGTGTGGAACAGCATGATGACGACTGTATGTGGCTGCAGGATGATGTTTATATCCATAAGCAGTATGCTGGTGATTTTATTTATATGCAACATAGTGATGATTGTATCTATGTGTAGCATGGTGATTATGTGTCATATGAGAATTATTTCTACGTGCATGTGGTTTGTATGCTTTATGAAAGTGGGTGTATATATAAGCATGATTACGTGCTGCAGGTGGATGACGTGTTTGACTAGTATGAGTAGTGTTGTGCTTTTTGTGTGTCTCATGTGATTGGGTTTGAGGTTGAGCAACCTGTTTTCCCAATCTAGTCTCTAATTTCTTAGAGACGCAGTTCATTAATCTTAGTATTCAAACCATAAATCTTAGTGATAGAGATCTTGTGTCTATTCTTTTCTTTAACAATCTCAGTGTTGAGTGCTGTGATCTCTTGTTTTTGCTTTTCAATACGTGCTTCGGCATCATGTAGTCTTAATTTAAGCTTAGACACCTCATTTGTGACTTTCATGGGTGAAGTGTCTCTAATATTATCAAGCAATAAAGAGAGTCTTTGAATCTTGACTTCATAAATTTTGATCTTGTCCTTGGCGTATTTATATTTACTAATGACTTTCTTGTGGTCATTGATTAAATCAATGAATGCATCTCCAAGTTCGTCAAAAGTGAAATCATCGTTAGTTTCGCTGGTTACCTTGTTGGATGTAGCCATTAGGCAAATATTGGCGGTGTCTTGAGGAGAGTCCTTTTCTTCCTTGGAATCACTAGCTTCGCTTTCATGCGAAATGCTTGTGTTGGCATATTTTCTTGAGGAAGCCTTCTTGTATGGTTTCTCATATCAGTTGCTCTTCGTTGCGAAAGGATAGTCTTTTCGGACGTGTCTAGTCCTCTTGCAACCGTAGCATGTTGGCTCTTCTTTGTCATCTTCTTGCGGTTCCTTCTTTCTTCGATTGAAGAGAAGGAATTTCATGAAGTAGCAGACAAGGAGAGCTTGACCATCACCTTCCGAGTTGTCGTCATCCATCTCTTCAGGATCAGCCCTTCGTCGGTGAGCTTTAAGTGCAATCTCCTTTGTCTTAGGAGCAGGCTCTTCGAAGTCTTTGAGGTCAAGCTCATGAGTCATCAGCCTTTCCATCAAAGTCTCCATGGACATAGTCGTGAGATCATTTTCTTTTATGATGGCTGTCACCTTAGGGTTCCAAATCTTTGGTATCCCACTAAGTAGCTTGGGGATCTTCTCGTGATTTGTATATTGCTTGCCGAGAGAAGACAGGGGTTGATGATGTCGAGAAATCTTGTGAACATTTGTGTGACCGTCTCATTTGGCTTCATCTTGAATGACTCATATTCTTGAGTGGGACGACTTATTTTTGACTCCTTGACTTGAGTGGTTTCTTTATGCGTCACTTCTAGAAGTCTTCATACTTCGTGAGAGGTGGTGCATGTTGAGACCCTGTTAAACTCATTCTTGTATATAGCACAGAATAAAGCATTAATAGCTCTCGCGTCTAGACTCACCTGTTTCTTTTACTCGTCAGAATATTTGTCATGTGGTTTCTCAACGATATCACCATTGACAACTATCCTGGCAGGCTTTTGTAACCATTGGTAACAATGGTCCACAGGTCGATGTTTAACGACTTGAGATAAAAGCTCATCCCTGTTTTCCAATAGGTGTAGTTTGTCCCATCAAATAGGGGAGGCCTATGAGTGGACATCCCTTCACCGTGATTGGAAATCATGGATTGTGTGGTTGCCATGGACCAGCTCTAGGATGTTAGTCCTTATTGATAGAATAGAGCTCTGATACCAATTCAAGAACAAATAGGCAACTCAAGAGGGGGGGTGAATAGAGTTTATGTCAAAAATGTCCAATTAAAAATTAAACTCTTTCACCAACAGTAAATAATCAGAGTAAATACGAAAATAGTAAAGAGCGAGAAAGCATACGCAAACACAGCCGATTTTAACCTGGTTTCCCTCGTAGAGGACTAGTCCAGGCCTGAAAACTCTAGCTCATATTAAATCCACTATTTGTGAAATAGTAGTTACACCCTGTGCCTTTTCTTCAGAAGTGCACGTCAATTTCCTACAGAGATCGCAGTGACGATGCTTGGAATTGTCCAAGCGACTTCTTGAACTCTTGCACAAACTCCTAACTGAAAAGTACTGAGCACTTTGAGGCTTAGAAAGCTTGTGGCTAGTAATGAGAAGGGTATGCCTTGTATAAGGCTTTAGAGAGAAGAGAAGAGAAGATTAGATGACTGAAAATGAGAGAATTCATGGCCTATTTATAGGATATCAGATAGGCAGAATTCGGCCAAAATTCTGGGTCAAATATTCAAAAATTTGGCCTTTGGACAACTTGCATCCAGCCAACCCTAAAAATTAGGGTCCTGAATTTTAGGAGGCAATGTTCGGCCCGATCTCTGTGTGGAGGCAGAGCTCGACCCGAACTTTGTCTCCAGAGCACAGACCAGGTCCAATGGGTAAATAGGCTTATTTGGATTTTTGTGGAGCTTTTCATTTGAGGTATGGGTACAGGTTAAGTCTCAAATTGCTCAGTACGACTAAGTTTACATATGTCTAGACTCAATAAAACTGTAAAATACAGACTTGAAATATTTAACATACAGACTTGAAATATTTAATATAGCAGGTGCAAGCTGTCGTCCGTCTTGTACTGAGTTCAGTCTTCATGTGTCGTATTAAAATATTAAAAATATCATATCATCAATTGTATCAATATTGGGTTGACTGTGATTTTGTGTCAACAGTGTCATCCAACAAACACGACTGAAAAGAAAAGCTCGGCGAATGCCTTTGGGCCTACCGTAAAACGGTACGGACTCCGATGGGCAACACACCATTCTTCTTAGTCTACGGGAGCAAAGCGGTACTGCCTCTTGAGATCTTGATACCCTTACTCCGTGTAGCGATCACAAATCAATTGACAGAAGAAGATAATCAGCATCGTCGTCTGCGAAAATTTGAGGCACTTGACGAAAAATGCCTCCTAGCTCAACAACGTATTGAACTCTATCAAGCCCGTATATCATAGGCTTTCAACAAAAAGGTCAAGCGGAGGACTCTCCAAGTAGGCGACCTGGTCCTGGCAGTCAGAAGGCCGATGGTGTTGACTCATAAAACACCAGAAAAGTTCGAGCCCAAGTGGGAGGTCCCTTTCATCATAGAGACGGTATACTCAAACTGTGCTTACCGCCTTGCCCGACCAAACGGGAACTTGTTCATGATGCCCATCAACGGCAAGTTCCTAAAGAAGTACTACTCTTAACATCTTTCAGATATGTACTTCCATCTCTACACAATAAGGAAGTCAGTGGACCTGATCGTCAGAGCTCACATACACCTCCCTTCCACAAAATCTTATGCTTTCAAAACCAGTTGTTCCGAGGCATTCTATCCTCAGTAGAAGAACAACCATGTCCACATTACCTCTGAGTTGCTCCTCTACACCCTGCAAAGCAGAATCTTACAGAACTTCCATGTCCATATTACCTCCGAGTAGTTCCGCGTATCCCCCCAGAGTCACTCCTACCACGTCCATAACACCTCTGAGTAGGAAGATTCTGTCATTTGAACCCCATATTTGCCACGTCCACATTACCTCTGAGCAAACATGTCGGTTCTTTCAAACGTATTATCTGTACCTAAAAACCAAGGTGCGCAAAAGATAATAAGTCCACACAAATTACTAGTTTATGACAGTAAAAATAAACATACCAAAAAATTCTTTATTTTGCATTCAAAAGTAAAGGATTACATCCCCAACAAAGTCGCCAAAAAAACAAAAAAAACAACAAAAAAAAAGACTACAATCCCTAAGCATCACTGGGATTGGCAGAAAGCTCTTCGACTCGATGCTTCAAGTTTTCAGCCTGAGTCCCTACGGTTGCTAAGACTCCGCGTTCAGCTTCTTGACGTATAACCTCCACAGCCTCAGGAGAAGTATCATTCTCATACTTAGCGTCCAACTCTTGCCGCTTACAGGTCAGAGAAAGAATACGGCAAGTAAAAGCTGCTTCTTTCTCTTTGGATGCTAGTATTGTGGAGGTCACTGCCAAGATATCGCTGGTCTTCAAGGAGGCGAATCTTGACAGTGACCTCCGCTATAGTAGCATCCAATGAGGCCGCCGCTCCATCTTCTCCTGTGTGGACTGAGATAGTCTCTCCACTGTAGCCTCAGCTTCGGCCACCATGCGGTCCCAGATGGCTATCGTGGCCTGATAAGACGACTCAACTTCAGCTATCAATTTTTTCTTTTCTGGCTCTATCAGAGCAGAAAAGTCATTCCACCAAATACTCTGAAGTTCAGAAAGATGCTGGTCAAGCTCAGCCACTGACGCATCCAAAATCTCGGCCATATGATCATGGCCCCGGTAGGAACATATCAGACCAATATAAGGGAGCGCCATGGCTTTTGCCGTCGTAAAACTCCCGCTCGTATTCAGTACTGTCGATACGCCTTTCTGCAGCATCTTGTACACTGCCTCGACAGGAAACTGCACATACACATCCGCGTCTGTCAACACCTGAGGCGTCATAACAAGGGTTGGAGGAACTATCGTAGAGGTTGAGGAATATTCTCCGATGAGCCGCGGAGCCGGAACCTCAATATCAGTAGGTTCTTTCCCATCAACAGTACGAATTTCGTCGCCAGCTGAGGAAGCTAGAGAGGGACGCAACACTGTCCCCCAAGTAGAAGGAGCAGGAGGTGTGTCCTCCATCACAGGGCCCTTGTCCTTATCAGAGTCAATGACGGATGGTCCTCTGACATCCGGGTTGATGGTATTATCCCCGGCCGAGGCAGGAAGGCTCACCCTTTCGTTCAAAGCGACAAGGTCTGCCCCTAACAGTGCAACCTTCATCGGAGCTGGGCTCGAAAAATGAATCCTATCACCCGCATCAGCTCCCCCTACAGGGACGGGTGTAGGGCTCGGCAGTGGCGCCGACCTTACAATATCAACCCCCACTTCCGAGGCAGGGGTAAGGCTTGGCCACGAGGCCTCGTGTACGACCAGCGCCTCGGTACCACAATCGGGAAGAACCCCGACTGACAAATTCTTGTCGGAGGTGTCTCCGTTAAATGCGATGTCTCTGTCACCTTGATCAACATCTTTCTGCAAGCCATCGTCAGAAGAAGACGAGCTCCATACTTCCTCCTCGTTTGGAAGGACTTTTTCCATAACTTCCTTTGGGGCCCCGATGCTTCCAGGCACCCCCTTAACAGTTGATTCTACTCTCGGTCGAGGCTCCACGCCGCCCTCCTGATGGATCGACCGATAGACCTCAGCAACCTGAGGCACTAGTACATCTTCAGCTTCCCTTCCAACGTAATCTGGAGACAACGAAATCTCCACAGGAGCTACATCATCAACGCTCCCCTCCCTGGTAGATGATGTAATCGAAGTAACGCGCTCATCGGAAGAGCTCGCTATCTCCTTCGGTCTGCTAGTAGTCGGTTTCGAAACCCGGGGTTTCTTCTTCGGTACCTCCTACAAAAAAGGACATAAGTCACAGAGATCAAAGAATAAACCAGACTATGTGGGATGTCTTTACCTCTGTGGGAGCTAATTCCGTGGGTACTATAGATGGCACTCTTGGAGCTCCCTTCGGAGTCGTCGCTTTCCTGGACCTTTTTGGCGTAGACGAACCAGCCTCCGCGTCAGCCCACCTCTTTTCAGCTGGGGGCTCTTTCTGAGTACCCTCCATTGATGCTGCAACAGCAACCCAATAACCTGCAATCTCTGGTGGACAATATTATCGGGACACCGCTTGCATGTTTTTTATTACCTCTAGCTGAGTGCCAACAATGAAACTAGTCTCCCTGTCATATTCAAGGGACACGGTGTTCATGGCGTAATACAGCTTAATAGTCGAATACAAGATTTGCGACCGAAGGTTGTGAACTGGCGTAGTGAAACGAACTCCAGTACATCCGGCGTTGTAATATTACCAACCCCGGGCTCCATCCAGTAAACTCCTGACAAACACCACACTATTACTGGGGTTTCTTAACATTAGCTGGGTGTAACCAAACTGACGTACAAATTGGCTCAGTAAATACGGCTCCAGATAACACTTATTGTTGTTACGATAGACCAAATGCAAAGGCCGAATACTCTGCAACCAGCGAAACCTCCATGTCGGTAGGGCGATCGTATCTTCGCCAGAGTCTTCCAATTCTTGGTCAGCCTCGAAATCTATGAAGACGGAACTGACCTTGGTGATCTTCCACCCCTGAAGATAAGACAAAACCTTCCTACAGATAGGGACACCGGTGTGCAGCCACTTCCTCTTATAGAAGCGACGGATAAAGGCGTCACCTTCAACATGATCATCTTCAGGTCCTACGCTCGTCACATTTGGATGATGCAGAATCAACCATCCCATCAGATAATGGAATGGTAGCTCAGCTCGGGGAAACTTATCTTTCTTGCCCCTCTTATGGACCACATCGTCAGCAAAATCTCTCAAACCCCGCAGCAGGTTACACACCATCGCAGGAAGGAGGGCCATAGGACGACGAAAAACCAATTTTACCGCTGGCAAAATAAGGTTCATGCTCACTCTCTCTACAGATCTAGATCCGCCCGAGAACATATAGTCCCGGAGCCATATTATCAAGTATGCAGTCAACACAGCCTTGGAAGACATCCGGTGAACGCAATGCCAGCAACAACTGTATACATCATCACCACTCTCGTTTGAACGAGGAGTCTTCTCGCCTAGTCGACTCATGTCGGAGGTCACCTCCGTGTGACTCAGTCCTTGTGGAGTCATAAATCGAATCTTGGAAGGGTCCGTCAGGTCCTGCTTGAAGGCATAATCCCTCTAAGCAGTCACATGGGGCTGTGACCCGCCCTTATCCCACCGTTGCATCAGATAATGGTGGCTCACCATCTTCCTGAAAATAGCTATCATGAGTCCTTGTCTTCCAGAACTTAGATCTCTTCATTTGTCAGAAAATATTCCTTATACGGCTCCGAGCGCCAGAGAAGCTTGGACACCTCATACATCTCATGGAGGGCCAATCCCAACTCCCCTATCAGAGTAAAAAAGTGCCAGTTTGGGTGTTAAACATTTCTAGGAGAGCAAGAAACATATGTCAATTAAGGTCGACACCTGCTTGGGTAGCGCGAAGAGCAGCGGTCATCCCAATCGCTTTCAGCTCAATCTTGAACTTCGTCAAAACCCAAAGGGTCAGCTCATCCCACTTTGACACGTGGTGACACCAGCCTTTAACCCGAAAACATCTTTTTGGACACATAACCTTCGATGTTAGCATTCGGCTTGCAAAGGTCGAAGCACCGAAGGCAAAAGTGTCAGGGGGAATATCACTATAAATGCTCCCAGGGCACAAAGTTTGACAATAGTACGAGGTCCCGGCTTACGAGGAGGCCAAGGTATCTCTTTGATTCGAAGTAACATCAATACGAAGGGTACCCCCCACTACCCCTCATTGAGAAGGAGTAAGTTCTCCTGGCATCCTCCTCTTGGAGGCCAAATGGTAGAAAGCCGTCAGTAGCAATTGACACTCAGACTGCCGCATGTACAGGGCCACGGCCTTCACCGTGAAGAACCAGTCTTCCTTGATCTTCAGTATCTTCGCTTCAATGGAGGTCAAGCGGTCACCAAACATAAAGACAGGCTTTAAGAAAGTCACGTTCTCGGATTCAGCAGATTTTACTTTACCGCTCTCCATCATACTTTGGAGAAAAATAGGCGACTGATCCTGGATTTGCAACATCCTCTCAGGAGGCTGATTCAGCATGATAGAAGCCTTCGCTGTTAATAACTTCCTCGTTGAAGTCAACCCCCATTTGGCAAAGGAAAGCATCCAGAAGGACTTCGTTTAGCACGGAGATAGTCATCGACACTGACACATCAAAAACAAAAGTTAGACAACAAAGAAAAATTTAGAGGCTTCAAAGACAAAACATTTGGGGCACATCAGCAGCCTAGCGCATAATCAGGGCCCAAGCCCATGCGCATCAAGTAAAGCTTCGGCGCATAATCAGGGGCTAAACCCATGCGCATCAGTAGTAAAGCTTCGGCGCATAATCAGGGCCCAAGCCCATGCGCCTCAGCAGCGAAGCCTCAACGCATAATCAGGGCCTAAACCTATGCGCAAGAGCAGAATAGCCTCAGCGCATCATCATGACAGAAGTCCATGAGCGTCGACAACAAGGAGTTAGGGCACAGCAACAGGATGTAACTCATCCGTATGTCCCAAACTCGTCTAAAAAAGTTAGGAACCACAAAGTCAGAAGACACCCACCCGTCACTGCTTGCCGAACGTCGGCGAGAGTCACAGTGACGACAAGAGCATCCTCCTCGTCAAACTCCATCGGCTCCTTACCCTAACCTTGTCCTCGGCTAGCACCACCGCGAGGAGTTTTGGGAGCCATCTCTTAAAAAAGTTAGGGTTTTTTTGAAAGGAGAACTCTAAAAAAGAAGAAAGCAAAGAGAAAAATAACTCTCTCTCCATCAGACGACTATTTATAGGCTTGGGCATACACGGAAACCGATGAAGAGTGACGTCTGCCACCACTTGGGGTTCTGCGAAATAATAACTATAAATATCCAAAAAGATCATCATTAATCTTTTTGTTTATTTCGAAGCGTTATCATTTGTATTTAAAACTGAGAGGAGCGTGCACCTCATCACAGATACGCGTAGCAATCATGCCCCCCGAACAGTCATTCGCCCCATTGAAGACACCACCATGCTTCTTATTCAAAGTATTCCAAAACTTGACGAGAATTTTGAAAACTTTGAAGGGGGTCTTATAGAAGCATGTAATTTTAGGCGCATCTATAGGCCATAATTCCTATGCGCTTAATACTACTCAAACATGCGCCAGTGAGCTCAAACGAAGTACTTGGCACAACAAAGGACAACAAAAGTATATACATCAAACAAAGATTTTTATTTTATATAAAAGTCTATTACATGTCTAAAGAAAGGCTTTACAAAGGAGAATTTCTATAAAAAAAAGATCCTAAGACTACAGCCAGGCGCACCATCCGTCAGGCGCATCTCTTCAGCGTCTCAGTCAGGCGCATCCCCTCAGCGTCTCAGTCAGGCATATCTCTTCAGCGTCTCAGTTAGGCGCATCATGAAGTCTCAGCATATGTGCTATACTTCGACCCGATCAAGTGCTTCGGCTAATAAAGCTTTTATTGAACAGAACAATGGTGGGCAACTAACCCCACTCTAGCTGGAGGAAGAGCTCTCCAAGGCCAAAAAAAGAGGAGAGTACCGTAATTCTGATCTGTGGCTCTTCTAGCATAACGGAGATGGGACTCGAGCATCCCGATATTTGGATGCAACAGGCACCTTCGGCCTGCGTCGGGAGCCCGCGATCCCAATTTTTGGATGTAACAGTCACCTTCACAAGTGTGTGTACGAAGACAACTCGTTGCATCTTTGCCCTTGGGGGCGACTTGTCAACAGGATGTACTCAAGCAAAGAAATTCATCTCTATTCGGGAAGACGGAAGAAAACGAGAAGCAAACTCTCTCCTTGCTGCTATTTATAGGCCGGGTAAATCAAACCCATGTGCCAAGTGGCTGGCTCTCTGAATCTCGTGCAATGAATTTGCATTTATGGTGATAAAGTTGTCCCCTCGAATTCAGCTAAGTCAAAACGACTATTTAAAGCACTCGAAGAACTCAACAGTCGGACCAATGAAAGATGCGTCATGCAACAGATGCGCCGGTCAGATACCGCGTATTATATAGATGCGGCCATCAGTATCAAGCACCTCATAAAGATGTACCCCATGCATCCCTATGCGCCTAGTGGAACGCAGATCAATGCGTCCGCTCAAAAGCCCATTAAATGTTGATGTCTGATATGACAGCAGCCATGCCTCAATGATAGAGCAGCAACAGCTTTTACAAAAAATAAAACGTCGCTGACATTAGCGTCATCATTACTTTCCTCTGACGGTTATAAAGCTACGTGGCTGATCAACCACTCGCATGCGCCTCCGTAGTTATGTGCTCGAAGATTTGCATGTGCCTCAAAAGCCATACGCTCAGACTGGTTCGTGACTCCAGAAGGTTACGAGCCAAAGTCTTCTCATGCGACCAATCCCAAGCGCATCCTGTCAAATCACTCTCCACCAAATCCGAGATCTTTGAGTTATGGACATGCGCCACGTGTCCTTTGACTCAGTTCAGCCAATGAGGGGGTACTAACCACCCAAGATCTCAACAACCGAAGAATCCTCTCAGCTGCCACGTGCCAGCCCGTAAATGCAGCAAAAAGGATTCAACCCACAAGTCATGGCACATCATCCATGTGCCCCCGCCCCCGCAGCTCCGGCTACGTGGCATTCCCACGTACAGGCGCATCCTACATATGCGCGCATGAGTAGCCCACCCTGCTGCTTATAAATAGAGGGATCATTTCCTTCTTCCACACACAAAGACATATACAAACATACACCTTCAAAGACAAAAGTAACCAGATTATCAGAGTTACAATGACGTACGTCTACTCACATAGATCAGAAGATGTCGTGCCCCGTCCCTACATTGTGTCCCATACTTGTCCACAGGGTGCACGAGAAAGGAACACTGTCGCTATCGATTCGGTTGGGACCGATAGATCCGGATTGACCGAGTCGATCGAACGGGAACGGTTGAATTAAGATCCGTTCCTCGTTATGGAACGCCTTCTTCGGAACCAAGTCCTATATTCAGCGGGTTGCGCCTCGAGGATTGACTCTGCGACTGAGTCGGGAGAGACCTCCCGTTGCTCTGCTTTTCATGCCGCTTGCCTTGGTTTTTGGCTTTATTTTCTGAAAGCATTTTCGTGAATGTTTTCGATAGTTTTCATGGCTTGCATTTCGAACTCACATTTCCTATCGAACTCCTTGAATAATGCAGTGTTATAATCGGTTGTTTGTACGATTTCAGGTAATCGTGTAGGCGACGTCTAGCGCAGCCAACAAGTCCTCTCGCCGAAGTAAACTCAAGGTGAGTGGCTGACCCTTCCCTTCTCGACCCCCTTCTTAGGTGGATCGCTAGTGTTGTTGCGAATGAAAGAATGAATGCAAGGGCACGAACACGATAAAAAATGAACAAGTTTCAAAGAGAATGTAGGCTATATCTTCATAACTAAAAAGAATTCTCTTTGCACGGTCATTAGACAACTCGTGCACGAGGAACGGCTTCCTCGAGCGATACCCCGAGACACGGGATCGTTTCGGCCTAGGAGGAAGCAAAAGATAGCTGTGCTCGACAAAAGCAAAAATATGGTTAGTCGGGAGAACTTGCAGCGGGGCTCGCTACCCGCGCTGAAAGGGTCGCCGTCTAACCACGCTATAGTCCAAAATGGCTTGTGGTGCCAGTGACCTTCACGAACACAAATTGCATACGAAAATGATAACAACTAACAGGAAAGAACATGGTAAGTCTCAGAGGCGCGGCACAGTCCGCCATGGGTAAGTTCCGACGTAAATTATATCATGCTTGTCATTGCTCGTTTGAAATTCATTAGGATGGTTAGAAACATTCATGAACTAAGTCATATAAACTCCTCAACCAAATGAGAGCATGGAACTTAAATTTTCCACGCACCAGTACAAAGTATAATGTACTGATCCTCGCTCTCCACGCAGGTACCCCGAACCACGAAGGGCGTGCCACCTAAAATCTCAAGGCGGCATGGACACTTTTGAAGCCTCGTTCGTGTAAAGGCTTGTTTCTGAATTTATTTTGAAGACTTCGCATTCAGTACAAAAGAAGACCAATGGCGGCTCGGCTTACCTCGATCGCAGGTGGAAAGTGTAACTATTTTGCTTGTAAAAGGGATGTAATGTCTGGAACGACTATCTCATCGGCGTTCGTTTTGTAAGTCGAGTCATGTTGTAGCCCACGCGACAATGAATGTAATGAAGTCGATGTAAATGAAGTTTTATTATCAATGAAAAGTCTACTTCTATTTCAATTGTGTCAATCAATTTCTCTGCATACTCTAACTTGACGTTGTGTTTCGGATAACCTTATGACTATGCTTTGTGCGATCGCAACTTAGGTTCGTACGGCATCACGCCCGGGGGACGACTATCGATTCTACGGAATCGGGGTGTGACATAATGGTATCAAAGTACGGCTTTACATCCATTGACCTCGCAACGATGAGATAAGTTGTTCCATACAATGAATCTGTAATATTTTGTGACTGATGCATTTGCCTTCATATCGCAGAAGTGACGGAACCCACGGCCGAGCGAGAGCAGAGAACCTCTAGCGGCTCTAGTAGTTCGTATTGTTCGCGGGGCGGACCTTCTAACGATACCATCGAATGGATGCTGCACATGATGGAGGCACAGCGGAACCAGTCTGAGAACCGACATCAACAGACGGAGGAATGACAGGCCCAGTTCGAAGCTCGTTTCGACGCACATGCCAAACTTCAACAAAAACAGCTGAATACCCTACAGCAGATCGTCTAGACAATGGCAGCCAACGGGAATTCTACGACTATGCCTACCGTCACCGTGCCGGTGATCCAACCCATTGAAGTCGACACAGAAGATCCCGAGCATCAACCAGCGGCACCAAAAAAGTACAACTTTGATTTGTCTGAATTGAAAAAGGCATGCCGTACTTCCTTCAGCGGTACTGAGGGTCCTTCCATGGCAATCGACTGGTTGGAAGAGCTGGAAGATCACTTCGAGCTTCACGGCATTGAAGAATCAAAGCAAGTCGCCTGCGCACAACTTCAACTACGGTTGAACGCGCACGACTGGTGGGCCATGCGTAAGCAAGCGATTCGACCGAACAACACCACCGCGCCGATCTCTTGGGCCACGTTCCGTAAAGCTTTTGAAGTCCAGTACCTTCCATCAGCCATTCGTCAAGCAAAGGAAAATAAATTCATGCAGTTGAAGCAAGGGAGCCGGACAGTGGAATAGTATGCCGTAGAATTCAATAAGTTGTCCAAGTTTGCTAGTCAGTTTCTGCCTACTGAAGAGTGTCGTGTGCGACAGTTCGAAGTGGGTCTACGGCACACTATCGGTACGCATATCGGGGTCGTGGAGTACAAGACCGTGGGCGAGGCTCTAAATCACACTCTCCGTCTTGAGAGCCTTCATCCTTCTGGTGCTGACGATGTTGTGCGCCCCTCCAATCACAAACGTCCCAGCTATATGGTAGGCAACAATCACACAGCAAAGCGCCCGAACAACGGGGGCAACCAAGGATAAAGCACTAGGTCTCGTTGCACAAAATATAATTACATCGGACACGATGTCGGCGAGTGCCGTACCCTGAACCTTGACTGTCACTCTTATGGGAAAAAAGAACACTATGCTAAAGATTGTCGTTCCCGACCTCAACGACAAGATGCGCTACCATAATCAAATTATCAAAATCGAGGCCCAGTTCCTCGAGCTCCTCAACCCACATCGCAAAATAGCCAAGAGCGTCGCCCCAACACTCAGGGCCGCGTCTACGCCATGACTCGAGACGAAGTGCTGGCATCAGATACAGTAGTATCAGGTATACTAAAATTCAATAATGTGCCTGCTCGTGTGTTATTTGATTCAGGCGCTTTGCATAGTTTTATATCAGCGGACTTTGCCGCCGAGCACAAATTTCCTGTAATATTATTAGATCTCGACCTTAGCATAAGCACACCTTCGAGCACACCAATTCTCATAAACTTTGCTTGCACCGGCGGGATTATCTGTATCGGCGGTCAAAAGATCAGTCTGGATGTGATAGTTCTAGACATGAAGGACTTTGACATCATTCTGGGAATGGATTGGCTCGGGCCATACAACGCAACCATAGACTGTACCGAAAAGGAAGCCACATTCCGTGTACCTGAAGTGCCTAAATTCTGCTACTCGTGTGGTGAGGCATCGCCGACCTGTATGGTGATCTTCGCAATATCTGCTCGACGGATGCTGCATTCTGGGTGCGAAGGCTATCTAGCTTCCGTTCGAGACATGCGACATGATGGTGCAAACGCGGAAGAGACCGACGTTGTGGCAGAATTCCCAGACGTATTCCCGGATGAGCTATCCGGTATGTCGCCCGATCGAGAAATAGAGTTCACCATTGACACATTCTCCGACACACGGTCGATCTCGAAAGCCCCATACAGAATGGCCCCTGCATAATTGAAGGAATTGAAGACACAACTTCAGGAATTACTTGATAGAGGGTTTATCCGTCCGAGTGTCTCGCCGTGGGGTGCGCCCGTGCTATTCGTGAAGAAGAATGATGGATCGATGCGGCTCTGCATCGACTATCGGGAATTGAACAAGGCCACCGTCCGAAACAAATACCCTCTACCCCACATCGACGACTTGTTCGACCAGCTCCAAGGTGCAACGGTATTTTCGAAGATTGATCTGCGATCGGGTTATCACCAACTCAAAGTCAAGCCAGATGACGTACCGAAGTCTGCCTTCCGTACTCGTTATGGCCACTACGAGTTCTTGGTAATATCGTTCGGTCTGACAAACGCCCCTGCCGTCTTCATGGATCTAATGAATCGGGTGTTCCGTCTGTTCGTTGACAAGTTCGTAGTAGTCTTCATCGACGACATCCTCGTCTACTCGAAGGATCGAGCGCAACATGCAGAGCATCTGCGGACAGTACTCCAAACCCTTTGAGAGAATTAGTTGTACACGAAGATGAGCAAGTGCGAGTTCTGGCTGGATAGCGTCTCATTCCTTGGGCACATCGTCTCTGCCGCGGGCATCGCAGTCGATCCAAAGAAAGTCGAGGCAGTTGCTGATTGGAAACGGCCCGCATCAGTTACCAAAATTTGAAGCTTCCTAGGCTTGGCGGGATACTATCGACACTTCGTGAAGGACTTCGCGAAGATTGCATCACCGTTGACTCGCCTCACCCAGAAAGGAGTCGTATTCAAGTGGTCAGACGACTGTGAAGCTTCCTTCCAGGAGCTCAAACAACGGCTCGTTTCGGCCCTGATACTTGTTCTTCCTAAAGGGATGGAGGGATTTCAAATCTTTAGGGATGCTTCTGGCCAAGGCTTGGTGTGTGTGCTCATGCAGCGGGATAAGGTGATATCTTTTGCTTCCCGGTAGTTGAAGCCGCACGAGAAGAACTACCCCACGCACGACCTAGAATTAGCAGCGATTGTGTTTGCGTTAAAGCTGTGGCGTCACTATCTCTATGGCGTGGCGCGCAGGATCTACAAGGACACAAAAGCCTCAAGTATCTCTTCACGTAGAAGGAACTAAATTTGCGGCAGAGGCGATGGCTCGAACTAATCAAAGACTATGACTTATCAATCGGCTACACGCCGGGCAAGGGAAATGTGGTAGCAGATGCGCTGAGCTGGAAGTACTTAGCTTCATTATGCATCAACGATCGACTGCTGCGTGGCTTGGAAGGAATGGGCATCGAACTCCGAGTTCGTTTCAGAGACGTGAAACTGGCGCAACTGCGGGTAGAACCAAGCCTACTGGAGAGGATCAAGTCTGCACAGAAGGATGACCCATACCTGGAAAGGATGCGGATGCTGATATCGATAAGAAAAGCGTCGGACTTTGTAGAGGACGAGTCAGGAGTGTTGCGCGTGAAGGGACGGCTATGCGTACCGGACGACGCAGAACTTAGAAAGAAGATAATGTCGGAGGCACATTATGCAAAATATTCCTTGCATCCTGGCAGCACCAAGATGTATAAGGACCTCCGCATTATCTTTTGGTGGTACGGCATGAAGAGGGACGTAGCGCACTTTATGTCAAAATGTATGGCCTGTCAGCAAGTCAAAGCCGAGCGACAGTGACCGGGCGGGGAGATGCAGAACCTCGCCATTCCAGAGTGGAAGTGGGATCACATCACTATGGACTTCGTTGTTGGCTTGCCGAGGACGCCGCGGGGAAATGACGCCGTCTGGGTCATCATCGATCGACTAACCAAGTCAGCGCACTTTATCGCCATCAAAGTTACTTGGAGCATCGACCGCCTTGCTCAGATGTTCCTTGATGAAATAGTTTGGCTGCACGGGGTCCCAGTTTCTATTATCTCTGATCGGGATGGACGGTTCGTAGCGCGCATCTGGAGTAGTCTTCATTCAGCACTGGGACCAAGTTGAAGTTCAGCTCAGCTTATCATCCTCAGACTGACGGCCAAACAGAATGGGTGAACCAAATTCTCGAAGACATGTTACGACTCTATGCGATCGACTTGAAGTCAAGTTGGGACGTCCATCTACCGCTGGCCGAGTTTGCATACAACAACAACTATCAGTCCAGCATCCAAATGGCACCGTATGAAGCTTTGTACGGCCAGAAGTGCAGATCGTCCATTTGCTGGGATGAAGTCGGGGAACGGTAGATACTTGGTCCGGAGCTGGTGGAGCAGACCGTGCTGAAGGTCAAGTTAATACGAGAGAGATTGAAGATAGCAAAAAGCCGACAGAAAAGTTATGCCGACACGCACCGACGCCCCCTCCAATTCTCGAAAGGCGACCATGTATTCCTGAAGGTGATGCATATGCGTGGAGTTTCCACATTCTGTACGAAAGAAAAATTGAGCCCAAGATTTGTTGGACCGTTTGAAATATTAAAGCGAGTCGCCCCGGTTGCTTACCAAATCGCCTTGCCGCCTGTGTTGTCAGAGGTACATGACGTCTTCTACATATCGTAATTGCGAAAGTACGTGCATGATCCGAGCCATGTTGTAGATTTGGGTAAGCTGGACCTGAAGGCGGACTTGTCATGTGTCGAAGAGCCGGTGCAAATCTTGGAGCACAAGGATAAACTTCTCCACAACCGTGCTATTCCCTTCATCCGCGTCCTCCGGAGGGACCACTAGGTCGAAGAGTCGACGTGGGAGCTTGAGTCAGAAATGAAGGAAAAGTTCTCTTTATTGTTCTCGTAGAGGTAGGTTCTATTTTAAGTTTCGAGGACGAAACTTTTTCTTAGTTGGTTATGGTGTAGTGCCCCGTCCATACATCGTGCCCCGTACTTGTCCACGGGGTGCGCGAGAAAGGAACACTGTCATTATCGATTCGGTCGGGACCGATAGGTCGGGATCGACCGAGTCGATCGGACGGGAACGGTTGAATTAAGATCCATTACTCGTTATGGAATGCCTTCTTCAGAACCAAGTCCCATATTCAGAGGGTTGTGCCTCGAGGATTGACTCTGCGGCTGAGTCGGGAGAGACCTTCCGTTGCTCTGCTTTTCACGCCGCTTGCGTTGGTTTTGGCTTTGTTTTTTGAATGCGTTTTCGTGAATGTTTTCGTTGGTTTTCATGGCTTGTATTTCTAACTCGCATTTCCTATCGAACTTCTTGAATAATGCAGTGTTCTAATCGGTTGCTTGTGCGATTTCAGGTAATTGCGTAGGCGACGTCTAGTGTGGCCAACAAGTCCTCTCGTCGAAGTAAACTCAAGGTGAGTGGCTGACCCTTCCCTTCTCGACCCCCTTCTTAGGTGGATCGATAGTGTTGCTGCGAATGAAAGAATGAATGCAAGGGCACGAACACGATAAAAATAAACAAGTTTCAAAGAGAATGTAGGCTATATCTTCATAACTTAAAAGAATTATCTTTATACGGTCATTGGACAACTCGTGCACGAGGAACGGCTTCCTCGAGCGATACCCCGGGACACGAGATCGTTTCGGCCTAGGAGGAAGCAAAAGATAGCTGTGCTCGACGAAAGCAAAAATATGGTTAGTCCGAAGAACTTGCAGCAGGGCTCGCTACCCGCACTGAAAGGGTCGCCGTCTAATCCAGCTATAGTCCAAAATGGCTTGTGGTGCCAGTGACCTTCACAAACACAAATTGCATACGAAAATGATAACAACTAACAGGGAAAACATGGTAAGTATCAGAGGCGCGGCACGGTCTGCCAGGGGTAAGTTCCGACGTAAATTACATCAATCATTAGGATGGTTAGAAACATTCATGAACTAAGTCATATAAACTCCTCAACCAAATGAGAGCTTGGAACTTAAATTTGCCACGCACCAGTACAAAGTGCAATGTACTGATCCTCGCTCTCCATACAGGTACCCCGAACCACGAAAGACGTGCCACCTAAAATCTCAAGGCGGCATGGACACTTTTGAAGCCTCGTCCGTGTAAAGGCTTGTTTCTGAATTCCTTTTGAAGACTTCGCATTCAGTACAAAAGAATACCAATGGCGGCTCGGCTTCCCTCGATCGTAGGTGGAAAGTGTAACTATTTTGCTTGTAAAAGGGATGTAATATATGGAACGACTATCTCATCGGCGTTCGTTTTGTAAGTCGAGTCATGTTGTATCCCACGCGGCAATGAATGTAAATGTAGTTTTATTATCAATAAAAAGTCTACTTCTATTTCAATTGTGTCAATCAATTTCTCTGCGTACTCTAACTTGATGTTGTGTTTCGGATAACCTTATAACTATGCCTTGTACGATCGCAACTTAGGTTCGCACGGCATCACGCCCGGGGGACGACTATCGATTCTACAGAATCGGGGCGTGACAGAAGAGACAGTCAACGTCTTATTTCCCTCCGCAAGCTCCGGCATTCAGAGCAACCCAGACCTTCAAAGAACCTAAATCGTCGTCAGATCGTCAATGGAGTCAACGTATTACCACTCGCTCTACCGACACAAGACCCAGATAAAAATAAAAGTGTACTCCTAAGACTACATCTAAGTCCTACATTGTAACACTGTTCTATTTGTAATTGAAATTCCACTCACAGATTTTAAAGGTAAATATGGTCGAGCCCCTTCTTCTAGCCCCTGCCGCCGCCTCGGGCCCTCGGCCGCCGCTTGCGCTCGGGCCTTCTCTGTCGGGGCTCGTGACCCCCTGGACCGTCTTCGCCTGAGCCCTCCGCTCCACTCCACGGGGTCGAGCCCTCCCCCACCCCCATCCGGTGGTCCCCCTCCCCCAAACCCGTGCCTTCCCCCTCCTTGTGCCTACGCTGGCTGCCTCGGGCTACCTCTCTCCCGGCGGCTCCCTTCCGACTCCCGGCAGGTCCGAGCCCTCTCCCCCTTGTCGGATCACGCTGCCTCGTGGGTCGCACCCTCCACCCTCGGGCCCCCAGCCCCAGCCCTCGGGCCCCGCGTCCCCCTCGGGTAGGCCCCTACCCCCCGGCCACGTGCCCCTTTGGGGAGCGTGTCCCCCTGTTTGTTTTTTGTTTTTGAATTTTGAATCCGAGTTCACGCCTGTGGGGCCCGCTCTCTGTTCGATTGGCTTTTTCAATGAAATTTCTTTTGCATAATATATATATATATATATATATATATAACAAAAAAAAAATATATATATATATATAACAACTAATCAAATATATATATAATCAAATATATGAATTTGACTGAACTCTTAGTTCAAGGAGTGAACTTGAGCTCAAGAGACTGAGAAATGGATAATCTGGATAAGTGGATGATGACAGGACATGGACTGAACATATAAGGTGAGGGAATGAACTTGAGTTGGACGGAACTAAAGATGTGAAGTGGACTATATGTGTCTATAGGGCTATTGAATGCAGGGTTCAAATCAAGGTAATACAAGCTGTGAAATTGATAAGTAAATGACAAGCCAATGGGGACAGAATACTAAGGGATTGAACACATATGGATACCTCTGTAAGGTCTGAACATCTAATGGAACCTGGGTTAAGAAATGGATGAATGCAACAGGTTATCATATGGAGCTGAACTAATCATCATAATATTATGTGATGTTCTAGACTAAACATCTAAGGAAAACTCGAAGGTTACAGAGGTTTGATACCCAAATCCCATTCGAACTGAACCTAAACAAGTAAAGGACAGATATGCTATGGACAGAAATCACTAATGACTGCAGTGAACGAATTCAAGGGGCCATACAGGGGTACATTCGAATGCAGTGTCCATTCAAGTGTGTGCAACAGGTGTTCAGATACAAGTGTCTACATGTGTCAAAGTGATGAACTAAGTGTCAGAGTGTCAAGTGATGTGCAGTAAACTAGAGTGTCAAAGTATAGGGTGTGCTAGAGTGTCACAACTGGTGCATTGAGTGTTAATAAGGTGTCTAATGTGTGTACAACATGTGAGACATGTGTCAACATGTCGTGGTTTCACCCACGTGTCCAAGAGTGTGAATCAAAGTGTCAATATGAAAAGAACACATCGTGTCAACCAAGAGGGGTGCTCGACTGCACCAAACTAAATCTGTGGGTCGAATAACTTTTTGAAAACAGCACCAACCTAAGCCCAAGTCCTAAAGTCACATGTTAGTCATTGCCCCTATCTAGAAATGTGGCTAGCCAATGGAATTGTGTCGTGTCCTGGCTGCACGAGCACTGCAGTAGCAGAGCACTGCTACTGTGCTCGTGCAGTATCCAGCAGTGAATCCCCGTGTCCATGTGACACACCAAATCAACCTAAAATCTACTCAGCCGAATATATATGCAATCTACACATCTAGGGCTACTCAAATATATAATTTTTACAAAAATCAGAGAACAAAATGTTCTAAGGGGCATTTCGTCGAACACTTGAGATATCTCTTCGATACGGATCGATACGCACCCCAAGTGGACACGAAATCGAACCAAACTTAACCAAATGCTAGGAGGACCCTAAATGAATGCATCTATGGAAAGAAAATATAAATCTAATAGGTTTAGAGGCTCTTACCAACCTAGAGTTGGAATCTCAATAAAAATCACTTTAAAAGATCCCACACCAATCTAATGGCCAAATTGCTCCCAATCCTTACTAGTTAGCCAATAGAGACCTCCTCTACACAAGAAGAGTGATTTGTAATTGGTTTGGTTGAATTTGGAGGTGATTTGATGAAAGGGGCAAATTTGGGGAAGAACATAAATTATGGTTTGAAGTGTGTAATGAAAGAGACAAGGGGGTCTAACATGATGTTATATAGGGGGTGGGGTGTCTTGTGGTCGTCCAAGGGGTAGCCTAGGGTTAGGGTTAGGTTTGTGTTTAAGGGCTTCTTTTAGGTTGAAATCAAGGCTTTCTAGCAAAGGCCCAAAGTAAATTCGGGTTTCTAGCTAAAATATCTCCTTAGGCTTAATATCTAGATATTACTAAACTTATCATTTAGTTGGAAGCTACTAATCAAATATCTAGGCTCATGATTAATATCTAGATTAGGGCAATTTGTAAGGCCTGTGGTTCGTATTACGTATCTGGGTATACGTGTACGTATTTTGACTCATATTTCATGTCTCCCTGCTTGGTTTATTTGGCATTTTCGTTGCTTGGTTCACCTTAGGATTGGTTCGGCTAGGCTTGGGTTTGCTTATTTGGTTCATCATGAACCAAGTGGACCAAACCAACTCCTACCTACCACCCCACTCCTTTTTTTATTAGTCGCCCAACTCTCTCTCTTCATTACTCTTCTTCATTTACTTCTTCTTCTCCACCAACACTTCCTCACCTACCAGAAAGAGAGCTGGGCAAGTGTAACTTACTTCACGAAGGAACTTCCATTTTGTTGTTCCATTTTCTTCTCCTCAAGATCTTAAGCCTCTTTAGTACTTAGTATTTTCAAATTAAATGGCTCATTCTACATAGATCTGAGTTTTTAGTATTTTCGATCTTCTTGGTTTTGATCTACTAAAATAGCTTGTTTTCGAAAACTAAGAGTTTCTTGCAGTAGGCCACATGATTTTATACAAGTTTGGTTTTGTGATGGTCGGATTTCACCAAGTCCTGGCCGAGATGGAGTTCTTGAGCTTTTACGCATGTTTGCTTTGGCCATGGGGAGAAGATAAAGTTTTTACGCACACGTTCTAACGTGTTAGCGTAGTGTTTAGCCCTTACGCCCACGTTTTACGTGTCAGCATGTATATCAGCCTTTTACGCCTACGTTTTATGTGTCAGCGTGTTATCTCAGCCTTTACGCCCACGTTTTACGTGTTAGCGTAGTTCCCTTTTTACGTACACGCATCGCGTGCCAGCATACTTCGTTTTACGCTGAGCTGTTCGATTTTACGCTCGGGACTCTCCCGCTCGCGTAAAATCGAGCTAGCATAAAATCCCTAGTCGCGTATGATTTTCACGAGCGTAAAGTTGCCTGAGTATTCCTTGCGTAAAGTTTCCCTCGCGTAAAACTTTGGTCAAGAGTTCCCGCGCACAAATTTACCCGCATAAAATCTTGCACGTGTATAGCTTCGCCTGCATAATGCCCGGCTAGCGTCAAAACCCCACCTGCGTGTACCCTTACTCGCGTAGAGCTATCTTACCTTGCTCTTGCTAGCATAAGCCACTTTACGCTTGAAGGCCCTTTGTCTAGCGTACAGCTGCTTTACGCCCGAGCCCTTTGGCCTAGCGTAAAGGCTTACTTGCGTAGAGACTTGAGTTCCTATGGCGTACACCTTACTTTTATATATATATTTTTAATCCTTTTGTCATGAACTTGATAATCACGAATTTATCTAATATGTTTGGAAAAGATAATTGAACATGGCATAATATGACAAGTATACCTGGCATGATCATCTCGAATTGCTGTTGCGATGGCTAACATGACATGACATGACCTGACAAGAATGATTGACCTGGACACCGTGGACGATTGTGTTTGTACAAATAAATAATTACTATCGTGCATCATATCTAGGATAGGGATCCCTGAGTACCACGGTCAGGGATACCTACTGAAATTGACTAAGGCTAATAAACTTGAATAATTCAGTAGACCTGAAGAGATTCCCACTTACAGGCAATCCCGTTATCTAGGCGCATTAAGTGGACTTGTAGCCTACCGATGAGTAGGATACATTTCCAGCACACAGTCATGTGGTGCACCATTAATAAATGGACATTCGACCTGGATAATCGGATGGTCTGCAGGGCTTGTGGCTGTTGGGATAATCTAATTGTATCTTGCTAGTAACTAGGCTTGTGATAACCTTAGTTAGTTAAAATTATCAAGCCATACTCATTGTTTGGCCATAATTGATTGGATAGAATTTTGCCCAGCTTAGTCTTGCCCTGATCTTGTGCAAGATTGTTACATGACGAGATTATTTATGCTTGCCTTAACAATAACGATCGGGGGTCCAATTCTGTTCAGGCGAAGGGTTACAACCCCGGTCCTTGTTTGGTTTAAGGGTTGTAACCTGGCTCCCAGAGCAGTTCTGTGTTCTCTCTTCGTTTATTGTCTTATCGCAACCCCATGCCACATTTGTCATGTTTTACCTTACCTTAATACCATGACTATTTATGCTTACCTTGACAATAATGATCAGGGGCCAGTTCTGTTCAGGCGAAGGGTTAAAACTTCGGTCCTTGTTTGGTTTAAGAGTTGTAACCTGGCTCCCAGAGCAGTTCTGTGTCTTCTCCTCGTTATTGTCCTATGTGTCTCCCGTGTCATGCTCATCCTATTTTGCAAGAATATGACATGACATGGTTGCCTATGATTGCCTTAACAATAAAGATCAGGAGCAAGGTTCTGTTCAGGCGAAGGGTTACAACTCCAGTCCTTGTTTGGTTTAAGAGTCGTAACCTGGCTTCCGGAGCAGTTACTTATCCTCTCTTCGTTTATTATTTTATTTTACCCTATGCTAAGACTAATCATGTTTTACTTATAATATTATTTGAGACGGGTTTCTATTCAGATGAAGGGCTGCAACCCCGGTCCTTGTTTGGTTTAAGGATTGTGACCTGGCTACTTGAATGGTTTCCTCGTACTCAGTTTACTGTTGTTATCTCTATTATTATCAGTTCTTTATTATTATTTATCTTTAATACTCTATTGTGATATGCTGGTTTTAGTTCCTAAGTGAAGCCTCATTTGTGGCACTTGCTCTTTCTGGGGTCTGACCCAGCTGGTTTTGTGTGGCCAGATATCGGAGCAGTTCCAGAGGTTCTACCTACCTTTCAGCCAGATGGTAGCCACCAGGCGTAACCCTCGAAATGAGTGGGTTTCTTTTGTTCTCCCACTTCATTGTAAATTACTCTTTTGAGGCATTTAGCCGACGAGCACGTGTTAGCTCGGTTGCACCTTTATTTACTGTCTGCCTACGGGCTATAACATGATTGACAGTTCCTAGGGTTGATCATGTATGACTAAACTCCTGCTAGTCTTATCATTTTGTACGACTAGCTTCATGATCATCCAATATGTAATGTATGGGACGCCTTGCTATTATATATTTGGTGCTCTGACATCTTGTAACTATTATTGCTTGCTTGAGATTGAGACACTAGGCTTGTTCATTACCATAGGAGACTGATGGATTGTAGTTAAACCCTCATGTATCTAGACAGCCGTGACCGTATAGCGAGGTGTCACGCCCCAGAACCAGAATACTGGAGAGCGGGGGCAGACATAGCCAGCTACGTATAACTGAATGGGATCCACACCGCTATACGGTCACGGCTGTCTAGATATGTGAGGGTTTCACTACAATCCATCAGTCTCTTGAGGTCATAAAATAGCCTATTGTCTCAATCTCAACCATCTAATAATAATCACAAGATATCAGATCACCCAATATACAATTGTAAGGCGTCCCAAACATTACATATTCAGATGATCATGAAGCTAGTCGTTACAAAATGTGAGGACTAGCAAGAGTTCAGTCATACATGATCAACTCCCGGGGCTTGTCAATCATGTTACAGCCCGTAGGCAGACAGTAAGTAAGTACAATCGAGCTAACACTTGCTCGTCGGCTAAACGCCTCAAAAGAATAATTTACAATATTACAGTGGGAGAACAAAAGAAACCCACTCGATGCCCTGGTTACGCCTGGTGACCACCATCGGGCTGGAAGACAGGTAGATCCTTTGCTGCTGCTCCGGTATCTGGCCATACAAAACCAGCTGGGTCAGACCCCAGGAAGAGCAAGTGCCGCAAAGGAGGCCACAAAATAAGAACCAAAGCCAACAATTAGCACAATAATATAATTATATAATAAGAGACAGTAATTTAAGAAAAAGCATGATAGGTAATTATAAAAGACAATCTTGCATAGAATCACCAAAAGACAGGACATATGGAAAAGCATGTCAAGATGATATACAATGAGATAACCATGGGACTATTCAGATAGCTAGGTTACAACCCGTAAACCAAACAAGGACCGGGGTTGTAACCCTTCGTCTGAACGGAACTTGGTTTTTCTCACCATTTATCGGCAAGATAAATATAAAAAATTAGGTCAAGTAACAATATGGAGTGACAATCATTATAGTGACAATCTGGAGTGACAATCATTATAGTGACAATCTGGAGTGACAATCATTATAGTGACAATCTGGAGTGACAATCATTCAATCATTCTGGTACAATCTTACAATCAATCAATTCTAAATAATACTATACTGTACTAGACTCCATCCAAGCAATCACGGCCAATCATTGCCTACGGCTTTCTATATTAACTAACTAGGGTTATCACAATCCTAGTTACTAGTAAGATGCAATGAGATGCTCCAAGTAGTCACAGGCCCTGCAGCTATCCAGGTTATCCAGGCAATCATTATAGTGACAATCTAGAGAGTACAATGCATTATAGTGACAATAGAGTTCAATCATTTAAGTGACAATGGAGGGTGCCCTGTAGTGCCCCGCTCCGCGAAGGCACTAGATAAACAGAAAGATCGGATTGCTGGCTCTGCAACAGAAGACGATTAATCTGGGTGAGTGGACAAAGACTCATTTTATGATTCGCTTACGCCTTAAGAATCTGAGTTTTTGATTGAATGCTTTTGTTATTAACAAGACTGTAATCTTGAGTATGCTTAAAAGAGAACCTGCCCCTTGTCTGCTAAGAAAAGAGATCTGTATCCTGCCTGAAAAGAAGATGGAATTGTTTATGACTTGCTCGATTTATGCATGATTCATTTGATATCGCATGCGCATTGGGGAATCCACTTAGTGACGAGCTGAACCCTAGAGAGTCACAGCGGCTAGCGACAAGCTGAACCCATGAGAGTCACAGCGGTTAGCGACGAGCTGAACCCAAGAGCGTCACAGCGGCTAGCGACGAGCTGAACCCATGCGAGTCACAGCGGTTAGCGACGAGCTGAACCCGTGGGAGGCACAGCGGCTAAGATGGAAATGATTATGGCTTTTCAAAGATGTGTTTTCAAAAGAATGTAAACTGACTAATGCATTCATGAAATGAATCTAGGTAAAGAGTAGCAAGATCACATCACAAGAAAATGTTTTCTCACTAAATGAACAGTGATCGTTTCAGAAAAATGTAGCTCCTTTGTTCACAATTCACCAGTATGCTGATATACTGACCCATCATCAGTCTGCATGCAGGTGCACTATGCATCGAGAAGGATAGCCCGAAGCGATAGCCCGTGCCTCATCCTCAGGAGCCAGAAATCAGAAGAGATGCCAAGAGATGACATCTGTGCAAGAGTTTAATTTTGTATATAAAAGGATGTAATGTATGGGAACGGGATCATTATAATCTGTAAAGTTCTGAGAGAATGTAATATTGTCTCAGAGAGAATCGAGAGCTTGTAATCTGTTCAAATGAAATCAATAAAGAGAAATGTTCTTGTTACCATTGTGTTCAATACTTGTATTCTGAAATATGTCCGCTGCTGCTTCAATTATCTGCGATACGTTCCGCTGCGTATTGTCAAACTTGTCTATCTTGTCTTGTTTCAGGTCTTGGCCTTGTGCAAGCGCAACTTAGGCTTGCACGGCATCACGCCTTAGCGAGGACGAACGGTTCCAAAGAGCCTGAAGCGAGGACGAAAAGGACTCTGCGGGATCGGGGCGTGACAGAATGGTATCAGAGCAACACGATCCTCTGGCCAATTTTGATTCAATTGAATTTGTACATGTCTTCTGATTGAAATTTCGTTGCCTACTCGATATCAATAATGAGATGAACGTTCCATACAAAAAGTCCGTAAATATTTTATGATGGTGAAGGATGAGGACTATCGCTGCTAAGGATATCGTAAGTTTCTCCTTAAGTTTCGAGGACGAAACTTCTTTTCGGTGGGTAATTATGTAGTGCCCCGCTCCGCGAAGGCACTAGATAAACAGAAAGATCGGATTGCTGGCTCTACAACAGAAGACGATTAATCTGGGTGAGTGGACAAAGACTCATTTTATGATTCGCTTACGCCTTAAGAATCTGAGTTTTTGATTGAATGCTTTTGTTAATAACAAGACTGTAATCTTGAGTATGCTTAAAAGAGAACCTGCCCCTTGTCTGCTAAGAAAAGAGATCTGTATCCTGCCTGAAAAGAAGATGGAATTGTTTGTGACTTGCTCGATTTATGCATGATTCATTTGATATCGCATGCGCATTGGGGAATCCACTTAGTGACGAGCTGAACCCTAGAGAGTCACAGCGGCTAGCGACAAGCTGAACCCATGAGAGTCACAGCGGTTAGCGACGAGCTGAACCCAAGAGCGTCACAGCGGCTAGCGACGAGCTGAACCCATGCGAGTCACAGTGGTTAGCGACGAGCTGAACCCGTGGGAGGCACAGCGGCTAAGATGGAAATGATTGTGGCTTTTCAAAGATGTGTTTTCAAAAGAATGTAAACTGACTAATGCATTCATGAAATGAATCTAGGTAAAGAGTAGCAAGATCACATCACAAGAAAATGTTTTCTCACTAAATGAACAGTGATCGTTTCAGAAAAATGTAGCTCCTTTGTTCACAATTCACCAGTATGCTGATATACTGACCCATCATCAGTCTGCATGCAGGTGCACTATGCATCGAGAAGGATAGCCCGAAGCGATAGCCCGTGCCTCATCCTCAGGAGCCAGAAATCAGAAGAGATGCCAAGAGATGACATCTGTGCAAGAGTTTAATTTTGTATATAAAAGGATGTAATGTATGGGAACGGGATCATTGTAATCTGTAAAGTTCTGAGAGAATGTAATATTGTATCAGAGAGAATCGAGAGCTTGTAATCTGTTCAAATGAAATCAATAAAGAGAAATGTTCTTGTTACCATTGTGTTCAATACTTGTATTCTGAAATATGTCCGCTGCTGCTTCAATTATCTGCGATACGTTCCGCTGCGTATTGTCAAACTTGTCTATCTTGTCTTGTTTCAGGTCTTGGCCTTGTGCAAGCGCAACTTAGGCTTGCACGGCATCACGCCTTAGCGAGGACGAACGGTCCCAAAGAGCCTGAAGCGAGGACAAAAAGGACTCTGCGGGATCGGGGCATGACATGCCCCACATAACAGTGGGCTGGAAATGTGCCCTACTCGTCGGCAGGCTACAAGTCCAATCATTTGCGGCCGGGATAACGGGATCGCCTGTAACTGGGGAACATCTCTTCATGACTAGTGAATTATACTAATTATTAACCTTAGTCCAATTCAGTAGGTACACCTGACCATGGTACTCAGGAGTCCCATCCTAGACATGTTGCGAGACTGGACAAGTGGATTTAATAAGCGAGCAAGAAAGAACCACCCACGGTGTCAAGACAGGTCAAGTTAAGTTATCAAGATAAATCATGTCAGGGTACTTGTCGGGAGTGCACCACGACGGGCCACTATCATGTCAGGTTGGTCATGTCAGGAGTGCACCACCACGGGTCACTATCGTGTTATGCTAGTTCTTGCCATACCAAGCCATGTACAACAGTCATTCCAAACATATTAAGTAAAATCAAGTTCATGACAAAAGGCGTAAGGATATAAAATGGACATAAAATATCTAATAAAATATTAATATACAGGATTATAGAAAAGCCAAGCTTAAAGAAATAAGACCAAACTCAAAGATCCTGTGGGTTAAGCAAGGGGTCAGGGGAGCAACATACGAAAAGTCACGCACGCTGAGAGAGCAGCGTAGGTGAAAGTCACGCACGCTACAGGGAGCAGCTGCGTGAAAAGTCACGCACGCTACAGGGAAACAGTTGCGTGAAAAGTCACGCACGCTCAAGGAAGCAGCTGCGTGAAAAGTCACGCACGCTACAGGGAGCAACTGTGTGAAAAGTCACGCACGCTCAAGGAAGCAGCTGCATGAAAAGTCACGCACGCTACAGGGAGCAGCTGCGTGAAAAGTCATGCACGCTCAAGGAAGCAGCTGCGTGAAAAGTCACGCACGCTACAGGGAGCAGCTGCGTGAAAAGTCACGCACGCTCAAGGAAGCGGCTGCGTGAAAAGTCACGCACGCTCAAGGAAGCAGCTGCGTGAAAAGTCACGCACGCTACAAGGAGCAGCTGCGTGAAAAGTCACGCACGCTCAAGGGAGCAGCTGCGTGAAAAGTCACGCACGCTCAAGGAAGCAGCTGCGTGAAAAGTCACGCACGCTACAGGGAGCAGCGTACGTGCAAGAGCACGCAAACAGAGAGCTGCATACGCATAAAAACACGCACGCAGGGTCTGGGCCTTCTTCTCCATGGCTGAGAAGAAGCTCCAATGGCTCCAAAACTTCAAAACCTCATAACTTGGCTATCCGAACTCCAAATCCAGATTTCCAAAGTTCTAACCAGGGTGGAATTGAATGCTCTTCCACAAGGAAACATCAAAAACCCATAAAATCCAACTTAAGTAGCTCAAACCATACAAAAATCCAAAAATAGATATAACTTAGATCTACAACAATGGAGGCTCCAAATCACAAAAACCCAAGTTCTAATGTTGATCACCATGCCCTAATCTATCAAATAGACAAGGAAAAGAGGGTTCTCATGTAGTGGCAAGATGCACTTGCCTAGGGTTGGGAGAGTTGTGGAGGAAGGAGAAGAAGAAGAAAATAAATGGTGGTGGTAATGAAAAGAGAGAGTAGTAGGTAGGGATTATAAAGAGGGGGAGTTGTGGTGGGTTGAGGGGGTAGCATAGGTTATGGTGATCCAACCATAAAGAACCAAACCAAACCAACCCAAACCAATTAAAACCGAGCCAGGACAAAACCCAAAATACGAGAAATATCGAAATTCTACAAGTTAAGAAAATAAAAATACATGCCAAAATCCAGATACGAATATAAATACGAAATACGAGAAATACAAAAAAATGAGGGTAACACGAGGTAGGTTGCACTTCAATATACGTAGCTGGCTATGTACGCCCCCAGTCTCCAGTATTCTGGTTCTAGGGCGTTACACAATTCTAGGTTAAGGCCTAACACATTAATTAGCACATTATTAATTAATCAAAATTCAAATAAGGTCAAATGTCACAAATGATCAAAATACCCTTAGGCTAATCTAATCACATTAGTTAGATCTTCATGGCCATACTTAGTCTATAGGCTAAGTAGTTCTAAGGTTTCACTAGCATAGGACACAATCACAATACATCATTTAAATATTATAAAAATAATCTAAAATTCACCAATTAGTCATTATCATGATTCAAATATATTATTCTATAACTAAGATGATCAATTTTACAAAAGTTCAAAATTACCCTTATTTTAGAAAAGTGGTAGTTACAAGATCGAGAAAGGAAAATATTTTGGAGAGAGAGAAGGTGGATGTTAGAATGTTTGAATTGGGGGGATTTTTTTGGGTGGGGGTAGGGGTGGGGGGGGGGGTAATGGTCAGCCCCTAGTAAATTTTTTCTTCCTTGAATAAAAATTCCTCAAAACTAGACTAGTCTTGAGTAAGTTTTATAGTACCTTTATCAAAAACCCAAATTATGAGTTCATTCATACCCCTATTGCCATTTGAATAGAAGGCTTTTAGACACAAGTCATGACTTGTGGTTTGAACCATTAACTAGCAACTTAACCCATAGCGCAACCCATTAGCCAAACCCTAACCCTAATCTATTATGGCCGGCCACCTAGCATTGGGAATCCCCCTATAAATAGTCTCCTAGAAATTAGGGCTAGCCTCTTCAGGAAAGAACAAGTTTAGAAAGAGGTGAGTCTCCATCTTCATAAATTCTTAGAAAATCCAAATTAACTCCTTTTTCTCTCAAACAAATTGTAATAGGTTTTAAATTAAGTTTTCTTGCTGTTATTATATTTATTTCTCAGTTTTATAGCAATTTGGTGGAGTTTGGGGAGCAAGGAGACACTCCTCTTTGAAGCTTTTTGAGGACTTATGACACCATTCGGTAAATCATTAAAACTCCTTGTTAGATGCTATTTTTATTGCATTCTAACCTAGATCTAAGGGTCCCCTAGCTAACCCTAGATTTCTGTAGGATTTCGTGTCCTATTCGTGTCCCATTTGGACACGTATCAGTCTATGTGTTAGAGTGTTTGATGAAATGCCCCAATGGGCATTTCGATTTAAATTTGTGAAAGTAATTGAATAGAAAATATTGTTTCGATGTGGATTGCATGTTTCTGATTGACTGGGATCATTTTTGTGTTGTGTCGTGTCAGAAATTGGACACAAACATACGGGAACCACACTACACACGCTGTCCTGCTGTTCGGGGGCTGTACCGGACACGACACGTGACCACTAGACACGAAACTCGACACACACCACGGGGCACTGACTGACATGCCACGTGTTAAATTTTAGATGACCATGTGGCGTGTCGAGGAAGAAATCACCAGTGCATTGGTTTTACACACACACGCACACGCGCACAATGGGTCACTGATACGGGTTTGACATAGAGCTGGACACTTAGTGGACACGACTCAGGCACTTAGACACCTACCCTGACACCCCACCTAGCTACTGATACGACCACGAGACACTTCGACACTTGTGTCGTGTCCTAGACCTAGGTGCACCTGTGCACGAGACAGTACACTGCTGTACATGACCTATGTATTAGCTTTGGTTATTGTGTTGGACACGTCGTGACGTATCGTGGTGGACACGAGACACATCCTATGACACATGTACACCTTATTTGTTCATTACCAACCTTTAAATCCGTGTCTTAGTTTATTTTTATGTGTTAATTGCAATTACCCTAAATTTCTGGAAACACACCATTTCCTGTATTTTCCAGATTTTTGAATCGACTTTGGCAATTAAAACAACTAATTTAAATACTGTTAAATAATGGTTTTAAACCCTAATATAGTTCTTCTACTTATAATCTAACGATGGGTTGATTTTTGGTTGGTTTAGTTGTATATTGAGTTGGGAATGTGGTTTTAAAGTTGGGACTGATAACTGTTTAATATATGAACTGTTTTATGACTGAAATGAATTGATTTCCTTTTTCTCCTCTTCCCTGTGCAGTAGCAGTCTCATTTCCTGTACACTCTGACATTAGCTCACCCCTCTACACACTGTTACGTGTCACTCTTTATATTTCCTATACACACAGTCCTCTACATCTCTCATACACATTTCCTCTCATCTACCCCCCCACACACACACACACACATATTGTCCCTCCTTATTTCCTGCACACACACAACCAAATTCCTGTACACCCTCACATTGACTTTTCTCACTCACTCATTCACATACACACACTTTGTCTCTCACTTTCTACGCACACACACATTGCCCCATCTCTCTATATACATATGCATGAGTATATATTATATGTGTATAGCTATATATGTAATGTATATACATATAGTTAATGTAGATATATAATGTATTTATATCAATGTGTATATATGAATTGAGCCTATATATATATATATATATATATATATATATATATATATATGTGATAGTTTCAAAAAAAAAATATATATATATGTGATAGTTTCAAATGAATATAAATTATAACCTAATGTGATGTATGTAAATATACATATGTATATCTATGTAATATTGAATGCCTAATGTAATGTATCTAAATAAATAGGTATATTGATAAATAAGTTAGACATGTTGAATGTATGCTAGTTATATAGCATATAACTATATTGTGATAATATGATATAGTTGGGATAGGCTTGGTTCAGGCTTGTACAGCCTTGTAGTGGTGTGTACTAGCTAGTATAGACTAGTATGGACTAGTTAGACCTAGAATGACTAGTTTGACCTAAATTAGACTTGTTAGACCTAGTTTGACCAGAGTTGCCCAAGAGTAGACTTTGGCCTAGATTGACCTAGATTCATTTAAAATGCATTGAATTGCATCTTGTTATCATTTTAGACTTGTTGTGACTTGTGCTGTTCTGATTAGGAGCCAGACACCTCTCCTCGGACAGTACATATCATCCGGACACTCAGATACCAGGCGAGTACATTCTCTGATCATTTCATATCCTGCTTAGAATTATCGTCCTACTTTAAATTACTTGATATTGTCACGTTGGTTACACAGATTGGTACTATATGGATCCTTTCTTGAGATATTATCCTTTAGGAGCATCGGATACTACATGTTCTTTGCGTTTCACTTACATTGTGTATCACTATGCTTCATTGTTCATTGATCACTTGTGACATGTACTCTCATGATCACAGAGTCTCCTTAAATCTTCCATTTATGGGTATTCCCAGAATCACCCATTTATGGGCATCCATCTATCACCCCTTGTGGGCTATTGCATGGAATCATAACATAACCTGGCTGGATACTTGTGTATTGATTGGGGGTACGGGGGAGTAGAAGTAGACATATGAATATTATCCAAGTAGTGTAGCATCAGAATCTTTCCATAGTGTAGCATCAGAATCTCCTATACCATTTACATGTCTATATTGTACTCTGACTCACTATCCACGGTTAGTCTCTATTTATAGTAGATATTTCTATTATAGTTCTTTCTCTGTTTACATACTGTATTTCTTTCAGTACCTGTATCTTACTTTACTGCATGATTATATTTTCTAATCAGCTATGAACTATTGAGATGTATTGTGCTCGCACCTGTCCTGACTGGACCTGTTGAAAATATTACAGAGGACGAGGAGGAGGCCTGTGTGGATACCTTCTACCGGGTAGTCCTAGGCGACACTTGCGAGCTGGACTCTCAGGAGGACCCAGCTCTAGCTGAGGTCATTACCCCTATTGCCTAGACTAGCTTAGTTAGGCCTTATCTTACTTATATTGTCTTGAGACTAGTAGTTAGACTTTATTTCAGTCTTGAGATCTAAGTTGTATATATTCTTTCATATTCAGTAGCTGAGACCATGTATTTCTGGATATTGCTAAGATGTTATCTTAGACTTTCTAATCATCTATATTTCTTTGAGTTCTATATCATATCGTGCTTCTTCTTCCTTAGTTGTTATTGAGTTTAAATTTTGCTATGTCACCCCCATTCGGGGAGTATAAACTGCGGCGTAGGCTGGACGTAACCACGTCTCGTGCCCTTACTCTAGGGTGCGGGTCGTGACAAACAAAGTCTGAGCTTCTTACTTCTCGGACTAGATAGAAATACTAATTTGCCTTTATTTTTGTTGTACAGTTACTTCCTATCTATACAAACTCCTGCATACAGAATATTCTAGTTCCAACAAGCAGTTAGATGGGAGGACATCAAAAACCAAACAAGTATAACTGATCCTTCAGGATTCAGGTGGGCTGCACGCAGAAATAATACAAACTCATTCATTACAACATCAAGCAAGCATCCCTGCAGAGACGACTAAACTTTCAATGGTATATATCCTTTTGTCTCTAACCTAACCTTTTCATAGAAACCTGTAGGAAAAGGATCTTGTTGCCGTCAACATAATATCGAACTTCTGGTGCATGCAATGCATAATTTCAGATAACCCTAGTTAGTTAAGTCTGCAGGGCTTGTAGCTGTTAGAACATCTCAAAGTATCTTGTTAGTAACTAGGCTTGTGATAACCATAGTTAGTTAAAGTATCAAGTCGTACTTATTGTTTGGCCGTAAATGTTGGATGGAGTCCAATCCAGTCTAGTATTGTCTAGATCCAGTATATGGCTAATTCAGGACATGCTTGTTCATGCTTTACTTTTGGCAATAAATGGCTAGAGACCCGGTTCTGTTCAGGAGAAGCATTACAACCCCGGTCCTTGTTTGGTTTAAGGATTGTAACCTGGCTTTCAGAATAGTTCCTCGTCCTCTCGTCAATTGTTGCCTTATTTACATTTTCTGTTTTTCTATTATTATTCTTGTTTATGTTCTGACATGCTGGTTTTAGTTCTTAAGTGAAGCCTCCCTTGTGACACTTGCTCTTTCTGGGGTCTGACCCAGCTAGTTTTGTATAGCCAAATTTTGGAGCAGCACCCGAGGATCTTCCAGCCTTCCATCTAGATGGTGAATACTAGAAGAAACTCTGGCAACGAGTGGGTTTATTTTGTTCTCTCACTCTAATTATAAAATTATTCTTTTGAGACATTTAGCCGCCGAGCAAGTGTTAGCTCGTGTTGATTATTTTACTTACTGTCTGCCTACGGGCTGTAACATGATTAACAAATCCTAGGGTTGATCATGTATGACTGAAACTCATGCTAGTCCTCGTATTTTATATGACTAGCTTCATGATCATCTGTATATTAAATGCATGGGTGCCTTACTATTGAATATCTGATGGTCTAACAACTTGTAACTATTATTACTTGCTTTAGATTGAGACACTAGGCTTGTTCTTGACCATAAGAGTCTGATGGCTTGTAGATAAACCCTCATACATCTCGACAGCCATGACCGTATATCGAGGTAGATTACACTTCTATATACTTAGCTGGCTGTGTGTCGGTCCCCCGCTCTCCTGTATTCTGGTTCTGGGACGTGACACGGTTTAAGTGGTGGCCCATGCAGGTCTTGTAAATCAAGATGTGTGAGGGTTTCACTGAATAAATGTCTCAATCAGCACTCGTCCTTGATCTCTACACCAGTCATCTAATCTTTCTAAAATGTTGACCTGATCACATGCTTATATCCTCGATCTATATTGGTCCTTCCTTATTGTTCCCATGTTATTTCTTCAGTGGCATTGCTCCTGGTCCTGCCAATCGACAAGGTGGAGCACCTCCAGTGAACCAGCAGCAAACTGGAGACCAAGCACAACACTCAGGAGCAGCATCCCCAGTCATGCCTTCTGGAGATCATGTGCCACCAGTTCAGCCAGTCCAGCCTGCAGAGCCTGACAATGGAGCCCTCGTGGGACTCATCCGGGAATTGCTTGTGTCACAAGATCATTGGAGAGATGTCCTACACCAGACAATACAAGATGCCATGGGCAGAGATGGTTACCAAAGAAAGAATAAAGGTAATAATTTCAAGTGCCTGAACCCTCACATCTTTGATGGCAGTGAAGATGCTATCGCTGCTGATGCATAGCTTCAGGACACAGTTGTTATTCTGGAAGCAGCTAGGATTCCTGAGGAAGAGAAGGTGGCCGTAGTGCGCCTATAGTTATTGGACTTAGCCCGCACCTGGTGGGCGATGTTAGCAGTTGGATTAGCGACCAGACCAAGTACTTCGACGCAGTAGCTCGCTATGATCTACAGACGAGATTCACTAATCTCAAGCAGATGGAAAGGACGGTCGTTGTGGGAAGCCAGGGCATGTAATATCAGAATATCACAGAGCACAGGAATTGTGCTTGGCTTGTGCGGCACCGGACCACAAGATAGGGTCTGGTCCGAATAGAGCCAGTTCATCATTGTCGAACCTAACTAGTCCATTGGTTAGGGGACCAGCCCCAGCACCAGTACAGCAGCAGTACCAGCCTCCGAGGCCATTGCCGCCTCAGGCACAAGCCTTCCAGCAGCAGAGACCCCAGCAGTATGCCCATACCCAGGCTCAGATGCAGAACCGACAGAGAGGTTTCCAACAGAATGTCTTTCTTATGCCTTATGCTTTTAAATTCCTTGCTTGCATGAATGATTACTTGATTGGTTGCTAGTCGTAGATTGCTTATGTTTTAGTATAGCTTGCCCCGACATCTCTAGCCTCTTGATTAAATTTCGAGGACGAAATTCTTTTAAGGTAAGCAGAGTTATCACTCCCATTTTTTGTTATACGTATTTCTAGTGTACGTATACGAATTTTGACCCATATTTTATTTTACTATATTTTTGTATTTCTTTGTGGCTTGTCTTGATGTATCTTGACTTGGGTTGACCTTGGGTTGGTTTGGTCCAACTTGACTTGCTTTGGATGGCTTGATTTGGTTTATTTTGATAGTTGGTTCAAAATGTTGAACCATTCCCTCTCTTTATAAAACCTAACCACCCGTTTCTCTCTCTTCATTACTTCCATTCATTTTTTACCTTCTTCTCTATTACTCTCCCACCAACCTAGAGAGCTTAGGCAAGTGTAATCTTGCTTCAAGATGGATCTTAGATTTTATTATCCATTAACTTTCCCTCTTGATTCTAAGCCTCTTTAGAACTTAGAGTTCCTGGGTTAGATGAAGGGATCTTTATAGATCTAAGTTTGTGTCATTTCGGTTTTCTTAGGTTTTGATCTATCAAACTTTATTAAGTCATGTTTTGATTGTTCTATGTTGTATAGAATTTGATTCTACACAATTTAGACCTTCAAAAAGTTAGATTTCGACTTGTTTTGAGGAAGTTATGGCCAAAATAAGATTTAGACATCTTCTATGTTCATCTGTCCTGGTTCTGGCAGGGACGATAAATAGTGCCTGGCCGCATAGTGCCAGTCCGCATAGCTGCTTAGTGCCTGGCCGCACAGTGCTAGTCCACATGGTTGCATAGTGCCTGACCGTATAGTGCCAGTCCGCATAGCTGCATAGTGCCTGGCCGTATGGCTGCAGAGTACATGGCCGCCTAGTGCCAGTCCGCATAGCTGCATAGTACCTGGCCGCATAGTACCAGTCTGCATAGCTACATAGTACCTAGCCGCATAGTGCCAGTCCGCATAGCTGCATAGTACCTTGCTGCATAGTGCCAGTCTGCATGGATGCATGGTGCCTGGCCGCAGAGTACCAGTCTACATAGCTACGTAGTGTCTGGCTGCATAGTGCCAGTTCACATAGCTGTATAGTACCTGGCCGTATAGTGCCAGTCCGTATAGATACATAGTGCCTGGACGCATAGTGCCAGTCCGCATAGATGCATAGTGCCTAGCCGTATAGTGTCACAAAGTACCTATTTTGGCTGTTTTATGTCCTATTTGGCTTATTTATGGCCCGAGTTTCCTCCAACTCCCAACAAAAAAGTTGTAGATCTTTTTCTTGGCTTCAAAAATATGTTACTAGCTATTTTATGCAATTTTCTCTCATTCATGATAATGTAAGAATAGAACACGATAGTGGCCAGTTAAGGCGCACTCCTAACAAGTAACAAGTAACAAGACATGATAACTCTTAAATAGTGACCTGTCGTGGTGCACTCTTGACAAGTAACATGATATGATAATTCTTGATGGTAGTCTGTCGTGGCGCACTCTTGACAAGTAATCTTGATAAGTAACCTAACATGATAATCTTGATATGCTGTTACGACGACTATCTTGACTTACTAAGTAACTCTTGTCTTGATACCGTGGTTGTTTGTGCTTGTATAAGCTACATGTCTCATCTTGCATCATGTCTAGGATATGAATTCCTGGTTACCACGGTCAGAGATTCAGACTAAATCTGACTAGGTTAACAAGTAGATTGATCAGATAGTTCATGAAGAGATTTCCCAGTTACAGGCAGTCCAGTTATCTGGGCGCTTTAATTGGACTTGTAGCATGCCGTCGAGTAGGGCACATTTCCAGCACACTGTCATGTGTTGCAACCCCAAGTCACCTAATCCAACCGTGTCTGCAGGGCATGTTGTAGAAGCAAAAAAAATATTGTTTTTAGTCCCACATCGGAAAGGAGAAAAAGAAAGGGCTCACTCCATTATATAAATAGAGCCCCCTTTCCTCCTTTGAAAAGGGAACCAACTTCTCTTCCCTCCTTACAACTTGGACTCTTCCTACTACGCACCTTTGGGTGTTAAGTCGAAGAAGTCTAGTGCAGCGCGGGCTCATCGAGCTCAGTCAGCTGTCCCAACCTCTGACCATCAGAGCGTCCCGCTAAGCGGGCCTCTAATAGAAAGTTGTACAGAACCGCCCGTGTCCAGCCCCCGACAGCAAACGGACAGGGTGGAGGGCAAGTTCTTTTACTAGCCTCACATCAGGGAGCAAACATGGAGCCAACAAACTCTTGTGCTCGAGATACCCGGGCCCACAAAACGAGTGCAAAGGTTGATCGAGATGTCCTTGACTTGCGAGATGTGATCCTTCACAAGCGCAAGAAAAGAAGGGGATTCTCTATGCGGCCCAAAAATCAACATGAAGCTTCATGCGGCTCAAAACCCAGGAATCTTCATGCGACTCACAAAACCCAGGAAGCTTCATGCGGTTCAGAAACTTCATGCGGCTCAGCTTGGACTCTTCCTACTATGCACTCTCAGGTGCTAGAAGGAACTCGGGCAGCACGGGCTCGGCGAGCTCAGCTGACTGTCCCAACTTTCGACCACCAGGGCATTCCGCTGACTATTACTCGGGCCCCTGATGGAAAGTTGTACAAAACTACCCGTATCCAGCCCCCGGCGGCCAACGAACGGGATAGTTATCAAGAATCTCCCAACAAAGATCAGGGGCAAGTACTCGCGCTACCCCCACATCAGGGAGCAGGCAGGAGGCCAACACACTCATGTGCTCAGGACTGTAACACCCAGTTTCTGGAATAAGGGTATTTTCGAAATTTTGTATTTATAATTATTATTTATTTGTATTTAACTCACATTATGATTTTTGTGATTTCTAATCAATTTAAAACTGTTTTAAGTCATGGCTTGTGATTTTGATGCCTTGCTAGTGTAACCTAAGAGACTGTCTGACCTAGAGCCTGACCATGTCATTAGGATAATTTATTTCTACTTTTGAGCATGAGGGTATTTTGATCATTTGGCCTCCTTGAATTATTTTATGAATTATTACATGAGTGATGGTTAATTCGACTTTTTGACTAGCTGTGACTTAAGAGACTGTCCTAGATTTTGACCTTGACTTTGGTGACTAAGTTAACATGGTATGTACCCTAATCTAAGTCAAGTTGGTCTTGGTTGACTTAAGTTGGCTAAGTTTCATGAAGAGAATATGAGGATTTTTGCATTGGACCAAAGGCTAAGGACTTGAGCTAGTTAGCTAGTGCAACTTGGCCCATAGCCCATTAGTGAAACCCTAACCCTAATTCTTTCCTTTATGACCAACCACTAGGTTATTCTCTTCCCTATAAATAATCTCCTAATTAATTCTTGCCTCTTTTGTATTAAAAGGGCACATAGAAAAAAGAAAGGTTTGTCTATTCTTCCCCATTCCATAGATTCTCCATTTTAAATCTTTTTCCACTCTAGTTTCTTGCATTAGTCCTAATACCCTTCTATTTCCAATGTATGGAGAATAATCCCAGCCTTGGGACAATTTGGGAGCATTAGCTATCAAGGAGGAATCTCCCATTTGAAGCTTTATCATGCTATTTGCACCTATAGGTAAAACTCCTCAAATTGTATTAGTATTCTATTTTCTTTGTATTTAGGCTAGATCTAGGAGTGCCCTAGCTGTCCCTGATGTTTGGGTCTATTTTGTGTCCGTTTGGTGTCCGTATCGGACACGTGTCATATTGTATATATAGGTGTTCGACAAAATGTCGTAATAAAATTAATTTTCGTATTTTCCAAAACTAATTACATGTTTTCGACGCTCTTGATGTGTACATTAATTTTGTTAAGGACTGAGCACGTTTTTGTGTACATTTCGTATCCAAATCGGACACGTACCGCACGTACGACACCGTGCACAGGCCTCGTGCAGTATCCTGCTGCTCGGGTGCCCTAGCGGACACGACACGGCACCTCGACACCTGAAAATTAGTTTGGGGGTGCGGGCAATGACTGATATTGTGCACACAAAATTTGAGATGATTTTGTCGAGTGGTTTGAGAGAAAATCCACCCGCACTGGAATTGCAAACACACACACACACACGTGCACAACTGTCTACTGATACGGCTTTATAACTCGGACACGACACGACCTCGACTCGATTTAGGTACCCTAAGACCTAGACCTAGACCTACCCTAGCCACGTACATGAGCACGAGACTCCACGTCCCACGCGTCGAGCTCTATCCTCCTCGACATGGCTACACGAGGCAGCCTTAACTGTCAGACCTGTCACCTGGATTTCCTTTCGTGTCCATTCTTTTGGACACTATTGGGACACATATTAGACACACTGTGGACACATATGTGTAGACACACGTGGGAGACACCTTTGCACACGAGATTTGGGATATTGAGAATAGGTTTTGATTTGGGTTTGGAATTTTGGTCGAGTTCATCAATATACTGACACTGCACTTGAGTCTATTTACCGTCATTGTATTTATCCCATTGCAAATATTCATTGGTCTGCACATTAGGCTATTCGAATAACTGCCCATATTGTGTTTACCTGCATTAGCTACATCCTCTTCATTACCAGTTTTGTACACCCTTGATTTCACTACATGTTAGCTACTACAACTCATTGTCCTGCATCAGGACAGATTCTAGACTTCACTTAACCACTACAAACACATTACCTTGCTTTTGACACACTATCCAGCCCAATTTGATATCCTGCTATTAGTATACAGTATCCCCTTTAATTCATACAATAATTTATGTCTTGCTTTGCCTAATAGTCCACAGTATCTTGCACATATCTATCTTAGCCTTCATTCAGTTTATACTTGTACATTATACGATGATATACATATATAATGGCATTGTATATAAATATGATATATTATATGTATGGGGCTGGGTTAGATCTGTAGAACAGATATGCATCGTGGATGGTTGAGATAAGGTGAGGTGGTTATAGGAAAATTGTTATGGGATATCTTAGAGTAGGTAATGGTTTATGATTTTGGGTTAGGACATTAGTTGTTCAGAGAGAGTGGAGTGAGTGTCTAAGTATGATAGTGAGGAAGAGGGCTTGTGAGTATGAGTGTTAGCACAGGTTCAGTGAGGAGGATGTTATGGAGTGTCTTGGATTTGCTTGGTTCAGCTCTTGTTGCTGTGTGATAGCAGTTCAGGTATTAGAGATGGGATGAGGAGTCGGTTAGTGAGCCTACACATAATTACATGCCTGGGATGAGTTTTAATGAGTTCCAAGTTGGGTTTCAGGTATGGTATTGGGTTGGGTTCAGTTTTGGTTTTGAATTCGATTTCCTGAGATTGGGTTAACTGAATCACTGAAAGCCCTGGGACACACATGGACTTTCTACATACACACCCATTGACACATTACATTCTTGAGACACATATGAACTGCCATGTTAACCTGTGAATCCGATATCAAAATCTGAGAATTTATACACACAAAACACATTATTTTGAACTGTCACATTCATTTGCTGTTTTCTGAGAATTCACACACACACACATCCTATTTAACACACTGATTTCACACATTGGTCATTGTTCTCAAATTCCTGAGAACCTGAGATGGGTTCAGGATCTTCAAAACCTGAACTGAGATTTAACTGGAATGAAGTGAACCTGAAAAACTGAACCAGTGAACTGGTTTTGATTTCTAATACTGAATGTCTTTAACTGAAATGGAAACTGAGTTTCATATGTAAAATTTGGTATTTGTGTGAGGGTCATCTAAGTTTCTGAGATGTGGCTTGAATTGGGTACGTCTTGGTTGGCCTTGGCTTGAGTTAGCAGAGCAGCATGCAGTAGCAGCAAAAGGCATTGCCTTGGCCTTATTAGCTTAGCTGCAGCAAATGCACATTGCTTTGGCAGCATGCCTACTTGTCTTGGTTGGTCACAGTAGCGTGTTTAGACATGTGTAGGCATTGCCTTGGCCTTATTAGCTTAGCTGCAGCGTGTTTAGACATGTGTAGGCCTTACCAGACAGCAGTAGGCATGTGGCCACATGTATGAAGTTATGTATCAGTGAAGGGACTGAGCAATGAGTGCCATGAGTGAGTAACTTGTATGTGTGGCTAATGGAATGTGAGAGAATTGAGGGTGTATGGATATATAAATAAGGGTATTGATGTGAGGGTGTATGTGATTGTATATGTGGCTAAGGTTATGGGTATAGTTATATATATATATATTTATATATATATATATAAATATATATACTATATTATATTATATATAGTGCCATGTAGGCTAGTAGCTATACGTGATATAGTTATATATATGCTACATATATGATATATAGGTTAGGCCTATATATAAGTTATGTTTTGAGAGGAGATATATATGTATAGACATATGTTATAGGTTAGCTTGTCTTTATATATATACCAAATGTATATATGTTAAAGTGATTTGGTATCCTAGCCTTTGGTTTGAGATAGCGTATAGAGTTAACCCTATACAGTTGACCAATAACCTAGTTGACCTAGTTGACCAAGTTGACTCTTTAACATAGATTGGACTAATTGACCTAATTTGACTAGACTATTGACCAAAAGTCAACATTAAGTCTATATATTACCAATTGACATAAGTTGACTAGAGTCTGACATAGTTGACTAAAATTAACCTAGTTGAGCAAGTTGAGTTTGACCCAGAGTTGACCAAGTTGACTTTGACTAAATTGGCCTAGAAATCATGTAGTTGTATTGTAGCTTTCATTTACCTTCTTTTAAAATATGTTATAACCCATACTGCTCTATTTAGGACATTGTGACTCCGGTGCAGACATCTGATATTACACTACTCTTTTCAGATTATAAGGTGAGTACATTTTCTGATAGTTCTCTCATTTATTTGTCAATTACTGTACTTCAGTTCTAGTTAGTTGTATGTGATTCTCTGTTACAACACGTATGGATATTCTGGATTCATGTATGCGACACACATACCATATTGTCTGGCCTCTATTACTGGTATCAACATGTCTGGCTTCTATTACTGGAATCACCTACTAGAATTATCCTGGAATCAATTACTTGTATCATCATGTCTGGCTGGACTCATCTTGAATCATTGTGTCAGATTTTTGGATTCACTTGCTGGGATGGAAAATACTAGAGTAAGACATGTAGACATACCCCAATTCTGGAATAACCCCATGCTGGAATCAAACTGGAATGATAGCCATCTCATACCTGGCCAGGTTTGTGATGTGCCAGATTACCTATAGCCGTTTACATGTCGATCTCGGTATTTTAAAACACACTGCTAGAGTATAGGCTGGACTCACCCTGGAATCATTGATCACTATGACTGGGATCGTCCCTTACTGGATTCATCTTGTATTAGATTCGTCTTGTACTGGACTTATATTGGAGTTACACTCGTATACATTTACTGTCTGGACTTATATCATATTAGCCTGGTTCAACTAGTTCTATTTTTACAGTCTTTAGTGCCATGATTATTCTCTTGTTTAGTTACTTACTTTTCTTGCACTTTATCTGTCTTTCTTACCATCACCTGAATATAAACTGTCATGTTCATCAATACAACTATCTATAACTACTTTATAGTTCTCTGTCATTTACTTGGGATTTCTTGATGAATTATACTCATTCCTGTCCTGACTGGGCCGGTTGAAAATATTATAGATGCTTGCCCTGAGGACATTTGCCATACTTGCCTTGGAGCAGGAGATGGCTTAGCTACCTTTGGCCCCGACACTCAGGAGTAATCGGGAGACTAGCTAGTAGACTTGGTTTAGTTTTTATGTTTTAGAACTTGAATTGTAATAACTTGAGATACGAGTTTGTATTTGAGTTTGTTTGAGATATTATTATTTAGTAGTTTATAAATTGTTGTTGTTTAGTCTTTAGTTATAAACTTTTGTGATATCTTATCGTTCTTAGACTGTGATTGAGATTCATTATATCTATACTTGCCCTTCGTTCGGAGTTGAGATTTGACAAGTATATTATATAATTGTGTGAGTTGTTGATTAGATAGTAACCTAGGACAGCGTTCTACAGCCGACACTGTGGCGTAGGCTGGACGTACCCACTTCTCGTGCCCCTATACATGGTGCCGGTCGTGACACGTTTTTAGTGGTGGCCCATGCAGGTCGAGAGTCGCATTCGTGCGATATCGCAGTAGTAGGACGACTTAGTTGTACTGCTGCGAGCCTACAATAGGATTGAGAGATAGGCTTAAACGGAGAGGTACACAATCACAGTTAGTACTACTTGAGAAGATTCCTGGATGACCCTTGATAATCTCTTTTAAACTATCTCGAAATTCGATTATGACAGTATCTGTCTATCTTTCTTAATTCATCGTTGAATTTGATTCTTGGAATTCCTTATTGACTTGATTTTCTACCAAGATAACATTATGGGCTAGGTTGCCTCAGTCATGGAATCTGGAGTCTTTTACAGCCATATCAGCTAGTTGGGTGATGAGATAGAGTCTGATTTTGGATATATTTCTCGGGTGTAGGAATTTAAAGTTTTTGCAGCCAAGCTAGCGGCAATACAAAATTTTTAAATACCATGATTCTAGAGGTATGTACATTAGTTGTGGACTCTATGGATTATCGCAGCCATACTTACTGGTGTGACGAGGATTCTGTTAACATGGTTATGGATAGACGGGTATGATTATCAGATTGCAGAATAGATACCATATAGATGGTGCCCTAGTATAATTGAGTAGAATATCAGGATGGATATTACTTGAGTGCCATGGATTAGATAGAGGGAGCTAGGCCACCTGTAGTGCAGCACCGTGCCTCTTACCATCAGAGGGATACACCCCGGAGGGGCATGGCTTTTACGCTGACAGTCGAGCATACCGATGCTACGGGTGACGGGTTAGCAGGTATGTCTTCCCTGTTCTTTCTTCGATCCTGTTGTGTGATTTCCCTTAGTACCTGCCAGGATATTGCTTGTGATTGGTAGATAGTGTAGCTACCCTGTTTGAGACTGTGGAATTACGACCAGTAGGATTATGTTGCTTCGACTTTGATTGATTGGGGGTTTAACCTAGGAAGGGTGCGATCATCTTAATTTCGAGGACGAAATTTTTCAAAGGGGGGTAGACTTGTAACACCCAGTTTCTGGAATGAGGGTATTTTTGAAATTTTGTATTTATAATTATTATTTATTTATATTTAACTCACATTATGATTTTGGTGATTTATAATCAATTTAAAATTGTTTTAAGTCATGGCTTATAATTTTGATGCCTTGCTAGTGTAACCTGAGAGACTGTCTGACCTAGAGAATGAACATATCATTAGGATAATTTATTTCTACTTTTGAGCATGAGGGTATTTTGGTCATTTGGCCTCCTTGAATTATTTTATGAATTATTACATGGGTTGTGGTTAATTCGACTTTTTGACTAGCTGTGACTTAAGAGACTATCCTAGATTTTGACCTTGACTTTGGTGACTTAGTTAACATGGTATGGACCCTAATCTAACTCAAGTTGGTCTTGGTTGACTAAATTTGGCTAAGTTTCATGAAAAGAATAGGAAGATTTTTGCATTGGACCAAAGGCTAAGGACTTGAGCTAGTTAGCTAGTACAACTTGGCCCATAGCCCATTAGTAAAACCCTAACCCTAATTCTTTCCTTTATGACCAGCCACTAGGTCATTCACTTCCTATAAATAATCTCCTAATTAGTTCTTGCCTCTTTTGTATTAAAAGAGCACATAGGAAAAAGAAAGGTTTGTCTATTCTTCCCCATTCCATAGATTCTCCATTTTAAATCCTTTTCCACTCTAGTTTCTTGCATTAAAGCCTAATACCCTTCTATTTCCTGTGTATGGAGAGTCATCCCCACCCTTGGGACAATTTGGGAGCATTGGCTATCAAGGAGGAATCCCCCATTTGGAGCTTTATCATGCTATTTGCACCTATAGGTAAAACTCCTCAAATTGTACTAATTTTCTGTTTTCTTTGCATTTAGGGCTAGATCTAGGAGTTCCCTAGCTGTCCCTTAAGTTTGGGTCTATTCGGGTCCGTTTGGTGTCCGTATCGGACATGTGTCATAGTGTATGTATAGGTGTTCAACGAAATGTCGCAATGAAATAAATTTTCGTATTTTCTAAAACTAATTGCATGTTTTCGAAGCTATTGATGTGTACATTAATTTTGTTAAGGACTGAGCATGTTTCCGTGTACATTTTATGTCCAAATCGGACACGCACCGCACGCACGACACCGTGCATAGGCCTCCTGCAGTGTCCTGCTGCTTGGGTGCCCTAGAGGACACGACACGGTACCCCGACACCTAAAAATTGGTGTGGGGGTGCGGGCAATGACTGACACTGTGCACATAAAATTTTAGATGATTTTGTCGAGTGGTTTGAGAGAAAATCCACCCTTACTGGAATTGCAAACACACACACGTGCATAGCTGTCCACTGATACTGCTTTATAACTCGGACACGACACGACCCCGACTCGATTCAGGCACCCTAAGACCTAGCCCTAGACTTACCCTATCCACGAGCATGATCACGAGACTCCTCGTGCCATGCGTCAAGCTCTATCCTCCTCGACATGGCTGCACGAGGCAGCCTTAACTGTCAGACCTGTCACCTGGATTTTCTTTCGTGCCCATTCGTTTGGATACTGTTGGGACACGTATTAGACACACTGTGGACACATATGTGTAGACACACGTGGGAGACACCTTTGCACACGAGATTTGGGATATTTAGAATAGATTTTGATTTGGGTTTGGAATTTTGGTCGAGTTCATCAATACACTGATACTGCACTTGAGTCCATTTACTGTCATTGCATTTATCCTATTATAAATATTCATTGGTCTGCACATTAGGCTATTCGAATAACTGCCCATTTTGTGTTTACCTGCATTAGTGATATCCTCTTCATTACCAGTTTTGTACACCCTTGATTTTACTACATGTTAGCTACTACAACTAATTGTCCTGCATCAGGACAGATTCTAGACTTCACTTAACCACTACAAACACATTACCTTGTTTTTGACACACTATCCTGCCCAATTTGATATCCTGCTATTAGTATACAGTATCCCCTTTCATTCATAAACTAATTTATGTCTTGCATTGCCTAATAGTCCATATTATCTTGCACATATCTATCTTAGCCTTCATTCAGTTTATACTAGTACACTATATGAGGATGTACATATATAATGGCATTGTATATAAATATGATATATTATATGTATGGGGCTGGGTTTGATCTGTAGAACAGATATGTATTGTGGATGGTTGAGATAAGGTGATGTGGTTATAGGTAAATTGTTATGGGGTATCTTAGAGTAGGTAATGGTTTATGATTTTGGGTTAGGACATTAGTTGTTCAGAGAGAGTGGAGTGAGTGTCTAAATATGATGGTGAGGAAGAGGGCTTGTGAGTATGAGTGTTAGCACAGGTTCAGTGAGGAGGATGTTATGGAGTGTCTTGGTGTCACGCCCCAGAACCAGAACACTGGAGAGCGGAGGAATGACTCAGCCAGCTACGTATTACGGGTAGATGAATACCGTATAATACGATCAATGCTGTCTAACCAGACGAGGGGGTGCATACTACATAAAAGTCTTACTATGGTCATTACACATCTATTGTCTCAATCATTCAAACAAGAAACAGTAATAGAGAACATGTAAGATAAAGCAGTAAGGCGTCCCAAACGCTCTGTCAAAATGTTCTTGATATCTGGCTTTACAAAACATAGCCAGATTGAAGTAGCAAAAGTATACACAATTGTTATCAGCTGCAGTCTGACTTTAATTACAATTATGTAAAAGTAAGTACAAGACAATCCGACTAACATGTCGGTGCCAAACGGCTAAGTATAAAGTAGATAACAAAACGAGCGGGGAAGTAAGAAACCCACTCGAGTCCTCCTGCGATCATCCTTCTAGTGTTGACCATCATGGAGGTAGAAGTAAGCTGGATCCTCGGGGACCGGCTCTAAATCTGGCCATGCAAAACCAGAGAGGTTAGACCTCTAATAGCAAGTACCACAAGAAAGCACGACATGAGAACTAAAACCAGTAATGTAAGAGAATAATACTAATAAATCTCTGCTTGGTATTAGGATTCACATCACATCACGACACTTCGAACCAACCTCCCAACCAAACAAGGACAGAAGTTGGTCCGTCATGTCCTGACATTCTGATCATCCCAGTTAGGTAACAGAGTAGGTACAGTGCACAAACAAATCATCTTGAACGGCCAATCAACTCCTACGGCTTGCTATTGTGAGTCCCAAGTTATCCTGGATTTATGCAATTAGGGATTCCGTAGTTCTTACTATGTGCGAGCAAGGCTAGTCTATCCAGTCAATCATGTGCGCCATGCATGAATTAGACGAGTCCTAGCAGGACGCCCGTCATCAATATATAATATACAATAATAATATAAGCAGATACTGTTCCCTGCCCGTGTGGCAGTTTTACAGTATCTGTGGGAACCAGCCGGCCCGTCGGGTACTACTTGTCCCAAGGGGGCTGCCATGTAAGAACTCGGGAATCCATTCTCTCCATGCAATTATTATTTTATTCAACTTAATAGTCCCTACGTTGAGTGAAATCCTATGCCGTGGATCATGGTCATTCAAATGAGTACTTTCGTACGGGGTACGATATGCACAACTCTACAATGATACCAGTGCGGTTAGGTTGCAGGTCTTACATAGCGTAATGCAACAATCAAATCTAACCACGGTAACATTGCCTTGACCATAAAGTACACATACTGCTTTTGTAGAAAATAAATAAATACATAAATAAATAATTAGATTGAAGCCTGCATGTGCCTGTATGTCAATATTCGGGATCAGCCAGTCGATTACAATAGTCCATAACATAAACGTGTCTCATTCATTTAATTCAATAAGACGACTAGCCAGTCTCTTAGTTCCAACTAGGAACGCATGATCAATTTAGTCAAGATAACCATTATTATCAATGGTGTCAAGGCATGAAAGTCAATTAGCATTAAACGGGGGTCGAGTCTATAACTCTCATGGTCAAGTCCCAGTCATACTGGGTATCCCAAAAATCAGTCGGGACACAAGGCACATTCCACATAACAATTGATATTAACAATATTATCATATCATGATTTTATCGAGTTTATGCCAAAAGGCGTAAGGATATAAAATGGACGTTAAATATCTAATAAGATATCAATATACAGGGCTATAGAAGATCAGGATAAGTAAGGTCAGCGTACGCTCAAGTCAGGCTACGCTCAAGTCAAAGAGGCAGCGTATGGGCTCCATACGACTCCTCACCATCCAAGTGAGCGTATGCAAGTCATACGCTCCCCAAAGGCAGCGTATGGACTCCATACGACTCCTGACCATTCAAGTCAGCGTATGCAAGTCATACGCTCCCAAAAGGCTGCGTATGAACTCCATACGACTCCTGACCATTCAAGTCAGCGTATGCAAGTCATACGCTCCCAAAAGGCAGCGTATGAACTCCATACGACTCCTGACCATTCAAGTCAGCGTATGCAAGTCATACGCTCCCAAAAGGCAGCGTATGAACTCCATACGATATACGCTTCCAAAAGGCATCGTATGAACTCCATACGATATACGCTTCCAAAAGGCAGCGTATGCAAGACACACGCTTCCTAAAAAGGTAGCGTATGGACTCCAGACTGCGCTGTGCTAAAGAGCGCGCACAGCTCAGTGACGCAAGCTAAAAAGCTAGTGTACACTGCTCACTGTCTTCTCCAAACAGCAAGAACTCCATGGTTGCACCCCAAAGCTTCAAAGGTCCATAACTTGGTCAAAACAAGTCCAAATCCAACTTTCCAAAGGTCAAAATTGGGTAGGATAAAACTCTCTACAACATAGAACAATCAAAACTTGAAAACAAAGAAGTTTGATAGATCAAAACCACCAAACTCCAAAAATAACTCATATCTAGATCTACAAAGATTAAGACTACGAAATGAAAAATGCCAAGTTCTAAACTCTCTTAGGATCTTGCGAGGAAGATAAATGAACTACAAAAACATGGGTTCTCATGGAGAGCAAGTTGTACTTGCCTACGGTTTGGTAGGTGGAGAGAGTAATGAAAGAAAAAAGAAGAGGAGTAATGGTGAGAATGAGTAATGAGGAGAGAGAATGGAGAGGGTGGCTTTAAATAGAAAAGGGGATGGTAGGTGGGAGTTGGGCCGGGTCCAATGGGTCGGGTTCAAGGGGCAAGGCCAATCCCGAACCAAAAATAACCAACCAAGCCGAACAAAGAATAACCGCAAAAATAGAATGCAGAAAATAAGATTCTAGGAAATAATTATCATAAAAATTAAAGAGCAGATTAATTAATTAACATGAATTTACAGGAATTTAAATACAGGATAATACATGATAACTACTAAATAAATACACATGAGTTGTACATGTATAGAAATACGCATTCTGGGAACGGGGAGTGACATCTCTACCCTCCTTAGAAAAATTCCGTCCTTGGAATTTCATATCCAAGCAAGATAGGAACATCGGGACTAAACTAATTTAAATACAAGCAATTCAATCAAGCAATCATTTTACAATGTCCTTAGCAAGTAACATATCTATATTTAACAATCTATGACATCAAGCAATTCTATCCATAAGGTGATAAGCATGAGGAACCAAGACAATCAGGTACACAGAAAAAGATATACCTTGTGAGTCAAACAGATGTGGATACCGTGATCGGATATCATCCTCACGTTCCCACGTTGACTCTCCTAAAGAGTGATGATCCCAAGCAACCCGGACAAGGTTAATTGTTCGGTTCTTGAGTATCTTCTCTCTTCGGTCCAAGATGGACACAGGCTGCTCTTCGTAAGACAGGTTGGTACCAACAACCAGTTCTGAATGATCGAGGACATGGCTGGGGTCCGATACATACCTTCGCAATTGAGATACATGAAACACGTCATGCACCTCTCGTAACGAAGGTGGAAGGGATAAACGATAAGCAACATCGCCTACCCTATCAAGGATAACGAATGGGCCTACGTATCGTGGACTCAACTTCCCGCGAACGCCAAATCTAATGACCCCACGGGTAGGTGAGATCCGCAAGAACACGTGGTCCCCAACAGAAAACTCTAGCGGCCTACGATGCTGGTCCGCCCAATGACGATGCCGATCCTGCGCAACACGAAGTCGCTCTCTAATTCCTTTAATCACTTCAACCGTCTGGATAATCATTTCTGGGCCTAGCATCTTCCTCTCCCCGATATCATCCCATGCTAGTGGCGATCTACACTTCTTACCATATAGTGCCTCAAATGGCGCCATCTGGATACTGGCATGATAACTGTTATTGTATGAGAACTCAACTAAGTGCAGGTGGCTTTCCCAAGATCCTCCAAAATCCAGAGTGCAAGCTCGCAACATATCTTCCAAAGTCTGAATTATCCTTTCTGATTTTCCGTCCGTCTGTGGATGGTAAGCCGTGCTAAATCTTAACTTAGTACCCAGACTATGATGCAAGCTCCTCCATAAATGTGATGTAAAGCGGGTATCTCTGTCTGACACAATACTGACAGGGACTCCATGCTGCCTGACTATCTATTGCATATACAACTCTGCCAACTTTTCTGTAGATTGCCCTACTCTGAAAGGAAGAAAGTATGCTACCTTTGTAAGCCGATCTACTATCACCCAAATAGCATCTTTACCACTTGGTGATCTCGGTAAACCGGTCACAAAGTCCATTGTAATGTGTTTCCATTTCCATTCCGGGATGGGAAGCGGTTGCAATAATCCAGCTAGCCTCTGCTGTTCTGCCTTCACTTGCTGACATACCAAGCAACGGGAAACAAATCTAGCTATCTCTCTCTTCATCCCGTTCCACCAGAAGTGCTGCTTGATATCTTGGTACATCTTGGTCCCTCCAGGATGTACAGAATACTGAAAACTGTGAGCTTCTGTCATTACTTCCTGTCTGATATCTCCACTAGGTACACATAGACGTGATCCAAACCGAAGTGTACCATCTTCATGAATTCTCATCTCTTTTCTGAGTCCTGACTCACATTCTGTCCTAAGCTTCTGAATCCTTGGGTCCTGTGCCTGAGCTGCCTTGATCCTATCTACCAAGTCAGATTGGACTTGTAGACTTGCCAGAACTCCTACATCGCTAGAAAGTATAACTTCTATGCCCATCTCCTGAAGGTCTTCTAAAATATGCTTCTGTGTTGTCAACATAAATGCACCGCCCCTTCTGCTGAGAGCGTCTGCTACCACATTAGCCTTGCCTGGATGATACTGCAGCTCCACGTCAAAATCCTTGATCAACTCCCACCACCTTCTCTGCCTCATGTTCAGTTCCTTCTGGGTAAAGATGTACTTCAGACTTTTGTGGTCTGTGTACATGTCTACTCGGTCACCATATAAGTAATGCCTCCATAGCTTCAAAGCAAATACTACTGCCGCCAACTCCAAATCATGAGTTGGGTAATTCTTCTCGTGGTCCCGAAGCTGCCTAGATGCATATGCTATCACCTTCCCGTGCTGCATGAGGACACATCCAAGTCCTTTACCTGACGCATCACAATATACTGTAAAACCTCCGGGTCCGACTGGCAATGTAAGAATAGGCGCTGATATCAACTTCTGCTTCAAATTCTCAAATGATGCCTGACATTCTGCCGACCAAACGAATGGTACATCCTTCCGTATCAAGCGGGTCATGGGTGCTGAAAGTCTTGCAAAATCTGACACAAACCTTTGGTAATATCCTGCCAATCCCAAGAAACTCCGTACATCAGCTACGGTCTTGGGTACTAGCCAACTCTCTACCGCTTCTACCTTCTTGGGATCCACTGCTACTCCAGCTCCTGATACGATATGACCCAAAAATGAAATGTGATCCGTCCAGAACTCACACTTGCTGAGCTTGGCATACAACTGGTTCTCCTTCAGAACCTACAACACTTTCCTGAGGTGGTCTTCATGCTCCTCTTCACTAGCAGAGTACACAAGAATGTCGTCGAGAAATACTACGACAAACTGGTCTAAATACGGCATAAAGATACGGTTCATCAAATCCATGAATATTGCTGGAGCATTGGTCAAACCAAACGGCATTACCAAGAATTCATAATGCCCATACTTCGACCTGAATGCTATCTTGGGAATATCCTCCTTCCGAACCCTCACCTGATGATACCCTGAACGAAGATCTATCTTGGAGAAAACTCTAGCCTTGCTCAACTGATCAAATAAGTCGTCGATCCTGGGTAATGGGTACTTGTTCTTTACTGTTGCCGCGTTAAGCTTCCTGTAATCGATGCATAATCTGGATGATCCATCCTTCTTCCCCACAAGTGCCACTGGTGCTGCCCACGGCGATACGCTAGCTTGGATAAACTTCTTCTCCTTCAATTCCTCTATATGTTGATATACCTTGGCCTGCTCCGAATCCGCCATTCTGTAAACCCGATCTGATATCGGTTTAGTTCCTGGTGCCAATTCGATACTGAACTCAATATCTCTAACCGGTGGAAGACCGGGAAGTTCTTCAGGAAACACGTCTAGAAATTCTTCAACTACCTTCGGAACCTGGACTTCTTCCATTGCCGTTGCTACTCCCTGCTCTTGTTGAGTTGCCTCTGACCTGACTAAGGTGAACCTCTTCATGCCTGGAATATCAAAAGATACACTCCCACTACGACAATCTATTGTCGCATGACTGTCTTTCAGCCAGTCCATGCCTAAGATAACGTCAAAATTTCCAACAGGAAATTCTATCAACTGGGCGGGTAAGGAATGCCCGCAAACTACAACACTACACGCTAGAATAACTCTACTAACTCCTACGAGCCCATTACCTGTGAGTATATTCAACCTCCCTGGCAATGCCTCGAACTCCATTCCTAGCCGTGTCGCAAATCGTGCAGATATAAATGAGTGCGATGCTCCCGAATCAAACAATGCTACTGCGGGATATGAGGCGACGAGAATGTTACCTGCCACAATATCTCCCGATGCTAATGCCTCCTCCAAGGATAAAGTGAATGCTTGCCCTCGACCTCCTTGCTGGTTCCTATGTTGTGGCCTAGCCTGGTGCTGCTGCTGGCCCCTGCCTTGATGATGCTGGGGTAGTCTATGCTGGTGTTGCTGCATCGGCGGTCCCTACTGTCGAAACATCTGAGCCTGCGGTACTAACGGACGTTGTGCCAATGGCCTCACTGCTACCGCTGGTCCTCGATACTGCCCTGCCCCTGGTGCTGGCAGAGCAGGAAACTGCTGCACTGGTCCTCCTGACCTCGAATTCATGGGACAGGTGGTAACCCGATGATCTGGATTTCCACAGATCAAACACTGCCCGTTCAATGTCCGACACACATCTCTAGTGTGCCCCATCTTTCCACAGTAAGTGCAACCCGCTGGGGGTTGCTGGTTCTTCCTTTGTTGCTGCTGCTGCTGCCTGGATGGTGGTGCTGGCCCTCGTATCGCCACATCGTGGATACGAATGCCAGGGGATAGTGCTGCTGTTCGGGGCGCTGCTCCCCCTCCTCCTTCAATCTGACTGTGGGATCTCTTCTGACCCCCAGTCCTTGCCGCAAGCCTCTGAATGGTGATCTCATGCCTGCGGGTTGCCGTCAATATTTCGTCAAAAGTCTGGTAATTGTACCCCTCTATCAATTGCAAGAGCTCAAGATGAAACCCTTGCTGGAACCTCATCGCCCTCTGGCGCTCCGTTGCTACCATCTCTGGGGCAAACCTACTCAATCTGCAGAACTCTGCTGCGTAAGCATCTACGGTCTTGCCAGCCTGTCTGAGGTTGATAAACTTCTGTTGTAGCTCAAACTGCGCCACAACTCCATAATACTTCGTCTTGAACCTTGCAGTAAAATCGTTCCAAGCAACAGGACGCCTGATACCTACTTCCTCTGCTTCCCACCAATCACGTGCGAGATCCTGAAGTAACAACCTCACTAGATCCACACGTTCTTCTGCCGGCACCTTAGCGGCTGTCAGAATAGCCTCAATGTCCTTAAGCCATGCATCTGCTGAAATAGTATCTTCCGTTCCTTCAAAACGGCGAGGGTTGTACTTGCAAAACCGGGTTGACGCTCCTGAATCTGGCCTCGTCCCTCTTTCCAATGCCGTCTGTAATCCTTGGTTGAGTAGTACATTCTGCTCTTGCAACTGAGCATGCATGCGCTGCTGAGCTAATATCTGGTGTTGCTGAGTAGCCATCATCCCTCTCATGATCTCCAGAAGGGCTGGTGTGTCCACTTGGGTAGGTGGAACTGTTGGTGGGGGTGGAACATCCGGATACTGCGATCCAGCTGCTGCTTCAACGATTACTTCTTCCTGAGTAGCCTCCTGAGTTAGTACCGGCTCTTGTTGCTGACCAACATGGTCAGGTTGTCCATGTTGCTGTCCATGTTGTTGCTGTCCAGCTCTGACAGATGCGGACGAGGTGCCCCTAAGAAAAGGGACAAGAGAACAATCAAATGACCGGACATGAAGGATCAATGAAGTCAAGGGATACTGGAATGTCAAGCTGGAGTTGAGAATCAACAAATCATGAGATCAAGGGGGAACATGTGTGATTGAGACATCCTAAAATCAAAACACCCCACAAGTCTGAAATCAGACCTGCATGGGCCACCACTAAAACCTTGTCACGCCCCAGAACCAGAATACTGGAGAGCGGGGGAATGACTCAGCCAGCTACGTATTACGGGTAGATGAATACCGTATAATACGATCAATGCTGTCTAACCAGACGAGGGGGTGCATACTACATAAAAGTCTTACTATGGTCATTACACATCTATTGTCTCAATCATTCAAACAAGAAACAGTAATAGAGAACATGTAAGATAAAGCAGTAAGGCGTCCCAAACGCTCTGTCAAAATGTTCTTGATATCTGGCTTTACAAAACATAGCCAGATTGATGTAGCAAAAGTATACACAATTGTTATCAGCTACAGTCTGACTTTAATTACAATTATGTAAAAGTAAGTACAAGACAATCCGACTAACATGTCGGTGCCAAACGGCTAAGTATAAAGTAGATAACAAAACGAGCGGGGAAGTAAGAAACCCACTCGAGTCCTCCTGCGATCATCCTTCTAGTGTTGACCATCTTGGAGGTAGAAGTAAGCTGGATCCTCGGGGACCGGCTCTAAATTTGGCCATACAAAACCAGAGAGGTTAGAACTCTAATAGCAAGTACCACAAGGAAGCACGACATGAGAACTAAAACCAGTAATGTAAGAGAATATACTAATAAATCTCTGCTTGCTACTAGGATTCACATCACATCACGACACTTCGAACCAACCTCCCAACCAAACAAGGACAGAAGTTGGTCCGTCATGTCCTGACATTCTGATCATCCCAGTTAGGTAACAGAGTAGGTACAGTGCACAAACAAATCATCTTGAACGGCCAATCAATTCCTACGGCTTGCTATTGTGAGTCCCAAGTTATCCTGGATTTATGCAATTAGGGATTCCGTAGTTCTTACTATGTGCGAGCAAGGCTAGTCTATCCTGTCAATCATGTACGCCATGCATGAATTAGACGAGTCCTAGCAGGACGCCCGTCATCAATATACAATATACAATAATAATATAAGCAGATACTGTTCCCTGCCCGTGTGGCAGTTTTACAGTATCTGTGGAAACCAGTCGGCCCGTCGGGTACTACTTGTCCCAAGGGGGCTGCCATGTAAGAACTCGGGAATCCATTCTCTCCATGCAATTATTATTTTATTCAACTTAATAGTCCCTACGTTGAGTGAAATCCCATGCCGTGGATCATGGTCATTCAAATGAGTACTTTCGTACGGGGTACGATATGCACAACTCTACAATGATACCAGTGCGGTTAGGTTGCAGGTCTTACATAGCATAATGCAACAATCAAATCTAACCACGGTAATCATGCCTTGACCATAAAGTACACATGCTGCTTTTGTAGAAAATAAATAAATACATAAATAAATAATTAGATTGAAGCCTGCATGTGTCTGTATGTCAATATTCGGGATCAGCCAGTCGATTACAATAGTCCATAACATGAACGTGTCTCATTCATTTAATTCAATAAGACGACTAGCCAGTCTCTTAGTTCCAACTAGGAACGCATGATCAATTTAGTCAAGATAACCATTATTATCAATGGTGTCAAGGCATGAAAGTCAATTAGCATTAAACGGGGGTCGAGTCTATAACTCTCATGGTCAAGTCCCAGTCATACTGGGTATCCCAAAAATTAGTCGAGACACAAGGCACATTCCACATAACAATTGATATTAACAATATTATCATATCATGATTTTATCGAGTTTATGCCAAAAGGCGTAAGGATATAAAATGGACGTTAAATATCTAATAAGATATCAATATACAGGGCTATAGAAGATCAGGGTAAGTAAGGTCAGCGTACGCTCAAGTCAGGCTACGCTCAAGTCAAAGAGGCAGCGTATGGGCTCCATACGACTCCTCACCATCCAAGTGAGCGTATGCAAGTCATACGCTCCCCAAAGGCAGCGTATGGACTCCATACGACTCCTGACCATTCAAGTCAGCGTATGCAAGTCATACGCTCCCAAAAAGCAGCGTATGAACTCCATACGACTCCTGAGCATTCAAGTCAGCGTATGCAAGTCATACGCTCCCAAAAGGCAGCGTATGAACTCCATACGACTCCTGACCATTCAAGTCAGCGTATGCAAGTCATACGCTCCCAAAAGGCAGCGTATGAACTCTATACGATATACGCTTCCAAAAGGCAGCGTATGCAAGACACACGCTTCCTAAAAAGGTAGCGTATGGACTCCAGACTGCGCTGCGCTAAAGTGCGCGTACAGCTCAGTGACGCAAGCTAAAAAGCTAGTGTACACTGCTCACTGTCTTCTCCAAACAGCAAGAACTCCATGGTTGCACCCCAAAGCTTCAAAGGTCCATAACTTGGTCAAAACAAGTCCAAATCCAACTTTCCAAAGGTCAAAATTGGGTAGGATAAAACTCTCTGCAACATAGAACCATCAAAACTTGAAAACAAAGAAGTTTGATAGATCAAAACCACCAAACTCCGAAAATAACTCATATGTAGATCTACAAAGATTAAGACTACGAAATGAAAAATGCCAAGTTCTAAACTCTCTTAGGATCTTGCGAGGAAGATAAATGAACTACAAAAACATGGGTTCTCATGGAGAGCAAGTTGTACTTGCCTACGGTTTGGTAGGTGGAGAGAGTAATGAAAGAAAGAAGAAGAAGAGTAATGGTGAGAATGAGTAATGAGGAGAGAGAATGGAGAGGGTGGCTTTAAATAGAAAAGGGGGTGGTAGGTGGGAGTTGGGCCGGGTCCAATGGGTCGGGTTCAAGGGGCAAGGCCAATCCCGAACCAAAAATAACCAACCAAGCCGAACAAAGAATAACCGCTGAAATAGAATGCAGAAAATAAGATTGCAGGAAATAATTATCATGAAAATTGAAGAGCAGATTAATTAATTAACATGAATTTACAGGAATTTAAATACAGGATAATACATGATAACTACTAAATAAATACACATGAGTTGTACATGTATAGAAATACGCATTCTGGGAACGGGGAGTGACACTTGGATTTACTTGGTTCAGCTTTTGTTGCTGGGTGATAGCAGTTCAGGTATTAGAGATGGGATGAGGAGTCGGTTAGTGAGCCTACACATAATTACATGCCTGGGATGAGTTTTGATGAGTTCCAAGTTGGGTTTCAGGTATGGTATTGGGTTGAGTTCAGTTTTGGTTTTGAATTCGATTTCCCTAGATTGGGTTAACTGAATCACTGAAATCCCTGGGACACACATGGACTTTCTACACACACACCCATTGACACATTACATTCTTGAGACACATATGAACTGCCATGTTAACCTGTGAATCCGATATCAAAATCTGAGAATTTATACACACAAAACACATTGTTTTGAACTGTCACATTCATTTGCTGTTTTACGAGAATTCACACACACACATCCTATTTAACACACTTATTTCACACATTGGTCATTGTTCTCAAATTTCTGAGAACCTGGGATGGGTTCTGGATCTTCAAAACCTGAACTGAGATTTAATTGGAATGAAGTGAACCTGAAAAACTAAACCAGTGAACTGGTTTTGATTTATAATACTGAATGTCTTTAACTGAAATAGAAACTGAGTTTCATATGTAAAATTGGGTATTTGTGTGAGGGTCATCTCAGTTTCTGAGATGTGGCTTGAATTGGGTATGTCTTGGTTGGCCTTGGCTTGAGTTAGTAGAGCAACATGCAGTAGCAGCAAAAGGCATTGCCTTGGCCTCATTAGCTTAGCTACAGCAAATGCACATTACTTTGGCAGCATGCCTACTTGTCTTTGTTGGTCGCAGTAGCTTGTTTAGACATGTGTAGGCCTTACTTGGCAGTAGTAGGCATGTGGCCACATGTAGGAAGTTATATATCAGTAAAGGGACTGAGCAATGAGTGTCATGAGTGAATAACTTGTATGTGTGGCTAATGGAATGTGAGAGATTTGAGGGTGTATGGATATATAAATAAGGGTATTGATGTGAGGGTGTATGTGATTGTATATGTGCCTAAGGTTATGGGTATAATTATATATAGGTATATATGGTGTAATATATATATATATATATATATATATATATATATATATATATATATATATATATATATTTTTTATTTTTTATATATAGGTATATATAATATATAGGTATATATAATATATATGTAATATAATTATATATAGGTATATATGGTGTAATATATATATATATATATATATATATATATATATATATATATATATATATATATATATATATTATATATATATATATATAATATATATATATATATATTATATATATATAAAATATATATATATATATATATATTTATATATATATATATATATATATATATTTTTTTTTTTGATATATATATATATATATATATATATATATATATATATATATATATATATTTATATATATATATATATATATATATATATATATATATATATATATATATATATATATATATTGTATATATATATATATATATATTGTATTATATATATATTGTATTATATATATATATATTGTATTATATATAGTGCCATGTAGGCTAGTAGCTATATGAGATATAGTTATATATATGGTACGTATATGATATATAGGTTAGGCCTATATATATATATTATGTTTTGAGAGGAGATATATATGTATAGACATATGTTATAGGTTAGCTTGTATTTATATATATACCATATGTATATATGTTAAAGTGATTTGGTATCCTAGCCTTTTGTTTGAGATAGCTAATAGAGTTAACCCTATACAGTTGACCAATAACCTAGTTGACCTAGTTGACCAAGTTGACTTTTTAACCTAGATTGGACTAATTGACCTAATTTGACTAGACTGTTGACCAAAAGTCAACATTAAGTCTATATATGACCAATTGACCTAAGTTGACTAGAGTCTGACATAGTTGACTAAAATTGACCTAGTTGACCAAGTTGACTTTGACCCAGAGTTGACCAAGTTGACTTTGATCTAAATTGGCCTAGAAATCATGTAGTTGCATTGTAGCTTTCATTTACCTTGTTTTAAAACATGTTATAACCCATACTGCTCTATTTAGGACATTGTGACTCCGGTGCAGACATCTGATATTACACTACTCTTTTTCAGAGTATCAGGCGAGTACATTCTCTGAAAGTTCTCTCATTTATTTGTCAATTACTTTACTTCAGTTCTAGTTAGTTGTCTGTGATTCGCTGTTACAACACGTATGGATATTCAGGATTCATGTATGCGACACACATACCATATTGTCTCGCCTCTATTACTGGTATCATCATGTCTGGCTTCTATTTCTGAAATTACCTACTAGAATCACCCTGGAATCATTTACTGGTACCATCATATCTGGCTGGACTCATCTTGAATCATTGTGTCAGATTTCTGGATTCACTTGCTGGGAGGGAAAATACTAGAGTAAGTCATGTAGACATACCCCAATTCTGGAATCACCCCATGCTGGAATCAAACTGGAATGATAGCTCTCACGCCCGGCCAGGTGTGTGATGTGCCGGATTACCTATAGCTGTTTATATGTCGAGCTCGATATTTTAAAACACACTGCTAGAGTATAGGCTGGACTCACCCTGGAATCATTGATCACTATGACTGGGATCGTCCCTTACTGGATTCATCTTGTATTAGATTCGTCTTGTACTGGACTTACATTGGAGTTACACTCGTATACATTTACTGTCTGGACTTATATCATATTACCCTGGTTCAGCTAGTTATATTTTTGCAGTCTTTATTGCCATGATTCTTCTCTTGTTTAGTTACTTACTTTCCTTACACTTTATATGTCTTTCTTACCATCACCTGAATATAAACTGTCATGTTCATCGATACAACTGTCTATAACTGCTTTATAGTTCTCTATCATTTACTTGTGATTTCTTGATGAATTGTACTCGTTCCTGTCCTGACTAGACCTGTTGAAAATATTACGGATGTTTGCCTTGAGGACATTTGCCATACTTGCCTTGGAGCAGGAGATGGCTTAGCTACTTTTGGCCCCGACACTCAGGAGTGATCGAGAGACTAGCTAGTAGACTTGGTTTAGTTTTCATGTTTTAGAACTTGAATTGTAATAACTTGAGATACGAGTTTGTATTTGAGTTTGTTTGAGATATTATTATTTAGTAGTTTATAAATTGTTGTTGTTTAGTCTTTAGTTATAAACTTCTATGATATCTTATCGTTCTTAGACTATGATTGAGATTTATTATATCTATACTTGCCCTCCGTTCGGAGTTGAGATTTGATAAGTACATTATATAAATGCATGAGTTGTTGATTAGATAGTAACCTAGGACGGCGTTCTACCGCCGACACTGCGGCGTAGGCTGGACGTACCCACTTCTCGTGCCCCTACACAGGGTGCGAGTCGTGACAAGGAATCTCCAGCCCACAAAGAAGGTGACTTGCGCAACGTGATTCTTCACAAGCGCAAGGAAAGAGACAAAGATTTGTGTACAAAGAGTCTTGTCAAGGACATCAATGCACCCAAGTCATTGACAACTGCTGCTGCAACAAGGCAGCAGTACAAAAAGACCGGCAGTCCGTCTTCCAAAGGTTGCAACACCCAAGCTCAGAAGATGGGGCGCTTCTCATTGCCTCTTGCAATTTTGCTCTGAAGATTCCTGGCAGCGGTAGAGGGAAGAAAACAAATATCTCCAGCCCGAAAATTTCAACCGGCGTAACCAAGAAACTTTCTTCTAAACGGTTGTCTACCACCGTTACATGATGAGTTTACCAAGGTACCCGTTCAAAGAAGAAATCTGCCACACTTGGAGGCTTTGGAGCCGGGGTAGCACTCCTCCAAACATCCACGATAATCCGGTGTTCCAAGAAGACAATCCAGGGAAAACGGTTCACCCAACAGATGCAGCAGACCCCGACGTCCCCGAGGACGTCCCCAACTCCCAAGATGAGGCAAGCTTTGAAGCTGGGGGTACCACTCTTTCTGAGTCCAAACCATATGAAAACATTCCCACATACCCGGACGACTTCTCTGTACAAGGGTATGACTCAGAGGGCACGTCCTCTACCGTTCCTTCCATCTCTCCTCATATGAGGACGTTGTTCATGACAAACAGCAACTAAGATGGCCCCAGTGATCGCCAACGCATCGACACTCTGGAGGCCATACTGCATGCTTTGGTCAAGTCTGTAGACGAGATCAAAGCGGCCATTCCAACTCTGTAAGGAAGAACGCCTGGCCAAACAAGCTTGGGTCCCGCGGTCAATGCGAACTCGAACTCAGCTGCACCAAACCCGGGCGATAATCCTCCTGAAATATCGGCTTCTACCGCTGCAGACGAGGCCAAGGATGCAAGAAGAGAGGTCCAGGAGCTCCGGGCCATGTTTCATGCCCGAGAAAACTGCCAAGACCTCAGGATACGACAACCGTATCCCGCTGCGTGGAGAGATGTTCCCTTCCCACCAAAATATAAACCATTCCACATCAATCCAAACGATGGAAAGACATCTGCAAGAAGGTACATCACCTACTTCGAAGTCACAACCGACCATCTGCCTCACGACGATGCCATCCTTACGCGGCTGTTCATCGGAGCATTGGAGGGGGTCTCCTTCGACTGGTACCGCAACTTACCGGACAATTGCATCCACTCCTTCACCGGCTTCAAACATATGTTCCTGGAGAGGTTCTACGATGTAGGACAAGATGTGACAATGTCCACCCTCATGGATGTTGTTCAGGAAGAAAAGGAGCTGACAAGAAACTATAACGAGCGGTTTCGCCAAACCGCGATGAAGCTGCCTTCCGGTAACCCTGGTTCCTCCTTGATTGAAATTTTCCAAAAGAGACTACTTCCCACAATCAGCCTCTGGATGGGCGAAAGTCAATTCAAGGATTGGAAGACGTTCATCATCTGTGCTACTAGCGCAGAAGACAAGGTGAAAAAAGCCCGCCAACTACGATTACACATCTCGGAAGGTGAAGACAAGGGCAAACACCCTAACGTCAACAACAACAACGGTGGTAACTCCTCCAGCAACCGAGAAAACAAGAGAAAGCAGGCTATGGTGCCCGACACAGCCCCAAAGCCCGAATCAAAGCCAGCAGAAAAGCAGTGGCCTCAGATGACCTACTCCTTCAAGGATGGCCATGTTAAACCCATCTTAGACATGCTCATCCAAGGAGGACGAATTCAGCTCCCTCCTCCCAGGCGTGAGCCTCGTCCTGTAGACTTGGAGAACCCTAAATACTAACACTGTCAACGCTATGTCCACCATGCCACACATGATTGCTACCAACTGAAGCGATATATCCAGCATCTCATCGATTCTAAAGCCCTAGCCATTGATTTTGAAGAGGTTACCGTAGCAGCCAACATGGTGTCAGTACAATTAGGCAACTTCCCTCCGACAAAGACTCAAGATGGAGTAGTACCTGTCCCCCGAGCAAGGATGGAGGTCGCTAACCTTCCACCTCTCCGAGACCAAGCTGCTGGTCTAATGCCCCTTACCACATCATGAGGGGAGATCGTGTAGGTCTATCCGGACTTTGTACCTGAGGTTACTCAGTCCGCACCTTCCTCCACCAGCAAGAAGAAGAATGGAAAAGTCAAATCATGACGAACGATCTCGATAGAGGCCGAGAAAGCTACTGCTGTTGTTACCCGCTCCGACGCACAAACCCAACCTCCACCGGGTAACTCAGCTGAGGACCATCAACCGACAGCCGCTAATGCTTCCGGACCTTCGCAGCCTTCGACGACTGACAAGCCTAGGCCGAAGGAGACCCGCTTCGACAAACCACTCCAAAGGGAGACGTCTCATAGGATGGATAGGCCGTACAACTTTGACATCTTAGCACAATTGGCAAACACACCGGCCAAACTATCGCTATACGAACTCCTGAGACTCTCCAAGGATGTTCGCGTCGTACTAAGCGAGGCACTTCAGAATGCCGACGCATATCTAGCTCAGTCCAACCTCACTGGGGAAAGCACGCCTGCAAATCTCCAAGACAGCGCTTGCACAGGGTCAATGCCGAACATTGTCTCCACTTCGCAAGATATGGTCATCAAGACCAACCTGCACGATCGCCCTCTGTACTATACTGGGTACATTGGCGATATCAAGGTAGATCGAATGCATATTGATCCCAGTTCTTCCATAAGCATCATCCCGAAAAGCTTACTACACCATCTGTGCATCCCAATGCATCGCCTGACGCCAACAAGCACCGCCATCAGCGATTTTAATTTGGGCAGGAGCAACCCGATCGGAAAGATTCGCCTAAAGTGCCAAATCGACAACCTTCAGTCAGAAGTAACCTGTTATGTCATAGATGCAGACACTTCCTATAATATTCTCCTGGGGCGTCCTTGGATACACGATTACATGATCGTGCCCTTCACACTGCACCAGTGCTTCAAGTACGTCGACAAGCACGGCTTCGTGAGAACATAATTTGCCGACATCGATCCCTTCAAAGTGGTCGAATCCTACTACTCAGACTCATGCTTGTATGAGAAGTCGAAGAAGCATCTCGCCGAAGGAGATACTCAAGCTCAAACTGAAGCAACATCTGGATCAGAAGAACCTCTGACGATCCACCTCTAAGCCCGCAAGCCTGGCTTAACTGCGCCCCTTACAGCCACTCTGCGTAAGGACGCAATTAGCCTCTCTGCACAGGAGGAACACATGGTAATCTGACTACCAAGGTCTGGCCAAGTGCCAAGACCCACGACAGAGCCACCGACAATCAGGCTGTCTAAAGCTAGCGAGGAACAAGCAGAGGATCTCAATCCCTCTGTCAAGCCAATGATGATCCGTCTTCCCAGAATGAATCGACAGCCGAGCGGTAAGCCAGGGACTGCTAGCCAGCCAACAACTCCCCTTCCAGCATCGACCACCAAGCTGGGGGTGGCTAGTACACCAACGACTCCACGTTCTGCTCCACCCATAGAGCCCCTGATGATTAAGCTGCCTAAGTCACCCTCTCAGTCCTTATTTGCACAGGGGGTAGCTGAAGAAGAGTCCGAACTGGCCAAGTATGTTCCTGCTTACATACGCAGATGATGTAATCCCACTGGAAAAGATATCTTACTTCATCAATAAAGGGCTATCTTTGAACTATCTCGAGCTTAATAAGCTTTGTACAATGTATGCTATGAAACACGGTATAGGCACTCACCTACACATGCAGGTGACAAACGTCTACACTGCAAACCCATTTACTCCAGTGGAAGATGCTTACCGCATAGTCGAGGGAGAAGACCATCCAATCATCTTCGGCCAGAAGAATGATCCACAACCATTCAGGGTAGAAGAAGTTGATCTCGAACCCGACACCGGAAGATTGCCCCTTTATCTGTATAGTCCCCGATCCAAGTACCTTATACAAAAATAAGGGTATGATCTGGAAACTACACCAGGCTTGAACTACGGCACTGGACGGCGATTACCCTTACAATCGCCGGTCCCGGCTGGGAAACTACGAGACTATGGGCTAGGTTATGTTACACCGGCAACAACCCCTGAAAGCTTAGACGAGGAATGCGACTGGCATTTACACTCAGCTGGATCATCCACTTCCGATTTAGATGTCAGCATCGGGGACATGCTCAGGCAAGTCTGGTCCGTCAATATGGTATTTGCCGTTGCCTACGAAGAAGATGAAGTCATTCCCGAACTTCTTGCACTAGAGCCATGGGCACAACAACTATATATGCAGTGGAAGAAGCGGTTAGAACAAAGAGAGCCTCCCACCGAGGATGAGGTTGTACAAGTCAATCTCGGTGATGAGTCCTCTCCAAAGCCCATCTTCGTCAGCAAAAATCTGACAGACGAAGAGTGAGAATCACTACTGCAACTCGTCAGAGAATAGATCGACCTGTTCGCTTGGAGCTACGAAGATATGCCAGGACTAAACCCCGAGATTGCACTTCACAAACTCAATATCCGTCCGGACGCAAGACCAGTCAAACAACAGCAGTGACGATTTCGTCCCGACGTCATGAATGCCATTGAAGCTGAGGTCAACAAACTGATAGCCAGCCGCTTCATCCGTGAGGAACAGCATCCTGACTGGGTCGCCAACATAGTACCGGTCCTCAGAAAAAGTGGAAAGAATCGAATCTGCATCGACTTTCGTAACCTGAACGAGGCATGTCCTAAAGATGAGTTCCCTCTCCCTATCACGGACATTATAATTGACAACACCTGCGGCTTCGAGCGCATGTAATTCATGGATGGTTTCTCGGGATACAACCAAATCAAGATGTCTCCCGATGACGAGAAGCAGACATCATTTCGAACACCGATTGGCACATACTGTTACACAGTCATGCCTTTCGGTTTAAAGAATACTGGCACTACCTATCAAAGAGCTATAAGCATCATCTTTAGAGACCACTTGCACAAGACAGTGGAATGCTACGTCGACTATATCGCCATCAAAAGCCGATCTAAGGAAGATTATCTGAATGATCTGAGGACAGTGTTCGACCTGATGCGAGCGTATAATTTGAAAATAAATCCCACAAAATCCTTCTTAGGCGTATCCAACGAAAAGTTCGTGGGTTTCATCATCACCTCCCAGGATATCCACGTAGACCCTGAGAAGACGAAGGCAATCATAGAGATGGGTCCCCCGAGAAATCTTCGTGAACTCCGAGGCCTTCAATGAAGGCTAGCCTACATCAGGAGGTTTATCTCTAACCTCTCCGGACGATGTCAACCATTCACCCACCTTATGAAGAAAGGCATTTCATTCGTATGGGATAAAGAATACCAGCATGCCTTCGACAGCATCAAAGAATACCTGACGAACCCTCCAGTCCTGGTAGCCCCGATTGCTGGAAGACCATTCTTGCTCTATGTACGAGCAATAGAACATTCTCTCGGTGCTCTGCTAGCACAAAACAACGATGCAGGCCATGAGCAAGCTATATATTACCTCAGCCGAATGATGATGGGGCCAGAGCATCGACATACTGCCGTAGAGAAAGAGTGCCTTGCTCTGGTTTTCGCCATTCAGAAGATGCGACACTACATCATAGGATAAACTATCTACATCATATCAAGAGTCAACACCTTCAGGGTCCTCATAACTAAACCAGACGCACTCAGCTCTTGTCTCGCTATCTGGGTGATATTATTGTCCCCTACCACATGATCTTTATTCTGCAAAAGGCTGTTAAAGGTCAAGCTCTGGCAGACTTTTTAGCACCTCATCCAAGTTCAGAGTCAACCAAAATAGATGAAGAGATTCTAGACGAGGTCACAAATTCAAATATGGCCTCCAATGGTACTATATGGCGAATGTTCTTCAACGACGCTTCTAGAACTGGGCCCAAGGGCAACATCGTCGCTGGAGTCAGAATAGTGCTAATTTCTCCCACCGAGTTGGTAATCAATCGAGCTTATTCCCTCACGGAGCCCTGTTCAAACAACTTGGCCGAGTACAACGCTTTGCTCATTGGCCTCCGACTTGTAAAAGAGCTGGGTGTAGAGTACCTTGAAACATACGGCGATTCCAAGCTAATCGTCAATCAGATCCGATGTTCATACGAAGTTCGTCATGAAGATATGATCCTCTATCACCAAATAGCAGTTGACATCATCTCGTCCCTGGAGAGGTTCTTCATAGAGCACGTTCCCAGGCTCCAGAACATTGAAGCCGATGCCCTAGTAGGCCTTGTCGCTACCTTAGCAGTTCCGAATCATGCTCATCATCTGGTTGACATCATAGGCCGTGAGTTGGTCTGTCCCAGGAATAATGTTCAATGTATTGAGGGTTACTCCATACGGACAGTCGATGAAGCACCAGACTGGAGACAACCATTCATCGATTTCGTAGTCTACGACATCCTGTCAGAGGATCTGAAGGAAGCCACTTCTATCAGAAGACGTTCCCTCAGATTCTTCTATGATACAGAGACAAAAAATGCTATATCGGCGATCATACAATGGATTACTGCTTCGATGTCTGTCGAATATATAAGCCAAAGAAGCCGTGTGCGAAGCTCATAACGACGTCTGCGGGGGCCATCAGCCTGGCCCGAAATTACAGGATCGCCTTCGACGAATGGGCTATTATTGGCCCATGATGGTTGATGATGCAATAGACTATGCATGAAAATACAAAGCCTGTCAAGTCCACGCGGATTTCATCCATCAGCCATCCCAGTTTCTACACCCGACGGTGGCATCATGGCCATTCGAAGCATAGGGAATGGACATCATTGGTCCGATTACTCTACCTTTGTCCAGAGGACATCGCTTCATACTCGCAATCACAGATTACTTCTCCAAATGGGCGGAGGTTGTTCTGCTTGCAGAAGTAAAGACTTCAAACGTGATCAGCTGTTTCAAGTATCACGTCATTTATCGCTTTGGACTGCCCCGAAGGATCATCTATGATAATGGTCCGCAGTTCGCAAGCCACGCCTTCTATCGGTTTTACGACAAACATCGAATCCAGAATATTGCTTCAACACCATACAACCCAGCGGCTAATGGTCTGGCTGAAGCATTCAACAAAACAATCATAAAGCTTCTCAAAAAGTTAATGTCCACTACACCAAAACTGTCGTTTCCTAACGACTATAAGCGTTAGGAAAAATTTTGCTAACGCTTTTTTTACCGTTGGTAGTATGGTGTGGAAAATTTTCCTAACGGTAAAATACCGTTAGGAAATAGAATTTCCTAACGGTAAAAAAATGTTGGGAAATAAAATTTCCTAACAGTAAAAAGGTGTTGGAAAATAGAATTTCCTAACAGTAAAGAACCGTTGAAAAATAGTATTTCCTATCTGTAAAAAACGTTGGAAAATAAAATTTTCTGGAAGTAAAAAAACTGTTGGAAAATAGGTTTTTTTATCGATTACAAATTCTCATTTGTAACATTTCTATTGTTATAAATTTCTTACTCCCAACTATTTTTTACTAATACAAATGGACAAAAAATATTTTTAAAATGTGATGGCTTGAGGCTGAGCTTTCAGCTCTAGAAAACCAACTAAGCCACAGATCCACAACACAATTAATGCTTTCAGATCTCAAAGACAATTCAATAGTCACACATAAAACAAGTCTACACAATCTCGTAATAACAAGATAATTATGCTCCCAAAATAATTGCAAGCACGAAGAAAGAAAACAACTATGTAGTTTGTAACAAATCTCTGACAAGTGAAGTATTAATCACATAAATGACGTCCTATATTAAATCATAGTGTGACTTCTACAAAATGAATCCGATACGTATGATGAGAGCAAATAGAGATCATGTAGACTCCTCCAATATGCAGTACAGAGCACTTCTCTAGTTGGGTGAGTTGTCTGCTTCATTCCAAGATAGAAGAGAAGTGAACCAAAGAGAGCCAAGTTCTGAAACAAGACAAAAAATGTAAGTTTTCATTCAATGTCGATGCAAAAGATAACAAGGTTAAAATGTCCAAAAAAACTTGGAAACCTGTGTCAATTTGTGTAAATTTCTATCTGATAGAATTGCGAGGCGTTGCATATTTTTGTTAAACAAAAAGTTGAATGCTAACTGAATCAAGAGCATTGAGGAAGTACCTGCTCATTAAAGGAGTAAAGCCTCCAGCATACACCTGTTGGGCATGTTCAGTTGCCTACATATACATAAGCATTGAATAACTTTTTGATCATGCACTTTAAGATCCATGGAAACAAGGAGCAAAGAGTAGCCAAAGACAAGAGGAAAAAAAAATGCTAGAAGAAGAGCTAAGGTGATAACCTCTAGAAGATCTTAAGTCTACGAAAAAGAATGACAATAAACACACAAAAATGGCTTTGGAATAAGAATATGCAGTTAGATGTAAATGATACAGATTAGAAGACTTACGCATCTTTCCCTCTCCTTGGGAGGAAGCTGAGGTTCAGAAGCAGAAACCCTGGAAGTGGCAAAAGTCGTTTTAGGCGACTCCATGACAGCTACTTCGACTTCAGCCTTTGGTTATCCTCTTTTTTTAGCAGATGGTGGTGGATGAGGAGCATCTTTACCTGACTTCTCTGAAGGAACAACATGGGTATCAATGGGAGCAGACTTTGAGATTATTGCGACCTTAGTTCCTAGCATTACAGTATTGCCTTCGCTGGCAACATACTAAAAATTATGTTCAGACAATAATGTTGAAAAACATGAGATAGGAGCATAACAATAGCCATGAACCTTTCAACTGTCCAATTAATCAAAGGGAATATCTCAAAGAGGATTAGAACCTTAAGATGCTAACCTTTTCTATTATCCCTGCTTCTGGGCTCGAAACATCAATTTTCACCTGAGTATCAAATATGGAAGCATCAAGCATGTCAGCAAAGGTTAATAGGTAATGAAAGGAAAATAGGTACCTTGCCATATCTTTTGAAGTTTGTTTTAAGTATGTGTTCGACACTTGCAGGATCCATAACACATATCTGGTTATTGATAGGGAAAGCAGCCTGAAATTCTTTTACTTGCAAGAAAGTTCGGGATGATAATCGTAGAGCCTCCAAAAATTGAGCAACTGGTGGAAATGGTGCCTACGATTGGTGGGAGCTTCTTGTTCGCCTTTTAAAAGAAATATGGCACAGTGTAGGAGCAAAAAACTAATGCCGAAAGGAAAATCCATGGAGCAAAAAAACAAGAGTTGATGGAGAGAGTTTGTCACCTTGATGCTTTTGGGTATCCCCTTGGGCGACTGGTTGAGCAGTCATTTTCGTATCTAGGGCTATATTGATTCTTCAGTTGCTGTTGCTATGGTGATAGAACAAGAGCGCTGAACGAAGCAAGGATTGAAGAAATCAAATGCTTATTCATATTAATCATGACCATGAAACACAAGGACTTCTAGGCTGTTATCTGCTCCTGATTTTGTTCTGCTTCAATTTTTTTTTACTGGACTACAATACCTGGAGTTTATACATCATTGACACTGGACTCCCTTTTTCATGATCTTCCATACTAAATTCGTCTGTTTGAATCACCTAAGCAAATCGGCCAAAGAACTCATTACACTACTCTCTTCTATTCATAAAATATATGAAGCATGTTAGTTTCGTAAGAAAGTGTTAGCCCAAGCTCACACCTAAGATCCATCATCGCTTAAAACATAAATGTTCGCTCAAGATTCCTTGATGAACTGGCGAACCAAAGTAGTCTTGCAATTGTCCCTTGTCTCTAGTTCCTTCGTAATCATCCTCTGCTTTCCATAACAGATTGGCGTATGCTGCAAAAACATGGCTGATTGAAAGAAATCGTTCAGTAAAGTAACCAAACCATATGAAATTTTGTACATATAAACTGATAAAATAATTGCTAATATATATATATATATATATATATATATATATATATATATATATATATACACTGAGCAGCCTGTTCAAAGTAGTAAGAGGTCGCTGTGCAATTCCCACACTAGTTTAGCATATTGTGACAAGATTTACCCCCAGGTTCTGCAAGTATAGCGCGAGAGTAGTATTCCTCTGCCCTTTGAGAATCTCCTTTGGTTTGAAAGCAAAATCATATACAAAGTTCATCAAGTGGAAGAAACTAGACAAAGAACAATCTAAAATTATTACTTTATAAAGCCAAACATACAATTCCAATAATATAAAGTGGCACAGTCACACAATTCTCTGGTCGCTTAGACAAACCTGTAAAAGGTTCTTGGTTGTAACAGTTTTCTTGTTCTTGTGGCAAGAACCCATTATTTTCCTTTTATTTTGCTAAAAATCCGTCTATAAATTATTAAGAATTACAAAAAGGACAAAAAGGATGGAATGCCAACTTCTAAGGGGTTATTGCTTAGATTTAGGACATCTGAATATGTTCCTACTCTTTTAGACAGAATTTTACATCAAATGGAGAATAAATATGAGCGAATTATTGGGAAGTTATTAGTAGTTTAGATGAGAGAAACTACAATACTGGAAAACGAACAATGTGCCAGTCAGAAAGAATATCACAGTTGCTAATGTAAAAAAAAAGAATCTAACATTCAATGAATGAAGTTTCTTGTTACTCTTGTGTGTATAATCACTTAATCAGGTTGATCAATTGTAGGGCGAACAAGCAAACAATTTTTCTACCCAGTTTAGAACATATCTTTCTTTACATTCCGAAAAATATAGCAGACTACCAAAATAGCTTTGTTGGAACAAGCAACTTCTTAACAGACATGAATATACATGTCTTAATGAGTTAGGATTCATCCTTATGAACATTGCTAAAACATAAGCTTGGTTCAATCCAAAAATACTTAAAACTAGCACCAACAATTGTAGGACAACATACACAAGCACTTTTATAGAGATAGACCTAAATGAACATGGATTGAAGCTCTGTAACGAAGGATATGATTTCTATTCGTGTTATACAGGACAAACATGACGCGTAACATAGCTGAATGGAAGAAAACATTCAAAACGGAGACCCCAGAATTCTGGGATAAAGTCTTTGTTGTAGGATTATCTGTGTTATCAGTATCGAGATAGAGGGAAAAGGCAGCATATTGAGGTCATGGATCCACGGATACCATGAAGAGGTTGACTGAACCTATGTAAGGTACTACAAAAAATAGTGAGTCTCATAAGCCAATGAAGATTATGATTGACACTCAATGCGTACTAACGATACTGCAAGGGTGCACTAGCTCGAGAGCTTTCTAATTTGAGGAAAACTACCACTGAAACATGCATGGGAGAGATTGAGATACTCTAAATTTGCTAGAGACCCACTGAATTTAGGAACAAGCCTTCTAGAAAAAAATGAACTTACTAGTATATGCACTGATTTAAGAAGTAGACCAACTTTAAAATTCTGAATACTTACATCTTTTCTATGATCACAATTGTCAAGGTCCTTCATAGTACTCTTGAGTTGTGCTTTCGCACTTTTCCTTTCTAATTTGCATTCTCTGTTGTACCATAATGGTCTCAACATGGCATGCCATACAGAGAGTTTGCATATTCTCTAGTTTATATTCATCTGCTATCATTTTGAAACCATGGTTATTAACCTTCCATATTGGCAACGTACAACTAAAGAGTAAAGATACACTTTCACTTACTTTATTTTAAAAAAAAACTATTGTATGCCTCCACCTTTTAAAGACATGTATAATATAGTCAACATGCCAAGCATTTCCAAATTTTTAAGAGAAGAATTATACCTAATTTTTTAGAGAAGGCCCAAACTCTTAAGAGTAACCAAACAGATGCAGCATCACCGTAGCATCACAAACTCAGATGATAAAAAGAAATGAACAAAGTCAACATACTGCCAAATAGAGACAACATAACTTAGCATATATGGATGTTGTGGCAGATAATAATAAACTTAATAACTTAAAGGAATCGTAACTCACAATATTTCCCTACATAAGGATTGTTGTGGCAGATAACATGTGATGAGAAAATGTTGTTCAATCCAAAAACTACAGGTACCTATGCACAAAAAAATACATATATACCAAAAATAATCTTTTAAATCAGCAAAGGAAATTGGTAGAAATAAACAGTAAGATTTTAAATATCATAGGATAGAGGAGAAAAGGTTCAAATTCTGGTGAATGTATAGTCTTGCCTTTTAAACAATAATTGGCATACAACATTCAATTAATGTATATGTGCTTCATTTGTGAGGACCTAAGTAGTATATATATGGAGATTATTTGTATAGTATGTAACCATGAAAAATCAAGGTAGAGTATTATTTATTTCCCTACATGAGCCAGTAATTGTTATAGACACATATATACGAAGGAAACTTTGTTTATCTACTGTAGTAGAAGAAAATAATTTCGAGATAAACTAATTTACTAACAAATCAAGCACAAATGACTTACAGAACAAACAATAGGCAAGGAAAAAAAAATCTAACAATAAGTGTAGATTCAGCAACGTCTATGATAACCGGGCACATATATGGCACATCAGAACTAGTCAACTAATGTTCTCTATACCAGCATAGACTATATATACACCAGACAAAATGACATGTTCTTAAGCGAACTATAAACCAAAATAGCACACAAGTTAAGCCTAAGCTCAAGTGATGCGTACCGCACCCACACGTACTCAAATTATACTGTGACATGGCTGACTATACTAAGGAATTAATCAACAATATCAATAAACCCTTTTCACAAATTATTGAGGATCAATGAATTTCTAAAACTTCCAATAGAAATAAAATTGAAAGGAACATAGTAATGATGCTTTTAATCTTGTAATCGATCAACATACCGTAAGAAAACGAGCAGAAGAGGTCGAAAGGCGATGAGTATTGCGTCCCGTCAACATTCCGAACACAACACGAAATTGAAAGCCTAGAACATTTTGAAAACATAACAAATCACAAATCAAAGAAAGTGCAAATTAGGGTTTTGACCTTTGAGAGGTTGGGGATGGATAGGATCTCGGAGAAGGCGAAGACGAGGCTCGCTTTTTCCAGAGTCGACGACGGATGGGAGGTACCTCGACGACGAGGCTCACTTTTCCAGACCTGACGATGTATAGGAGGTACCTCGGCCGACGACTGCTTCATGAAGTTGTCGATGAAGCTTAGAGAGAGAGGAGAGGAGGAGAGATTGTGGAGGCAGAGACGAGAGAACGAAGGGAGAGGTAGGGCTCGGGACCGAGATTGGCCCTTTCCATAAGAATACGATTGAATAACACATTCCTAGACTAATAACACTTTTTTATGTCATGTGCAGGTCACATGATCAAATTTTCTAACGGTTATTAAGTGTTACAAATAAATAAAATATGTTACTAGTGCTAAATCTTATTTTTTGCTATTTATACTAACGAGTTGTTTAAGTTTCCAACGGTTTTGTACCGTTAGTAATTTGTAACGGCAAAAAACCGTTAGCAATTAATAAAAAACTGTGTTAGGAAATTCCTATTTTGGTGTAGTGGTCATCAAACAAACGCGACTGGAATGAAAAGCTCGACGAATGCTTGTGGGCATACCACACTACAGCATGGACGGCCACTGGGAACACGCCATTCTCTCTGGTATATGGGAGTGAGGAAGTTCTCCCACTAGAGACTCAAATCCCCTCGGTCCGTGTTGCTCTCACCTATCGGTTGACAAAAGATGATAATCACTATCGCCGACTGCAAGAGTTGGAGGCCTTGGATGAGAAGCGCCTATTAGCTCAACAACGAATCGAGCTGTACCAGGCACGCATCTCTGGAGCCTTCAACAAGAAGGTTAAAATCAGAATATTCCAAGTGGGCAACCTCGTTCTGGTGGTTCGGAGGCCGATGGTTATGACTCACAAAACCGCCGGCAAGTTCCAGCCAAAGTGGGAAGGCCCGTTCATCGTCGATGCCGTATTCTCCAATGGAGCTTACCGCCTCGCAAAACAAAATGAAGACTCGTTCATGTTGCCCATCAACGATAAGTTCCTAAAGAAGTATTATGTCTGAAATAAAATTTCCCAGAGTATTGAGTTATGTACCCTCTGGTACCGCTGAACTCACATTCTGACTCCAAATTTCCCAGCTTATTGAGTCATGTACCCTCTGGTACCGCTGAACTCACATTCTGACTCTAGATCTCCGAGATTGTTAAGTTATGTACCCACAAGTACCGCTGAACTCACACTCTGGTCACTACAAATGAATCTATATCGTATCTTTTAGGTAGTAAGTCATGTATGATCATACCTCTAAACTTTTCTCCTAAAAAGAGCTCCCTCTTCATGATCCAATACCCGTACTTTCAGTGCATAAATAGGGTAACAGATCCACAAATTTCCTGAAACAACCACGTCGATGCTACCTCTGAGTTGTTTTCCTTCCATCAAAAACAAATCGCCCCTCACGTAGAACTTCCATGTCCTCATTACCTCTGAGTTGTTCTACGTACCCCTTCATGGAGCCCACTCCAGCTATTTTCTTATTACCTCTGAGTGGGAAGGCTCCATCGAAGAAACCCTTATATTTACCACGTTCTCGTTACCTCTGAGTAAGTATGTTGGTTCTCTCTCGACTTATTATCCGTACTAAAAAAACACAGGGTACGCCAAGGATAATAGGCCCACAAATGTCTTCCGACGACCACAAATGTCCTCTGTTGACCACAAATGTCCGCAGTTGACCACAAATGCCGTACTAGGTCCCCTAGTATATCCACATCTTTTCTCATCATCACATGCATTTGGAGCCCAGCTGTTCCATAGCATTCTTTCACCCAATCCATAGAACTTCCACGTTGATAGCACCTCTGAGTTGTTCTGTGTATCCTTATTAGTCCCACTCCTACCACGTCCTCGTTACCTCTGAGTAGGAAGGCTCTACTTTAGACCTATATTTACCACGTCCTCATTATCTCTGAGTAAATATATTGGTTTTCTCTCCAATCATATGCTTCTGGAGCCCAGTTGCCCCGTAGCATTCATTACCCATTACATAGAACATCCACGTCTATGTTACCTCTGAGTTGTTCTATGTATCCTCATTTGGGTCCACTCTCCCCATGTCCTCATTACCATTAACCCCATATTTACCATGTTCTCACCACCTCCAAGTAAAAATGATGGTTTTCTCTCTCAACTTATTATCCGTACCTAAAACCAAGGTACGCCAAGGATGATAAGTCCATATAAAATCCCCAGCGGAAATACCCAAACCTATCACGTCCATGCTACCTCTGATAGGATTGCCACACCTAAGCAACTCTACTTTCTATGCTTCTTATTCAAAGTATTCCAAATTTGTAATTTGGAAACTTTAAAGGGGGTCTTGTAGAAGCATGAAAAATATTGCTTTTAGTCCCACATCGGAAAGGAGAAAAAGAAAGGGCTCACTCCATTCTATAAATAGAGCCCCCTTTCCTCCTTTGAAAAGGGAACCTACTTCTCTTCCCTTATTCCAACTTGGACTCTTCCTACTACACACCTTCGGGTGTTAAGTCGAAGAAGTCTAGGACAGCGCAGGCTCGTCGAGCTCAGTAAGATGGCCCAACCTCTGACCATTAGAGCGTCCCGCTAAGCTGGCCTCTAATGGAAAGTTGTACAGAACTGCCCGTGTCCAGCCCCCGGCAGCAAACGGACAGGGTGGAAGGCAAGTGCTTTTACTAGCCTCACATTAGGGAGCAAATATGGAGCCAACACACTCTTATGCTCGGGATACCCGGGCCCACTAAAGGAGTGCAAAGGTTGACCGAGATGTCCTTGACTTGCGAGATGTGATCCTTCACAAGCGCAAGAAAAGAAAGAGATTCTCTATGCGGTCCAAAAATCAACATGAAGCTTCATGCAGCTCAATACCTAGGAATCTTCATGCGGCTCAAAACCCAGGAAGCTTCATGCGGTTCAGAAAATTCATGCGGCTCAGAAACGACATGTGGCCCAAAAAAAACTTTACACAGTCCAGAAGCTGCATGCGGCTCAAAAGCTTGAAAAGCTTAATGCGGCTCAAAAAGTCCCAGAGAGCCGCATGCGGCTCAAGAATATTATGTGGCTCAGGCAAAGACACGCGGCCCACTTCTACTCCCAATTAATTGCTCTGACGACAGCTCTGACGCAATGAATGACAGCTCTGACGCAATGAATGACAGCTCTGACATAAAAGTTGGAATGATGATGGCATGCTCTTTGGGAAAATAAGAAAATATTTCTGCCAGGATCCGTCAAGTCCCAAGCACCCCTATGCGGCTGCTCGCTCCATGCGGCTGCCATCCCTATGCGGCTGTCAATTCTCATGCGGCTGCCAACCTTATGCGGCTGTCAATTCTCATACGGCTTCCATCCCTATGCGGCTGTCAATTTTCATGCGGCTGCCCACTTCATGCGGCTTTCCACTTCATGCGGCTGCCCACTTCATGCGACCGTACCCTTCATACGGCTGCTTCTTTCATGCGGCTGCCCACTTCATACAGCCGCGCACTTCATGCGGCTGCCCCCTTCATGCAGCTGCCCACTTCATGCGGCTGCCTCTTTCATGCGGTCGCCTCCTTCACGAAGCTGCTGTCCCCATACGGCGGTTACCTTCATGCGGTTAGGACTTGGGAGTCACCCGTAAGCGGTTCACTTAGACCACACTCATACAGCTCTCCAGACGCCCCGTTCATGACGGTTGAGACACGTGGCGATCCTCATGACAAGTTGAGACAAATGGCAGTCTTATCCCCTCGAAGTTATGGCTGCTCACAAATCCTGACAACCAGATTTAGTGCAATCATCATTATTACTCAAATCAAATCAGATTTGTTGTAATTAAGTAAATGGGATACGTGGCGGGAGATCCGAGCTTGTCATAACAGATTAAATGGATTCATTGCAATCAACATTAATTGTCCATACAGATTTGGCACAATCAAGATTCAATTGCCAGATGTAATACAATCAAGATTAGTGGCCCAGATGATTGGCCGCCGACTTTTCAAGGAGGGAATCATTACAAACCCTAATGATCACACCCCACTCCTATAAATAGCAGGGTGCCATTCCCTTGCAGAAGGATCGGATCCCGAGAAACAAAGAAAAAGAATATTGCAAGTTGTCATTCCCTTGCAAAAGAGATCATCTCCACCCGGCTGGACACACAGAGAAACAAAAAGGCATGCATAGAAGAGTCTTTCCATCTAGAGAGCATTTCTTCATCAGAGCCAAGGCTACGTCTGATCGTCCAAGGAGTAAGGCAGAGCGGTCGTCGCTTTCTCGAGCCTCTACCGCCACCCCCCAGAATCAAAACTAAACAATCTTACTTAGACTGCTGTACCTAGGTTTTCATCCCTAGGCTTTCTTTGTACGAGCGAGTTTGTGTTGTGAAGTAAAAGTCTAGTCCTCCCATATAAATTATTCTATTCTTTTATAATCAATGGCAAACAATTGTGGCTGTTGGAACATCTCAATGCATCTTGTTAGTAACTAGGCTTGTGATAACCCTAGTTAGTTAAAGTATCAAGCCTTACTTATTGTTTGGCCGTGAATGTTGGATGGAGTCCAATCCAGTCTAGTATTGTCTAGATGTCACAACCCGCACCCACTGTGAAGGTACGAGTACGTAATAGCGCCCAGCCTACGCCACAGTGTCGGTGGTAGGACGCTGTTCTAGGTCACTATTTAACCAACAACTCACACAATTATATAATATGCTTGTCAAATCTCAACTCCGAACGGAGCACAAGTATAAATATAATGAAATCTTAATCACAGTCTAAGCACGATTTGATAACACAGAAGTTCATAACTAAGACTAAATAATAACAACAAAACCAACTACTAAATAATAATAATCTCAAAACAATCTCAAAATAAAACATATCTCAACTTATTTACAATTCAAGTTCTAAAACATGAAACTAAACTAAGTCAACTAGCTAGTCTCCCGATCACTCTAAGTGTCGAGGCCAAAGGTAGCTAAACCATCTCCTGGTCCATAGTAAGTAGGGCAAGTGTCCTCAGGGCAATCATTTGTAAAATTTTCAACAGGTCCAGTCAGGACAGGAACGAGCACATCTCATCTAAAAAACCCAAGTAAATGACATAAAACTATAAAGCAGTTATAGACAGTTGTATTGATAAACATGGTAGTTTATATTCAGGTGATAGTATAGAGAGACAGTTAAAGTACAAGGAAAGTAAGGTAACTAAAACTTGAGAAGAACCATGGCAATAAAGACTATAAAATAGAATCTAGCTGAACTAGAGTAACATGGTATAAATCCAGACAGTAAATATAGACAAGTGTAAACTCCAATATAATTCCAGTACAAGATGAATCTAATACAAGATAAATCCAATACGGGATGATTCCAGTCATAGTGATCAATGATTCCAAGGTGAGTCCAACCTATACTCTAACAGTGTGTTTTTAAAATATCGAGGTCGACATGTAAACGGCTATAGGTAATCCGACACATCACACACCTGGCCGGGTGTGAGATCGCTATCATTCCAGTTTGATTCCAGCATTTGGGTGATTCCAGATTTAGGGTATGTCTACTTGTCTTACTCAAGTATTTCCCCTTCCAACAAGTACAAGTGAATCCAGAATCCGACACGAGAATCGAGATGAGTCTAGCCAAACATGATGATACCAACATTGATTCCAGAATGATTCCAGTAATAGAGGCCAGACAATATGGTATGTGCGTCGCAAACATGAATCCAGAAATTGTTGGAACAGTTTATTTTGATAACATTAATAGCATCTTCGTAGTCTAGTTTTCTCTGTATTTCATATTGATATTCTTTCAAAAACTCTACTACATAAAGTCTGTCCATTCAAGCCAAGTCATCAAAGCCTTGAAGACTGAAAAAAAGACCAGCGATCCGTAAAGACGGCTCTCAACACTTCAAGATATCGAGTCTGTACAAGGTCTAGGTCTTTCTTTAAACACTTAAGGTTGGATGACAAGACAAAAAATTGTTCTATTTTTTCAGTCAAAAATCAATGTCTAAAAGAACGACAAACCGACAGTATAATCCGACATACCGATGGTATACCGTTTTGTTGGCCATAAAACGTTCTGTGATAAATATCGGCGTACCGATGGTATACTACGGCATACCGATGGTATACCGTTTTGTTAGCCACAAAACGTTCTGTAAAAAATATCGGAATACCGACAGTATACTACGGCATACCGACGGTATACCATTTTGTGAGCCATAAAACGTTTTGTGACAAAATATGAGCATGCCGACGGTATACCGACGATATACCATTTTGTTAGCCACAAAACATTCTGTGAAAAATATCGAAATACAGACAGTATACTACGACATACCGACGATATACCGTTTTGTGAGCCATAAAACGTTCTGTGACAAAACATCGGTATACCGACGGTATACTACGGCATACCAACGGTATACCATTTTGTTAGCTAGAAAAAGTTCTGTGATGAACATCAGTATACCGATGGCCTACCGCGGCATACCGACGGTATATCGGTTCATCTAATTTGATTTTTGAATGGATGAATACTCGCATTAATTGCTAGCAATAAATGCTCCCCAACGGATATAAATATTATCGTTACTGTTCAGAACGACATACCGATGGCATGCAGGTCCATACCGACGGTATGCCATCTGGGCTATATTCAGGAGCATTAAATGCTACCTACTCTTGGTTTCTTTATAAATGGATGCCTTCTCTCTCTTGAAGGCTTATCCACTCAAGCCATAAATTTCCCAACAACTAAGAGCTCCACCATTACAACTCTACCCAAGCTTTTAATTATCCTCCATTCCAAAAGTGCTAGAGTATTCAAGAGTTGTATTTTTCAATGTTCAAGTGTTAGAAGTTCAACAGTTCTTTTCCTTTCCTTTTGAAGTTGGCGAGCCTTTGTAAGAAAACTCGTGTGTAAGAAGTTGGCTAGTTCTTCGGATCCAAACTCGTGTGTACTATTTTACCAAATAGTGGATTTAAGACGAAGAGAGTTCCGGGACTGTATTGCCTCTAGGGAGGATACCAGGATACATCACTTGTTTGATTTTCTTACTCTCTCTTTTTAATTAAGTAATATAGATTCTTGTGTTTTAATTATTTTATTTTCCTATTCACCCCCCTCTAGGGTTCTTCAATTGGTATCAGAGCTTTGTTCTCTTGATTTGGATTTACACCCTTAGAGTGATCCATGGTCACTAACCCTAGTATCAACACATTATACAATGAGGGACACTCCACAAATAGAGCTCCTCTATTTGATGGAACCAACTATAACTATTAGAATATTAGGATGAGCATTTATCTGAAATCCATAGATTTTGATTTATGGAATTGTGTAATAAATGGTCTCCCTACTCCTTCCGGAGTTATTAAGGATGTTGTGTCTAACACCCTTAGGGACAAACTCACCGAAAATGTCAAGAAGCTTGCTAGTCGAGATGCTAAGGCTATGAACGCTCTTTACTGTGCTCTAGATAGCAGTAAATTCAATAGGATCTCTACTTGCAAGACTTCCAATGAGATTTGGAAGTTGCTTGAAGTCATACACGAGGGAACATCACAAGTAAAAGAATCAAAGATTAGTAGACTCACACAAGAATATGAATCTTTTAAGATAAAACAAGATGAGTCTATTACTTGCATGTTTACTCGTTTCAGTGATATTATTAACCCTCTTTCTTCTCTTGGTAAGGAATATCCTGCTTATGAAAAGATCAGGAAAATTCTCAGAGGATTGACTAAAGGATGGAGTCCTAAAGCTACTGCCATCATTGAAGGGAACGACCTGACAATTATGAACCTTGAGACCCTCATGGGGAAGCTTATGACTCATAAACTTGACATGAAAGATCAAGAGGAATCTTCCATGCAAGAGAAAGAGAAAGAGAAGGCCAAAGAGAATGAGAAGTCTCTGGCTCTCAAAGTTACCAAGTCCTACTCAAATGATACCTCCGACGACAACGAGTCGGATGATGATGAAGAAATAGCTCTCACAGCTAAGCACTTCTGAAAGTTCCTCAAGTTCAACAAAGCCAACCGCTTTAGATGGGACAAGATGAAGATCCGGCGTGCTACCAATACAGAAGAACAGATCACGTCAAGAGAGATTGTCCCATGACAAGAAAAGACTCAAGTAAGTACGAGAAGCCTAGCAAAGGAAGCTCCTCCTCCAAAAAATTTGCCAAAACTAGTATTTGGTGTGAGAGCGATGCTAGTGATTCAGACAACGACAAACATTGCAAACATAATGCAAACGTTTATCTCATGGCAACCGATAAGGTACTCGATGATCTCTCTTTAAATTCTCTCACTTATGATGACTTGGAAAATGCTATTCGTGAACTACACGAAGAACACAAAGGTGTTAGAAATAAATACAAGAAATCTCTAATAGAGGTTGATGCACTACAACTAGAAGTAGAAAGACTCTCCAACGTCATTATTGATGTAAAAGGGAAATCTTCTGCTTCCGACACGGATGAGATAGAGTCTTTGCGACTCAAGTTTCAAGAATCTCTAGTCACCATTAAGAAAAAGGATGATGAGATTCAATCCCTCAAAAGGGCTTATGATTTTGCTATGCATAAAGTTCAAGCTGCAAATAGAAGAGAATATGATACTTCTAACAAGTATAATGATCTTCTTGTGTAGAGTAAGAAACTAGGTGATAAGAACACTACTCGCACACATGCTCAAAGGCACTCCTACACTCATTACCCTACTGTAGAAGCATGGAAAATATCAGAATGATGATCTATGCGGCTCAGAACAGGAGAACCCCATGCGGCTCATACAGGAGCAGTCCCATACGGTTCAGAGAGACTCTTAGTCTCATGCGGCTCGGGACAGGAGAGTCCATGCGGCTTACATAGGGACAGTCCTGCGGTTCAAAGAGTCCCCCAGCCGCATGCGGTTCAGAAGTACATGCGGCTCACATTCGACCAATAGAGATATGCGGCTTGATCAACGCCACGTGTCCCCATGGGACCCCTTCACACAGCTGGCCATTGAGCAATGGCCCTATTTAATGCTCTGCCATGATTTGACAGCTGACGGCTCTGACATGAAGTGTCATAATGGCCCTGTCATAATGACAGACTCTTTAGGAATAGGAGAAAATCTCTGACACGATCCGAGATTGACACGTGGCTACCCCATACGGCACCAGTGAAGAACAGCTTCATGCGGCTGGCAAGAATCGTCTTCCTGCGGCTCACCAAGAAGCCATCCCATGTGGCTCGCAAGTATTATACCTATGCGGCTCACCGAGAAACTATCCCATGCGGCTTGCAATTACCATACCTATGCGGCTCACTGAGACGCTGTCTCATGCGGTTCATGGATATCATGCGGTTCTGATAGGGTCCACCATTAAGACACGTGGCAGAGATTCAATGGTCCCCCCGACTTGACAGCTGGTAGCAAGGATGATTATGAGATGCAAATCAATCAGAGATTTACCAGATCCCGATGGCCATATTTAACGTTATCCTCATAATTAATGAGATTAGGTCATATCATTCATGATCAAGCCAATGGGACACGTGGTGAGAGATCCAAGCTTGACACAACCAATCATGAAGATTTAAAGCAATCAGCATTAATCATTCGCAGTATTCAGTGCTATCCCCATTTATGGCCCAGATCCTTCACGCTTAAAACTAATGGTCCAGATTGATTAAGCATCAGGCTGCCGCCACTTTGAGAATGGGTAATCATCCAAACCCTAATGATGCCCCCACTATTATAAATATCAAGGTGCCATTCCCTTGTAAAATATATACGCTATCATAGAGAAAAGTACACAGAGAGAGAGAGAAGCCAGAAGAGTAATAGAGGGAGAGCAAGAAGAGCATTTCTTCAGCAACGCCAATCATCTCTTCACAGGAGCCAAGGCTGCATACCGATCGTCCAAGGAGTAAGGCAGGGCTGCCGTCGCCTTCCCGAGCCTCTATCGTCACCCCCCAGAATCTAAAATAAATAATTGTACTTAGACTGCTGTACCTAGGTTTTCGTTCCTAGGCTTTCTTTGTACAAGCGAGTTTGTAACGTGAAGTAAAAGTCCGGTCCTCCGATAATTATTCTGTTCTTTTATATTTTATGGCAAACACGATGGTGACTCTGCTGGGGACTAACTTCTCCACGGCTGAGGAGTTGGTGACGCAATCGGATGTAGCCAAGCTTGGCTCCACACAACAGAAGATGGTCGCCCGGTTCGACCAACAGGCGTTCGAAGAAATGCTCTCCGACAAGAGCGTTGGCCCGGTCCAGAAGCGAGCCCGTACAAAGAAGGCCCGCAAGGAGTGGAGACCCCGATCCTTTGTTCCTACCGAAGCTCTTGCAGGAATACCCTCCGTTGCTCAAAACGGCGGAGAAGACTCTTCCGCGGCCCCACTTCAGATCATAGAAGACTCTGCTGTCCCCAAGTCCGGCAGAAGAAAATACTATGATGCTGGACTTGCAGGGGCAAAGAGGAACTCTATGAGATCCGAGCTGCATAAGGGTACTAGCCGCAGGGAGAAAGCTCATACGGCTACATCCTCCAGCCGCATAAAGAAAACCCATGCGGCCACATCTGTCAGCCGCATAGCTTATGCGGCTACAGCTACCAACCACATGAATGAAACCCATGTGGCTAAGAAAGTCAATCGCTTGCAGAAAACCCATGCGGCTACAATTGCCAACCGCATGCGGCCAGCATGCACGGTCGTGACTCCTAGCCGCACAAAAACAACTCATCCGACAGCAGAAGACAACCGCATGCAGACAGCCTGCACGGTACCCAACTCTAGCCGCATAGCGTCCGTTCTACGCTTCTCTGGATGATAAGCCAGACTCTGTGGTATTCAACTTGGACTCCTCCTATTACGCACCCGCAAGTGCTAAAAGGAAGAAGTCTAGGGCAGCGCGGGCTCATCAGGCCCAGTCAGCTGTCCCAACCTCTGACTATCGGGGCGTCCCATTGACTATCACACGGGCCTCTGATGGGAAGTTGTATAGAACCGCTCGAGTCCAGCCCCCGGCGACAAAAGGACAAAGTGGTTCCTCTGACCTGCGGGAGGCGATCCTCCACAAACACAAGGAAAGAGGAGGAGTTTCGGTGTGCAAAGAGTCCGCGCTTGGAGATCACTGCACCCAAATCATCGTCAACTGCTGTTGCAACAACGCGACAGTGACGGAAGATCGGCCGTCCGTCTTCCAAAGATTACGGCATCCGAGCTCAGAAGACGAGGCACCTCCTATTGTCTCCTGCAATTCCGCTCAGAAAGTTCCCGCCGAAGGGAGAGGAAAGAAGACAAGCATCTCCAGTCCCAAGATATCAACCACTACAGCTAAGAAACTGTCGTCTAAATGGTTGTCCTCCACCGGAGTATTCCAACACACCCGTTCTAAGACGAAATCTGCCACGATGGGAAATTCATCATCCACAACGCTGGGGGTTATGGGAACTGGGGGTAGCACTCCTCCGAACATCCGCAACAATTCGATGTTTCAAGGAGCCGAGCCCGGACAAACAACTCTCCCATCAGGTAAAACAGACGCTGATGTCCCCGAGGACATCCGTGACTCTCAAGACGAAGCAAGCTCTGAGGCTGGGGATACCGTTCCCTCCGAGTCCGAGCCCGAAGAGAATATTCCCACCTATCCCGATGACTTCTCGGTGCATGGGTACGACTCGGAGGGCACATCCTCCACCGTTCCTTCCATCACTCCTCATGAAAGGACGGTGTTCATGACGGACAACAATCAAGGTAGTTCCAGTGATCGCCAGCGCATCGACAATCTCGAAGCCATATTACTTGCTTTGGTCAAGTCTGTAGACGAGATTAAAGCGGCCCTTCCAACTCTGCAAGGAGGAACGCCTGGCCAAACGAGCGCGGGTCCCGCGATCAATGCGGACTCGAATTCGGCGGCACCGAACCCGGGTAACAATCCTCCCGAAATAATAGCCCCTACCGCAATAGATGACGCCCGAGAAGTAAGAAGAGAGGTTCAGGAGCTCCGAGCCATGTTCCATGCCCGAGGAAAACGCTTAAGACCTCAGAATACGGCAACCATACCCTGCTGAATGGAGGGATGTTCCATTTCCACCAAGATATAAGCCGTTCAATATCAACCCGTATGATGGCAAGACCTCAGCAAGTCGGTACATCACGTACTTCGAGGTCACCACCGACCATCTGCCCCACGATGATGCTATCCTCACACGATTATTCATTGGGGCATTGGAAGGAGTCACCTTCGACTGGTATCGTAATCTGCCGGACAACTGCATCCACTCCTTCGTCGGCTTCAAGCGCATGTTCTTGGAGAGATTCTATGAGGTAGGGCAGGACGTCACCATGTCCACCCTCATGGACGTCATCCAAGGGGAAAAAGAGCTGACAAGGAACTACATTGAGCGGTTCCACCAAACTGCCATGAAGCTGCCCTCCAGAAATCCAGATTCCTCTTTGATTGAAATTTGCCAAAAGCGACTGCTTCCAACGATCAGTCTCTGGATGGGCGAGAGTCAATTCAAGGACTGGAAGGCATTTATCATCAGTGCCACAAGTGCCGAAGAACGACTGAAGAAGGCTCGCTAACAGGGATTGTACATCTCAGAAGGAGAAAGCAAGGGCAAGCGTCCCAACAACGATAATGGGGGTAACCCCTCCAACAATCGGGACAGTAAGGGAAAACAGGCTATGGTGGTCGATACAGCACAAAAACCTGAGCCGAAGCCCGTAGACAAACAATGGCCTCAAATCATTTACTCCTTCGAAGACAGTCACGTCAAGCCCATCTTGGACATGCTCATACAAGGGGACAGAATTCATCTTCCTCCACCAAGACGGGAACCGCGCCCGGCGGAGATGGAGAATCCAAAGTACTGCTATTATCATCGCTATGTTCATCATGCTACACACGATTGCTACCAGCTGAAACGATACATCCAGAACCTCATCGATTTGCACGCTCTGGCCATCGATTTCGAAGAGGTAACCGTGGTGGCCAATATGGTGTCCGTACAATTCGGTAGCTTCCCTCCGACAGAGACTCAAGACGGGGTGGTCCCCGACCCTCTAGCGACAATGAAGATTACCAATATTCTACCTCCCCGAGATCAGACTGTCGGTCTAGTACCCCTCACCACATCACGAGGGGAGGTCATGTGGATCCATCCAGACTTGGTGTCAGAAGTAACTCGGCCCGTACCATCTACCACCGACAAAAAGAAAAGTAGAAAAGTTAGGACCTGCCACACAATCTCGGCAGACAACGAGGAAGCTACAGCCGTCGTCACGCGGTCCGGAGCACAATCCCAACCTGTGGTTGACAATCCAGCCGAAAATCATCAACCCACTACAACTGATGCTCCGGGACCGGCTCAGCCTTCGACGACCGACAAGCCTAGGCCGAGAGAGACTCGCTTCGACAAATCCCTCCGAAAAGAGGCAACCCAATGACTAGAGAGGCCCTACAACTTTGACATCTTAGCACAATTGGCTAACACACCGGCCAAGTTGTCGCTGTACGAACTCCTAAGGCTCTCCAAGGACGTTCGTATTGCATTAAGCGAAGCACTCCAAAATGCCGATGTCTATCTGGCTCAATCCAACCTCACCGGGAAGGACTCACCCATGGATCTCCAAGACAGTACCTGCACGGGAGCAATGTCCAATATCGTCTTCACTCCGTAGGACATGCTCATCAAAACCAACCTACACGATCGCCCGCTATACTACACGGGGTACATCGGCGACGTGAAGGTGGATCGGATGCACATAGATCCTGGCTCTTCCATAAGCATCATCCTGAAGGGTCTACTACATCATCTCCGCATCCCAATGCATCGTCTGACACCTACAAGCACCGCCATCAGCGGTTTTAATTCGGGCAGGAGCTACCATATTGGGAAGATTCGTCTGAAGTATCAAATTGGCGACCTCCAATCCGAAGTCACCTGCTACGTCATAGATGCATACACTTCTTATAACATCCTCTTGGGGTGCCCATGGATACACGATTATATGATCGTGTCTTCCACACTACACCAGTGCTTCAAATATGTCGACAAACACGGCTTCGTGAAGACAAAATTTGCTGATATCGATCCCTTCAAAGGGGTCGAATCCTACTACTCAGACTCCTGCCTATACAAAAAGTCGAAGAGGCACCTTGATGAAGGAGACGTATAAGCTCATACCGAGACAGCTACGGGATTAGAAGGACCTCTGAAAATCCACCTCCAAGCTCGTAAACCGGGCAAGTCCGTACCCCTTACTGCCACTCTGAGGAAGGACGCGATCAGCCTCTCAGCGCAAGAGGAGCAGATGACAATCCGGCTGCCAAGGTCCGGCCAAGTGTCGAGACCCACAACGGGGCCACTAACAATCAGACTGCCGAGAGTCAGTCAACCCCAAACGGAGAAGCTCAACCCCTCCGACAAGCCGCTGACGATACGCCTTCCCAAGAAGGGTCGTCACCCCGATGCAAGGTCTGACACTTCTAGCGAACCAGCCACTCCTCGCTCCACACCAAGTGCCAAACTGGGGGTCGCTAGTCTGCCAACAACTCCACGCTCTGCTCCCTCAGCTGAACCTCTGACAATCAAGCTGCCCAGGGCGTCCTCTCAGTCTTCATCTACACAGGGGGTAGCTGAAGAAGAACCGGAGTTAGCCAAGTATGTGGCTGCCCACACTGATGTTCCCGCCGCTGATGATGTAATCCCCTAGAAAAGATACCTTACTTCATCAATAAAGGGTTATCTTTGAACTACACCGAGCTCAATAAGCTATATACAATTTATGCTATGGAACACGGTATAGGCACTCACCTACACACACAAGTGACAAATGTGTACACCGCGATCCAGCTTACTCCAGTAGAAGATGCTTACCGAATAATCGAGGGAGGGGATCATCCGATCATCTTCGGCCGGACAAACAACCAGCATCCCTTCACCATAGAGGAAGCCGACCTCGGAACAGATGCCGGGAGACTGCCTCTGTATCTGTATAGCGCACAATCCAAATATCTCATAAAGAAACAGGGGTATGATCTAGAGACGATGCCAGGGTTGAACTACGGCACTGGGCGACGATTACCTTTGAAGCCGCCAGTCCCGGCGGGCAAACCACGGAACTACTATAGCAAAACTCGATGCGGATTAGGGTATGTAACACCTACTACGACTCCTGAGAGTTCAGATGAAGAATAAGATTGGCAGTCACACTCAACCGGGTCACCAACTTCTGACTCGGATACCAGCATCGGAGATCTGTTCAGACAAGTCATGTCAGTCAATATGGCATTCGCCGACGCTTACGAGGAAGACGAAGACATCCCCGAGATCCTCGAGCTAGAGCCGTATGCCCAGCAATTGGATGCACAATAGGAAAAGCGGTTCGAACTGAGAGAACCTCCTACTGAAGATGAGGTTATACAAGTTGACCTCGACAGCAAATCTTCTCCAAAACCGATTTTCGTCAGTAAAAGCCTAACAGGCGAAGAACGGGAGTCGCTGCTAGAACTTGTCAGAGAGTACATTGATGTGTTCGCCTGGAGCTATGAAGATATGCCAGGATTAAATCCCGATATTGCACTTCACAAACTCAACATTCGACCAGATGCGAAGCCAGTCAAGCAACAACAGCGACGCTTCTGCCCAGGTATAATGGACACGATCGAAGCCGAAGTCAACAAACTGATAGCCAGCGGCTTCATTCGTGAGGAGCAACATCCCGATTGGTTTGCCAATATAGTACCCGTCCTCAAGAAGAATAGGAAGATTCAAATCTACATCGACTTCCGCAACCTGAACGAGGCGTGCCCCAAAGATGAATTCCCCCTTCCTATCACAGACATCATGATCGACAATACCTGCGGCTTCGAACGTATGTCATTCATGGATGGCTTCTCGGGGTACAACCAAATCAAAATGTCTCCTGATGACAAAAAATATACATCATTCCGAACGCCAATTGGCACGTACTGCTACACAGTCATACCTTTCGGTTTAAAGAATGCTGGCACCACATATCAAAGAGCCATGAGCACCATCTTCAGAGACCACTTACGCAAGACAGTGGAATGTTATATTGACGATATAGCCGTTAAGAGTCACTGCAAGGGAGACCATCTGCAGGACCTAAGGACGGTATTCAACCTAATGCGAGCTCACAATTTGAAAATGAACCCTACGAAGTCCTTTCTGGGTGTATCCAGCGGGAAGTTCCTGGGTTTCATCATCACGGCACAAGGTATCCATGTAGACCCTGAGAAGACGAAAGCAATTATGGAGATGGGCCCCCCGAGAAATCTTCGCGAACTCAGAGGCCTCCAAGGGAGGCTAGCTTACATCAGAAGGTTCATTTCCAACCTCTCCGGGCGATGCCGACTATTCACGCACCTCATGAAGAAAGGAGTCTCATTCGTATGGGACGAGGAATGCCAGCATGCTTTCGATAGCATCAAAGAATATTTGCCAAATCCTTCAGTTTTGGTGGCCCCTGTTCCTGGAAAACCATTCCTGCTCTATGTACGAGCAATGGAACACTCCCTCGGGGCTCTGCTGGCACAAAACAACGACGCAGGCCATGAGCAGGCCATATATTACCTCAGCCGAATGATGATTGGGCCAGAGCACCGATACACCGCTGTGAAGAAGGAATGCCTCGCCCTGGTGTTCGCTATTCAGAAAATGCGACACTATGTCACCGGACAAACGATACATGTGATCTCACGAGTCAACCCTCTCAGAGTCCTCATGACTAAACCAGGGGCACTCAGCTCTCAACTTGCTACATGGGCAATATTGTTGTCCCCTTATCATATGATCTTTGTCCCACAAAAGGCAGTCAAAGGTCAAGCCCTGGCGGACTTCTTAGCAGCCCACCCAGGCTCGGAGTCCTCCAGAATATATGAAGAGATCTCAGATGAGGTCGTCGACTCACATGCAACCTCTCATGAGGCTATATGGCGAATGTTCTTCGACGGTGCTTCGAGGATCGGACCTAAAGGCAATATAGTCGTCGGAGTCGGGGTAGTGCTGATCTCCCCTTCTGGATTGGTGATTAATCGCACTTATTCCCTCATCGATCCCTTCTCTAACAATGTGGCCGAGTACAACTCTCTGGTTATTGGCCTCAAACTTGCAAGAGAGCTGGAGGTAGAATACCTTGAAGCATACGGCGATTCCCAACTAATCGTCAATCAGATCCGGGGCTCATACGAAGTCTGCCACGAAGACATGATCCCTTATCACCAAATAACGATTGACATTATCTCGTCGTTCAAGGGGTTCTTCATCGAACATGTCCCCAGACTCCGAAATATCGAAGCTGATGCCTTAGCCGGTCTTGCCGCTTCCTTAGCAGTTTTGAATTATGATCGCCAATCAGTGGATATGATAGGCTACGAACTGGTCTGTCCCAAGAACAATGTGTAATTCGTGGCGAGTTATTCCGCACAGACGATCGATGATGTCCCAGATTGGAGACAACCATTCATCGACTTCGTCGTCTACGACATCCTGCCCGAGAACCCAAAGGAAGCCACCTCCATTAGACGGCGGTCTCTCAGATTCTTCTACGATATAGAGACAAAAATGCTGTATCGGCGCTCCTACGACGGATTACTGCTTCAGTGCCTGTCAAATGCAGAAGCCTAAGAAGCCGTACGAGAAGCTCATGACGGTGTCTGTGGGGCCCACTAGCCCGGCCCAAAACTGCAAGACTGCCTTCGCCGAATGGGCTACTATTGGCCCACAATGGTGGCAGATGCGATAGATTATGCTAAAAATACAAAGCTTGCCAAATCCACACAGACATCATTCACCAACCATCCGAGTTTCTATATCCGACAGTGGCGTCCTGGCCATTCGAAGCATGGGGAATGGATATCATTGGTCTAATCATCCCACCTTCCTTCCGAGGACATCGCTTCATACTTGCGATCACTGATTACTTCTCTAAATGGGCGGAAGCTATCCCACTCGCAGAAGTTAAGACTTCAAACAAGATCAGCTTCTTTAAGCATCACGTCATCTACCGCTTTGGACTGCCCCAAAGGATCATCCATGATTATGGTCCGCAGTTTGCAAGCCACGCATTCTATCGGTTTTGCGATAAGCACCGTATTCAGAATGTCGCTTCGACACCATACAACCCGGCAGTAAACAGGTTGGCAGAGGCATTCAACAAAACAATCATCAAACTCCTCAAGAAGTTTGTCTCCTCCAATAAACGCGACTGGAACGAGAAGCTCGGCGAATGCTTATGGGCTTATCGTACCACAGTTCGAACAGCCACCGGGAATACACCATTCTTCCTAGTGTACGGGAGTGAGGCAGTCCTCCCATTGGAGACTCAGATCCCCTCACTACGTGTCGCCCTCACACATCAATTGACGACAGACGAAAACCACCATCGGCGGCTACAGGAATTGGAGGTACTAGATGAAAAGCGCCTCTTGGCTCAGCAACGAATTGAGCTATACCAAGCACGCATCTCTGGAGCCTTCAACAAGAAGGTCAAAATCAGAACATTCCAGGTGGGCGATCTCGTCCTGGCAGTCCGGAGGTCGATGGTCATGACTCACAAGACCGCCGACAAATTCCAGCCAAAGTGGGAAGGCCCATTTATCATTGAGACAGTATTCTCCAACGGTGCTTACCGCCTCGCAAAACAAAACGGAGACTTGCTCATGTTGCCCGTCAACGACAAGTTCCTAAAGAAATATTATGTCTAAACGACATTCTCTCCAGCTCATCGAGTCATGTACCCGCTGGTACCGCTGAACTCACATCTACAACATTTCAGATTATCGGGTCATGTACCCGCTGGTACCGCTGAACTCACATCCACAACATTTCAGATTATCGAGTCATGTACTCGCTGGTACCACTGAACTCACATCCATAACATTTCAGATTATCGAGTCATGTACCCGCTGGTGCCGCTGAACTCACACTTTCTCAATATTCTAAATTACCGAGTTATGTACCCGCTGGTGCCTCTGAACTCACATTCCGGTCACTCTTTCAGATAGTAAGTCACGTATGGTTATACCTCTGAACTTTCTTTCTGGAAGAGATCCTCTCTCATGATCCACTACCCGCGCTCCTAGTGCACAAAAAGGGTAATCGATCCACAAATTTCCGAAACGGCCATGTCCTCATTACCTCTGAGTCATTTTCACTTCCACCAAAAACAAACCGCCCCCTCGCATAGAACTTCCACGTTCTCCTACCTCTGAGTCGTTCTATGTACCCCCTCTTCATTGAGCCCACTCCTGCCATGTCCTCATTACCTCTGAGTGGGAAGGCTCCATCGAAGAAACCTTCATGCTTGCCATGTCCACATTACCTCTGAGCAAGTATGTCGGTCCCCTTTCAACCTATTATCTGTACCCACAACCGGAGTACGACAAAGATAATAGGTCCACAAATGTCCTCTGTTGACCACAAATGTCCTCTGTTGACCACAAACGTCCTCTGTTGACCACAAATGTCCGCTATTGACCACGAATATCTTCCGTGAAGTCTCCCCTGCCATGTTCTCATTACCTCTGAGCAGGAAAATTCTACGGTAAAAACCCTCATGTTTGCTATGTCCTCATAACCTCTAAGCAAATATGTTGGTTTCCTTTTATCCTATTATCCGTATCCTGAACCAGAATACGCCAAGGATAATAGGTCCACAAACATCCCTTGCTAAGCTTCTTAGCATAAATCCACCATCTCACCATGCCCCGGGAGCCCAGCTGCTCTAGGGCATTCTTTTTCCTAACACCAAGAACACCTATGACCACTTTGCCATGGCTGTTCCGGACATCCTGTCCAAACTTGTTATCCGTACCTAAAACCAAGGTACGCCTAGGGTAACAGGTCCACAAATTATCCTCCAGCAAGTCCAATTCCATAAACGCTACAAGTACAAGAAAGAGAAGATGAGTTGAAACATGCTTATTTATTCAAAATTCAAAGGGCTACATCATTTGGGATCACATCCCTTACAAAAAAGAAAAGAAAAAAAGAGAAGCAAAAGAAAACAGAAAGCTGATCACTACTCCGGGGCACATAACGCCCTGAGATGGTCCGTCAGCAAGGCAACCGACCGCTCAAACCTCTGGGTAGCTCGACGCTCCGCCTCTTGGGTTAGCACCGTCTCGTCCTCTAGTTAATCATGGGCTTGCCAGTTATCCTCGAATCTCTTAAAGGCCCGCTCCAGGTTAGCAGAAGATCGGGAAACCTTCTCGGCCTCCCGAACGATTAACTCCTGTTCCGCCTGAGCAGCCTTCAACTCTGACTCTAAGAAGGCCAATTCCCTCTGGAGTGCGAGAATTCGCTCCTTCGTGTCGACGATTCCACGAGAAGCAGACTCTTCTCGAGCACGACAAGCATGACTCCGACGACCCAGCCTATCATATGAAGCGGAGAACTTGTTAAGGTCTCTCTATACAACTGGCCCGGCAGTATCTCGAGCGAGCTTGATCCTATCTCGAACAGCAATAAGGAAGCCCCGCTCCCGTTCAATCACAGCAGGCAAGCCCGCCTGCCGTATCGCCAGCAATTGGGTCACAAGCTGATCAGCCTCTGCCAATTTAGGTTCCAGGAGTGCGGCCAACCCCACCCCGCCAGGAAGGGACTTCAAAGTTGCAACCTGACCCCGAGCGCACCGGAGAGATAGAGAGAAAGGGGTCTCCCATTCTACAGCAGCGTCTATGCCCCTTTTTAAGTGGCGATAGAAGCTATCGACCACATCCTGCGTCACCTCATCTAGAGCCTCCGAGGAAGCCATTGTCAACGGAAGTGTGGCTGGTAGTGCTGAAGAAGACGCAACAGAATCTGCCGCTCCTGCCACAAGAGAAACAAACTCCAAACGGAAGGACGCGTGAACAGCGGCCAATTCTTCGTCAGCGGCCCGCAGAACTTGAATGCTCGGCAGGGTCGAGAGGTCAATCTCCAGAGCCGTATGATCAGCAGAGGATGAGGTGGAAACCATCGCCAGCTCCATTCCCATCTGCCCGGGGCTGGCGGAAGGACGCGTGAACAGCGGCCTTCTTGCCCTTCGCTGCCGCAGAAGATGACGCGGCCTTCTTGCCCGTAGCAGCAGCAGTCTTCTTGGGAGCCATTGTCGATCGCTGATAGGAGAAGACGAAGAGAAAGTCGACAACAAGGAGTTCGAGCAAAAGATAGAAGGTAAAAAAACCCTCAAAGAATAAAATTACTCCTATTTATAGGCGAAGGAGGCTCGAAAAATCAAACAAATGCCTCGATCCACGTGCTGCCTAAAAGAATAAAGAAAATCACTTCGGTCAAAATAAAACTGACCCTTGGGATCCTCCCCCAAGAGGCGGCAAATTAAGGGCATTTAATGCAGACGATTTGCACATGTGGCTAGGACACATGGCAAAAAGTCTATACGGCCTAACAGCTCATGCGGCCAGATAAATCTATGCGGCTGAATCATCTATGTGGTCAACAAAGGCCATGCTTCTTATTCAATGTATTTCAATTTTGCAAATTAAAAACTTTGAAGGGGGTCTTGTAGAAGCATGGAAAATATCAGAATGATGATCTATGCGGCTCAGAACAGGAGAACCATATGCGGCTCATACAGGAGCAGTCCCATGCGGTTCAGAGAGACTCTTAGTCTCATGCGGCTCGGGACAGGAGAGTCTATGCATCTTACATAGGGACAGTCCTGCGGTTCAAAGAATCCCCCAGCCGCATGCGTTTCAGAAGTACATGCGGCTCACATTCGACCAACAGAGATATGCGGCTCGATCAATGCTACATGTCCCCATGGGACCCCTTCACACAGCTGGCCATTGAGCAATAGCCCTATTTAATGCTCTGCCATGATTTGATAGCTGACGGCTCTGACATGAAGTGTCATAATGGCCCTGTCATAATGACAGACTCTTTGGGAATAGGAGAAAATCTCTGACACGATCCGAGATTGACACGTGGCTACTCCCATGCGGCTCCAGTGAAGAATAGTTTTATACGGCTGGCAAGAATCGTCTTCCTGCGGCTCACCAAGAAGCCATCCCATGCGGCTCGCAAGTATTATACCTATGCGGCTCACCGAGAAACTATCCCATACGGCTCGCAAGTACCATACCTATGTGGCTCACTGAGACGCTGTCTCATACGGTTCATGGATATTATGCGGTTCTGATAGGGTCCACCTGTCACGCCCCGATTCGGGAATCGTTCGCCTCCGCTTAGATTCACGCCGAATCGTTCGTCCTCGCTAAGGCGTGATGCCGTACAAGTCTGGAATTGCACTTGTACAAGGCGTGCTCGTGTTCCTTTTATAAAAGAGACATTTTGAATAGAGATTCGCAGCGGATGATAGAGAAGTTTTGGCAACACAGATATGATCTGAAATAAGTTCTTTATTGATATCTTTGAAATTACATTGCATAAACATAAGGCTCTCAAACAGCCGAGATGAAAGGCCAAACTTGGCTACAACATTGCAGAAATATTGAAATGAGATACAACTTGTTCCATACATCATATCCCTTTATTAATAATGCAGCAATAACCACCTTCAGCAAAATGCCTTCTTCTTCAAGTGGAAACTTCAAGATGTACGAAGCTTCTAAAGAGTCGGACAGCAAGCCTTCAGCGTCTATGATTATCCACTAGGTTCCCGGCACCTGTGGAGACGAGGGTCAGTACATTGCCACATATGTACTGGTGAGCGGCCGTAACCAATCTCACCATAAATCAACAGTAGTAAAATTACATGAATGTTCACTATTGATTTGTATTCTTTCTATCTTGCCTTAGGGTCCATTAACAATTCATATATTTGATGAAAAATATAAGAAGCATACAGTGATGTTAGAAACATAAGCAATTCATGTTGTTCTAACATAAGCAGTTCATATTGATCACCAATTTGGTGAATCTTACCCACGGTCGATAGCCATCCCTGTACATATTTATGAATACCACTTACTCTGCCTGCATAAGACAATGTTAGCTATGCCACCTGTCTATATGAAGGTCACTGACTACACGCCATCTGGGACATCTTGGTCGGACGGCTCCCCTTCATCGGTGGGTAGCTAGCCCATCCGGAAGGTTCCCGAAAGACCGTGCTACTACTTCAGCACTGTGCTACTACTTCAGCACGGCGTTCCTCCTAGGCCGAATCGGTTCCGTGGCCTCGGAGTACCGTTCGAGGAACTACCTTGTATACAAGTTGTCCATGACCATGCATGCAATGCAACTTAACTAATAAGAGACACGACATGCATGATAATAACATCTTCCACACATATTCATAGTTTTCATTTCATCTTGCCATTTCCCCATCTTTCCATCTTACCAACTTGCCTTGAGCCATAGGCTCGCATATTCGTTCATCCAACCAAGGGACTATTCATGTTTAACCCATTCTTTCGAACCGAAGTCCGATATACTTACCGCCCAATACTTGGGTCTTTGCATCACCTGTTAAACAATTCATATAGCATACGAGCGTCATTCGATTTGCAATATAAGCCTAGCCATGTGATAATTTATCTTTCATTATCTTTTCCACATTATTACTAGGCATCTTTTATTAAGCACCGAACGCAATAACAAGTCTACCATTGTTATGCGCGAAGATCAAGGATCGTCGAAGGATCAAAGCCACTCACTTGTTGGTAAATTGCCGAGAGAAAGAGGTCTTCCACGCAACGTCACCCGAGGTTCACCGCGTTAGCACCTGCATTGGCACCAACGTCTGGTCAGCATACTTCTTCTCTTTCTCTCAGTTATTCGATATGAAATGCGTAGACGGTGAAAGTAAATCCATGAAAACATTCATCGAAAACAATCACGAAAACGCACACAAAAGCCAACAGCAAAAGCGACATCGAAAACCAGCAGGGCAACGGTCTCGGGGCAAGCGACTCTTATATAGAACTCTTTCCCCAAGACGCGCGCCACTGCATCTTGGGCATCATTTCAAAAGAGTCCAATCCATAACGAGGAAAGGATCTCAATTTATTATCCCGCGATCCTGGTAAAGTTTCCCCAATTCCCATCCGACTCGGCCATTCGGCCGCTAGCCCGCACCGTGCTCCGCAACGGATTCAGGGCATTACATATTAATACACTAACAAAAAGTTTCGTCCTCGAAACTTAAACACAAACCCACCTAGGTCAAACAACGAAGGAAACTTTTCCTTCATCTCTGTCTCAAGTTCCCATGTCGACTCTTCGACGGAATGATTTCGCCAAAGCACTCGAACCAAAGAAACAACTCGGTTCCGCAAGATTTATCTTTCCTATCCAAGATCTGCGCGGGTTCCTCCACATAAGACAAGTCAGCTTTTAGCCCTAACGGACCGAAGTCTACCACGTGGCTTGGATCATGTACATACTTCCGTAGTTGGGAAACATGGAAGATATCGTGCACTGCATCCAATGCCGGTGGCAGCGCGATCTGATAGGCAACAGGGCCGACTCGCTTAAGAATTTCAAACGGGCCAACAAATCTCGGACTTAGCTTCCCCTTCGCACCGAATCGCATAACTCCGTGCATCGGTGACACCTTCAGAAATATGTGATCGCCCACCATAAATTCCAATGGTCGTCGATGAGTATCCGCATAACTCTTCTGCCGACTTTGCGCCACATGTAACTTCTCCCGAATCATGCGGACCTTCTCGACGGCCTGTTCCACCATCTCCGGACCAAGTACCTGTCGTTCACCGACTTCATCCCAACAAATCGGAGACCGACACCTTCGCCCGTACAGTGCTTCATACGGGGCCATTTCTATACTTGACTGGTAACTGTTATTGTAGGCAAATTCTGCTAGCGGTAAGTGAGTATCCCAACTAGTCTTCAAATCAATAGCACAAAGCCGAAGCATGTCTTCAAGTATCTGATTCACCCTCTCGGTCTGGCCATCGGTTTGAGGATGGTATGCAGAACTAAATTTCAATTGTGTTCCCATAGCAGCATGCAAACTGACCCAGAAACGTGATACAAATCGCCCATCCCGATCCGACACTATTGATGCCGGCACTCCATGCAGTCGGACAATTTCATCCAAGTATAGTTGAGCCAACCGGTCGACGCTCCATGTCGTTTTCATTGCGAGAAAATGTGCAGATTTGGTTAATCGATCAACGATGACCCAAATTGCATCATTCCCCCGTTGCGTCTTCGGCAAGCCAACTATAAAATCCATGGTTATATGATCCCATTTCCATTCTGGGATCGCGAGGTTCTGCATCTCCCCGCCGGGCCTCTGGTGTTCCACCTTGACTCGCTGACACGCTAAGCATCGCGAGACAAAGAGGGCCACATCTCGTTTCATGCCGTGCCACCAGAAGGTCGTGCGCAAATCTTTATACATTTTTGTACTTCCCGGATGTAAGGAATACTTGGCGTAATGGGCCTCCGTCAAGATTTCCTTCCGGAGTTCTTCATCCTTCGGGACACATAGCCTCCCCTTGAGTCGCAATGATCCATCCTCGTGCCTGGTGAAGTCGCTGGCTTCACCCTTTTCCACTATTCTGCCAATCTTAATCAAGAACTCATCTGTCCTCTGTGCCGTCTTTATCCTTTCTAACAAACTCGGCTCAAGTTGAAGTTGAGCCAATTGTGCATTTCGGCCACGAATCTGGAGCTCAATTCCCATACTTTCTAATTCCTCCAGTATTCGTTTGTCAACACTGAGTGATCCCACAAAGTTTCGACTCAATGCGTCCGCCACCACATTGCCTTTTCCTGGGGTGTACGCGATCGTCAAGTCATAATCTTTTATAAGCTCCAACCAACGTCTTTGCCGCAAATTTAAATCTTTTTGAGTAAAGATGTACTTCAGGCTTTTATGGTCGGTGAAGATCTCGCAAGCCACTCCATACAAGTAGTGCCTCCACAATTTCAGTGCAAACACTATCGCTGCCAATTCCAAATCATGCGTTGGATAATTTTTCTCGTGCGGCTTAAGCTGTCTCGAGGCATAAGATATCACTTTCCCTCTCTGAGTCAACACACATCCCAAACCCAGTCCGGACGCATCGCTGTATATCTGAAATCCCTCGATGCCGTCTGGAAGTGTAAGGATTGGAGCTGATACGAGACGTTGCTTCAAATTTTGGAAGCAAGCCTCGCACTCATCAGTCCAATCGAATGCCACTCCCTTCTGGGTTAGCCGAGTTAAAGGCGCTGCCACTTTTGAAAAATCCTTGACAAACTTCCTGTAGTAGCCTGCCAAGCCGAGGAAACTTCGGATCTCGCTCGCCGACGTGGGTTGCTTCCAATCCACTACGGCTTCAATTTTCTTTGGGTCAACGGACACACCTTCCGCCGAGATAACGTGCCCTAGGAACGACACGCTACTCATCCAAAACTCACATTTGCTCAGCTTGGCATAGAGCTGATTGTCCCGTAGAGTCTGTAACACTGTCCTCAAATGTTCTGCATGGTCTTCTCTGTTCTTCGAGTAGATTAGGATGTCGTCGATGAACACGACCGCAAATTTATCTAAAAAGGGCCGGAAGACTCTGTTCATCATATCCATGAAAGCGGCAGGGGCATTGGTCAGTCCGAAGGGCATGACCAAGAATTCATAGTGTCCGTATCTGGTTCGGAATGCGGACTTAGAAATGTCATCTGGTTTGATCTTTAACTGATGGTAGCCTGAGCGAAGATCAATCTTCGAAAATACAGACGCCCCTTGCAACTGATCAAAGAGGTCGTCTATTCGAGGCAACGGATACTGGTTCCGAATTGTAACTTTGTTTAGCTCACGATAGTCGATGCACAGCCGCATCGATCCATCTTTCTTCTTCACAAATAGCACCGGAGCACCCCATGGTGAAACACTGGGTCTGATGTATCCCTTGTCTAATAATTCCTGTAGCCGTACTTTGAGTTCCTTCAATTCAGCAGGCGCCATCCTGTATGGTGCCCTTGAGATCGGACGAGCGTCTGGAAATGTATCGATAGTGAATTCAATCTCTCGGTCCGGAGGCATTACGGGTATCTTGTCAGGAAACACATCAGGAAATTCTGCCACGACTTCAGTGTTAGCTGAGTCTGCACCATTCTTGCGTGTGTCTCGAACAGAAGCAAGGTACCCTTCGCAGCCAGAATGAAGCAATCGCCGGGCCGTAGTAGCTGAAATCACCATCGAAGCCTTCGCCGATGAACTGGCCGAGTAAGAGAATTCTGTTCCTCCAGGTAGGCGAAACATAACTCGCTTCTTCGCACAGTCAATCGTCGCACAACATGCACTTAACCAGTCCATTCCCAGAATGATATCAAAATCTTTCATATCAAGCTCGACTACATCTAATGGTAGCTTTCTCTTCCCGATACATATGTAACCATCCCTACACATCATGTTAGTAGGCATCTCCACTCCTGATGGAGTACTAACACTAAGGTACATATCCAACATTGTCATTTTTATTTCATGTTCCTTAACATAGTCTTTAGATATAAAACTATGTGAAGCACCAGAATCAAATAAAGTACGTGCAGGAATGCCATTAAAAAACAATATACCTGTCACGACAGTATCTGATGCAAATGATGCTTCCTCCTGAGTCAATGCAAAGACTCGGCCCTGGGCACCGGGCCTCTGATTCTGTTGTGGCTGAGGAGGTCGTGGTGCCTGTCCACGATTTTGTTGGTACTGTTGGTGATGCTGCTGCCTTGGAGGGTTCTGGTGGCCCCTCCCTGGACAGTCTCTGAATCCGTGGCCCATGCGACCACATTTGAAGCATCCACCCTCTAGCACCTGACATTCGTTAGCAAAGTGCCCTTTGTTGCGGCACTTGTTGCAGAATGGTCCACCCTGGTTGGGTCGTTGAAAGCCACCGTGGTTCTGACGCTTAGGCGCCTCATATCTGCCCCCGTTGTTCGGTCTCTTGTTATGCAGATTCTGCACCGACGCTTGCACTGGCGCCGTCGCAGGATAGTGTGGGTCCAATTCCTTTGCGTGCTCATAAGACTCCTGAAAAGTCTTATATTTCTGAACCACAACTTGAGCCTTCAGAGCAGGCCTCAAGCCCTGCTCAAACCGACGAGCCTTAGATGCTTCGTCAGTAAACTTCGTGATCGCATACTGAGACAGTCTAGAAAACTCTGCCTCATACTCCTTCACCGTCATGTTCCCCTGTTCGAGCTTCTGGAACTCCAATTCCTTAGCTCGCTGCTCAGTCGAAGAGAAGTACTGAGCCAGAAATGCCTCGCGGAACATCAGCCAAGTAATTTTCGTTGTTCCATTCACTCCCGCGAGAATTCTTTTCTGACTTTGCCACCAGTAGTGTGCGTTGGAAACCAGCAGTAGTTTCACACACGAGACCCTCTTAGATCCAACAATACCCAAAGCTTCCAGGTGGTCTTCCACTTCAACTAGCCAATCCATAGCAATGGTGGCTTCCTCTGTCCCTTTGAATTCTTTGTTACAGATCTTCTTAAACTTTGTAATGTCGGCCACAGCAGTGGTCTTCTTAGCCGTCGGGGGTTCCTCTGCCTCCACTAGTTCGCTCTCTCGGGAGACTGGAGTGCCTTGAGCCCCATTGTTCACCACTGTTCGGACCAACTGTTGCAGGGTATCTAGCTGCTTCTGTTGGGCCTCGAATTGCTTCGCGTTCTGCCTCTGCTGGCTCTCCATCATAGCCAGCATCCTCTCCATAGGGTCGGTTGAGGCTACCACCCTTGAGCTACTCGCATTGTTTGTCGTACCCGCCTTTGTCATCTCTGCAAAACAGAGGAGCTTGTTAGTCTCATAATATATTTATGGACTTATTGTATGGAACATCTCATTTCGGGATATTTAAAACCAAAGTTGTTCGAGAAGCAATAAAGCTTGTGTCGTTTTTCGAAATCTTTAAAACCAAGAAATTCCCAAGGATGTAAAGCCGTGCTCTGATACCAAACTGTCACGCCCCGATTCGGGAATCGTTCGCCTCCGCTTAGATTCACGCCGAATCGTTCGTCCTCGCTAAGGCGTGATGCCGTACAAGTCTGGAATTGCACTTGTACAAGGCGTGCTCGTGTTCCTTTTATAAAAGAGACATTTTGAATAGAGATTCGCAGCGGATGATAGAGAAGTTTTGGCAACACAGATATGATCTGAAATAAGTTCTTTATTGATATCTTTGAAATTACATTGCATAAACATAAGGCTCTCAAACAGCCGAGATGAAAGGCCAAACTTGGCTACAACATTGCAGAAATATTGAAATGAGATACAACTTGTTCCATACATCATATTCCTTTATTAATAATGCAGCAATAACCACCTTCAGCAAAATGCCTTCTTCTTCAAGTGGAAACTTCAAGATGTACGAAGCTTCTAAAGAGTCGGACAGCAAGCCTTCAGCGTCTATGATTATCCACTAGGTTCCCGGCACCTGTGGAGACGAGGGTCAGTACATTGCCACATATGTACTGGTGAGCGGCCGTAACCAATCTCACCATAAATCAACAGTAGTAAAATTACATGAATGTTCACTATTGATTTGTATTCTTTCTATCTTGCCTTAGGGTCCATTAACAATTCATATATTTGATGAGAAATATAAGAAGCATACAGTGATGTTAGAAACATAAGCAATTCATGTTGTTCTAACATAAGCAGTTCATATTGATCACCAATTTGGTGAATCTTACCCACGGTCGATAGCCATCCCTGTACATATTTATGAATACCACTTACTCTGCCTGCATAAGACAATGTTAGCTATGCCACCTGTCTATATGAAGGTCACTGACTACACGCCATCTGGGACATCTTGGTCGGACGGCTCCCCTTCATCGGTGGGTAGCTAGCCCATCCGGAAGGTTCCCGAAAGACCGTGCTACTACTTCAGCACTGTGCTACTACTTCAGCACGGCGTTCCTCCTAGGCCGAATCGGTTCCGTGGCCTCGGAGTACCGTTCGAGGAACTACCTTGTATACAAGTTGTCCATGACCATGCATGCAATGCAACTTAACTAATAAGAGACACGACATGCATGATAATAACATCTTCCACACATATTCATAGTTTTCATTTCATCTTGCCATTTCCCCATCTTTCCATCTTACCAACTTGCCTTGAGCCATAGGCTCGCATATTCGTTCATCCAACCAAGGGACTATTCATGTTTAACCCATTCTTTCGAACCGAAGTCCGATATACTTACCGCCCAATACTTGGGTCTTTGCATCACCTGTTAAACAATTCATATAGCATACGAGCGTCATTCGATTTGCAACATAAGCCTAGCCATGTGATAATTTATCTTTCATTATCTTTTCCACATTATTACTAGGCATCTTTTATTAAGCACCGAACGCAATAACAAGTCTACCATTGTTATGCGCGAAGATCAAGGATCGTCGAAGGATCAAAGCCACTCACTTGTTGGTGAATTGCCGAGAGAAAGAGGTCTTCCACGCAACGTCACCCGAGGTTCACCGCGTTAGCACCTGCATTGGCACCAACGTCTGGTCAGCATACTTCTTCTCTTTCTCTCAGTTATTCGATATGAAATGCGTAGACGGTGAAAGTAAATCCATGAAAACATTCATCGAAAACAATCACGAAAATGCACACAAAAGCCAACAGCAAAAGCGACATCGAAAACCAGCAGGGCAACGGTCTCGGGGCAAGCGACTCTTATATAGAACTCTTCCCCCAAGACGCGCGCCACTGCATCTTGGGCATCATTTCAAAAGAGTCCAATCCATAACGAGGAAAGGATCTCAATTTATTATCCCGCGATCCTGGTAAAGTTTCCCCAATTCCCATCCGACTCGGCCATTCGGCCGCTAGCCCGCACCGTGCTCCGCAACGGATTCAGGGCATTACACCACCATTAAGACACGTGGCAGAGATTCAATGGTCCCTCCGACTTGACAGCTGGTAGCAAGGATGATTATGAGATGCAAATCAATCAGAGATATACCAGATCCCGATGGCCATATTTAACGTTATCCTCATAATTAATGAGATCAGGTCATATCATTCATGATCAAGCCAATGGGACACGTGGTGAGAGATCCAAGCATGACACAACCAATCATGAAGATTTAAAGCAATCAGCATTAATCATTCGCAGGATTCAGTGCTATCCCATTTATGGCCCAGATCCTTCACACTTAAAACTAATGATCCAGATTGATTAAGCATCAGGCTGTCGCCACTTTGAGAATGGATAATCATCCAAACCCTAATGATGCCCCCACTATTATAAAAGCAAGGTACCATTCCCTTGTGAAATATATACGCTATCAGAGAGAAAAATACACAGAGAGAGAGAGAGAAGCCAGAAGAGTAATAGAGGGAGAACAAGAAGGGCATTTCTTCAGCAACGTCAATCATCTCTTCACAGGAGCCAAGGCTGCATACCGATCGTCCAAGGAGTAAGGCAGGGCTGTCGTTGCCTTCCCGAGCCTCTATCGTCACCCCAGAATCTAAAATAAATAATTGTACTTAGACTGCTGTACCTAGGTTTTCGTCCCTAGGCTTTCTTTGTACAAGCGAGTTTGTAACATGAAGTAAAAGTCCGGTCCTCCAATAATTGTTTTGTTCTTTTATATTTCATGGCAAACACCTACTAGTCACAACTCTTACATGAATAAGAACACTACACACGAGGCCTATCCTAACACAAGGAAAGGACCCTTTGTTAAGAAGAACACCTCATACTATGCCTTCTATTATGATCATCATAACGCTCATAATAGAACTCCTTGCACTAAAGCTTCACATGTGCATAACATTCACACATTTCCTTCTAAATCTTCTATGATGTGCAACTATTGTGGCTTGCTTGGACATACTTCTAATTATTGTCTGACAAGGAAACAAGTTGATATAAAAGTTTATAAATGGGTTCCTAGACTAACAATCAAGGACCCAAACAATCATGGGTACCAAAATGTTTATCTTGAACTTATGTTGTAGGTGAAGAATCCTTCTCATGCTAGAAGCAAGTGGATCCTCGATAGCGGTTATTCACGTCACATGACCGATGATGTTTTACTTTTTACAAAGCTATCGATGAAGAAGGAAGGACATATATCCTTCGGTAACAATCTAAAAGGCCATATCATAGGAAATGGTAATATCGTTTCCCCTCCTTATCCTTGTATTAAGAATGTTTGTCTTGTTACAAATCTCAAACACAATCTTCTTAGTATTAGTCATCTTACGGATAATGGTTATGATATTAAATTTTTTAAACTCAAATACTTTATTACCGATAGCTCTAGTGGATCTACAGTATATGAAGGTATTAGAGAAAACAACATCTATGTTCTATATCTTGTCGAAGGTACTAACAATGGTAGGTGCTTAGTTGCAAAGAATTATAAAAGTTGGCTTTGGCACATGAGGCTCGGACACGTCAACATGGATACCATTTCTCGTCTTGCAACCAAGAAGCTTGTACGAGGACTTCCAAGTATCCCTTTCAAAAAGGATATGGTGTGTGAAGAATGTGAGAAAAGTAAGTTGACCAAGTCATCATTCAAATCTATTAACTCTGTGAGTACCACTAGACCACTTCAACTTATTCATATGGATTTATTTGGTCCTAGTAGAGTAGCTAGTCTTGGAGGCAAACTTTATGCCTTTATTTTGGTTGATGATTTTTTGAGATTTACTTGGGTCATTTTTCTTGCTTGTAAAAGTGATACTTTTCGTGAATTTGTTGCATTTTATAAACGTGTTCAAAATGAGAAAGGCTTTTCTATTAACAAGATTAGAAGTGAACATGGAGGAGAATTTGACAATGTCGATTTAAAAGATTTTGTGAAAAGAATGGTTTTGGTCATAATTTTGCTTGCCCTCGAACTCCTCAACAAAATGGTGTTGCAGATAGAAAGAATAGAACCCTTGATGATATGGTCCTGGTCATGTTAAACCAATATAAGCTCTCCCAATATTTTTGGGTGGAAGCCGTAAACATGGCTTGTCATGTTATAAATAGGGTCTTGATTAGACCTATTTCTAAAAAGACTCCTTATGAGCTTTGGTTTAACAAAATTCTCTCTATTGAGTATTTTAAAGTTTTTGGATGCAAATGTTTTATTTTGAATACCAAGGACAACCTAGGAAAGTTCGAAGAAAAAGCTTATAAAGGTATTTTCCTTGGCTACTCAATACATAGTAAAGGTTTTCGTGTCTTTAATAAAAGAAGTCTTGTTGTCGAAGAGTCAATTAATGTCTCTTTTGATGAACTTAACTCTTCTACATCCTCCACGTCCGATGATATTGATGTCATCTCTTTTCGTTTGGAGAACTCTTCTATTAGAGATGCTCGTCCTTCTTCATCTAACAGTGAAATTGTGACCCCCCCAACAAAAAATTTTCCACCACTCGAGCCTCCTCAAGAAGATCTCCCAAAGGAATGGAGATTTGCCCATAATCATCCTAAGGAGTTTATCATTGGGGATCCTTCTTTCCGAGTAAGCACTAGATCCTCCACTCGTGATCTTTGTGCAAACGTGGCTTTTATTTCCCAAATAGAGTCTAAAAATACTAATGATGCTTTCATGATAAATTTTGGATGATAGCGATGCAAGAAGAGCTAAATCAATTTGAGCAAAACAAGGTTTGGAAACTTGTCCCTAAACCTAACAACCACCCCATTATTGGAACTAAATGGGTGTTTCGTAATAAACTTAATGAAGATGGGTTAGTGACTCGTAACAAAGCCCGATTGGTTGCTCAAGGCAATAACCAAGAGAAAGGCATTGACTACGATAAAACCTATGCTCCGGTTGCTCGTCTTGAATCCATTCGTATGCTATGTGCTTTTGCTTGCTTTAATGATTTCAAAATCTTTCAAATGGATGTTAAAAGTGATTTTCTAAATGGTATTATTAAAGAGGAAGTTTATGTTAAACAACCTCCTGGCTTTGAAGATTTTTAATTTCCTCATCACGTTTTCAAACTACACAAAGTCCTTTATGGCCTCAAACAAGCTCCTCGTGCTTGGTATGAGCGCCTTAGTTCCTTTCTTATTTCACACAATTTTTCTAAGGACAAAGTCGATACCACACTTTTCATCAAATCCCTTAATGGCACACTTTTATTAGTACAAATTTATGTCGATGACATTATTTTTGGTTCTACTAACAATGCACTTTGTGTAAAATTTGCTAAAGTAATGTACGATGAATTTGAAATGAGAATGATGGGCGAACTATTATTCTTTTTGGGCTTGCAAATCAAACAAGGACCCAAAGGAACCTTCATCAATCAAGCAAAATATATAAAGGATCTCCTCAAGCGCTTCGAACTAGACTCATCCAAATCAATGATGACTCCTATGGCCACAACAACAAAGCTTGATAATGATGAAGATGGTACTTCAATCGACATTCGTAAGTATCGAGGTATGATCGATAGCTTACTTTATCTAACTGCTAGCCGACCTGATTTCATGTTTAGTGTATGTCTTTATGCACGATACCAAGCAAATCCAAAGGAATCACACCTATGTGCTGTAAAGCGTATTTTTCGATATCTCAAAGGCACTATTAATATGGGCCTTTGGTATCGAAATCTTTATCCTTTGAGCTTCACGGCTTCTCGGATGCAGATTTTGCCGGATGCAAAATTGACCGAAAAAGCACTAGCGACACATGTCAATTCCTTGGAAAATTCTTCGTATCGTTGTTTAGTAAGAAACAAAACTCTGTTGCTCTTTCAACCACAGAGGCCGAGTATATAGTGGCCGGATGCTGTTGTGCACAAATTCTTTGGATGTCACAAACACTTGTAGACTATGGCATTTCTTATACTTGTACCTCTATTAAATGTAATAATACTAGCTCGATAAATCTCATGAAAAACCCAATTTGTCACTCATGCATGAAGCACATTAAGATTAGATACCATTTTCTTCCTGACCATCAACAAAAGGGGGATATCGGTCGTGATTTTATTGACACTACTTATCAGTTAGCCGATATTTTCACCAAACCACTCCCGGAGGATTGCTTCATTTTTTTTGCCAAGAATTAGGCATCATTCATTTCGACACTTAGCTCATCTCCAACGGCTCACCGACGGTATACGACGGCATTATAGAACCCTAGAGGGGGGTGAATAGGGAAATAAAAAATAACTAGTGCAACATAAGCAATATATGACAAATAAAAGTAAAGAGTGAGAAGATCAAACACAAGATGTATCCTGGTATCCTCGCTTGAGACAATCCAGTCCTGGAACTCTCTCCGGCTTAAATCCACTATTTAGTCAAATAGTACACACGAGTTTGGATCCGAAGAACTCGCCAACTTTAATACGAGTTTGGATCCGAAGACTCGCCAACTTCAACACATGAGTTTTCTTACGAAGGCTCGCCAACTTCAAACAAATGAGAAGAGAAACTTGTTGATCTTCTAACACGTGAAGATCGAAATTTACAACTCTTAAATACTATATCACTTTGGGAGAGGATGACAATTAAAAGCTTGAAGAGTATTAATGGTGGAGCTCTTGGTTGTTGGAAAATTTATGGCAAGAGTTTGTAAAGACCTCAAGAGAGAGAGGGCTTTCTTTTATAGAGAAACCAATAGTTGGTAGAATTTAATGCTTCTGAATACAGGCAGACCGGCATGCCGTCGGTATGCAGTGGCATGCCGTCGGTATGCAGCGGCATGCCGTCGGTATGCAGCGGCATACCGTCGGTATATCGGCCAAATAGTAACGGTCATATTAATGACCGTTTGAGAGCATTAAATACGGCCATTAATGCTAGTCAGAGCAAATCAAAAACCAAATATTTGAAACTCGGTATACCGTCGGTATGCAGCGACATACCGTCGGTATACCGACGTTTGGTCACAGCAAGTTTTGGGTTGCTAAAAACGGTATACCGCCGGTATGCCTGAGTATGCCGTCGGTATGCCGACAATTCGTCACAGCAACTTTTGGGTCGCTAAAAACGGTATACCGTCGGTATTCCGGAGCATGCCGTCGGTATGCCGACAATTTGTCACAGCAACTTTCTGGACACTAAAATCGGTATACCGCCGGTATGCCTAAGCATGCCGCCGGTATGTCGACAATTTGTCACAGCAACTTTCTGGGTTCTAAAAACGGTATACCGCCGGTATGCCGAAGCATGCCGCCGGTATGCCGCTCTGTAGGTAATTGATTTTTGACTTGATCTTTTACTTTTCATCTGTCCTTAGGTGTTTACAGATATACCTAGATTTTGTACAGATACGAAGACTCTAAGCAGGAGGACGCCATCTTATGCAAGGAACGCCGGTAACTGCTTCAGTCTTCGATGTAAAAGATGATTGCGCATGAACGGAAGTACTCCATGTAGTAGAGCTTCTGAGAATATTTGAATCTGAAGATACAGAAAACTAAACTACGAAGATGCTGTTAATAATCAAAATAAAATGTGCCAACAATCTCCTCCATTTTGATAATTGACAAAATAGAGAGATAGCATCTTCAGGGAGTAACTCCACCGTAGGAAGACAACTCCCCCTCAATACGTTTTTTCCCCCTTTGTCACTTAGTCAAAGATGGAAATTCAAAGTAAAAAATAGCAATAATGAGAACAAGAGCATAGAATAAAAAGCATGTATTTATATGTAGAAGTGAAAGCTTAATACATGCAAGATGTTCATACTACAAAAGACAAATAAAAAGACTCTCCGTACGAGAGTTTGATAACAAGAGACAGACATAAACTAAGTCCCCGAAGGACTGCGATCAACCACACAAAGGTCCCTGAAGGACCGCAAAGGACAGAACATAAAAACAAAACAAACACACATAACTAGAACACGCATTATTCGAGACCATCACCCAAAGGGAAGCCACCCCTAATCGTCCGCCGGATCGTCCCCACCATCCTGAGCTTGTTGAAAGGCACCATAAGGATCAATACCGTCCGGGTACATGAACCCATAGGTATTGGGATTGGAGAAGCGCAAACCCTGGTACATTGGATCTTGAAGATTGAGATCCAGATACATGTTCCTGTCTTGAATGGTGCGCTGGATAAAATATGCGTGATCATGAAAGCGGGCTTGAATTAGATTCCCAAGGCCACGAGTATGAGCCCTCATCTGTTCTTCTGCCTGGGCCATGTGCATGTCGAAGTGCTGCTGAGTCAGCGGCATGTATCGGCCGGAGGTAGGAGGAGTAGATGTGGGAGCAGCAGGAGTGAAAGCCGGTGGCTCTTGGGAAGACGAGGCACGTGAAGTAGATGTGCCACTTGCAGAACGGAAAATAGCTAGATAGGAAGAGACGCCATCCGAGGAGCAAAGGGAGAGATCAACTTGCTTGGCCTCCAGAAGGAGGGTGATGAGGGAGCCGTAGTATAGGTTCTGCTTTCCCGCCGGCATGACACGCCTGAATAGTAGAATGAGAATCTTCGTAAAGGAGAAGGACTTCCTGGCATAAAGATAATACATGCACACCAGGGCATCGTCGGTAATGGCGTCGTAGTTCCCACTCTTAGGAAAGAGTGTATGACACACAATCCTATGGAGCTCGTAGTAAAACGGCTCCAGCTGTACAGAAAGGGCCGAGATAGCAGAAGGGTTGGGGCCCTTGTAGATGATACGGCAGAACTCGTCGAAGGGTGACGCCGCCGAGGAGTGAAGAGCAGCTATGGATGGCAAGGCTTCCCCTCTGTCCGGGATGCCGAAGATGTTGTCGATGTCCCGAGATGCGAGACGATAGTGACGATCGTTGACCATGGATTGAATGGCGTTGTACTCGTAGTCGGGTGACAAGTTGCAATAGAATAGACGGACAGCAGAGGGGTAGACGGGTATTTGACGCCGAAGGAGGGAGGAGAGTCCGGCCTCGTCAAACAAGGAGACATGGCCGGGGAAGAGATTCTAATTTATCGCTCGTCCCTTGAATACATTGTGATGAACGAAGTGTTGGAACCATAACTCGGCCGCCAAGGAGTTGGTAAATACCAGCTAGTCATACCCGTGAGGTTGAGCCACCGGGATGAATGGGTTGAAGAAGGAGGAGGAGGAGCGGGGACGCTTCTGATTGGCCATGAATGAAGGTTAGGGTTTAGGAGAGGATAAGAGAAGAGTAGGAAGAAAGAGATAGAAGAAAAAGGTTTTAATAGAGGAGGGAGATGAAAGGATGGAGTTTGAATTGGAAGGGTGGGTTGGGAACGGTTGTAGAGGAAAGTAATGGGGGGATATGAAGGGTTAGTGTGTTGGAAATGATGAAGGTGGAGTAAAAAGAGGAGTAAAAGGGGGATGTGAAGAGATGGGTAATAAAGAGATGGGAAGTTATGAATGGAAAAGATGAGAGGGTAATTAATAGGGATGTGATGGATGAGAAGGAATTAAATGAAGGTAGAGAAGAATAAAGAAGAAAGGAATAAAAGTGGGCCCAGAACTGGATTTGAAATCCTGTCCGCCTCCATCCGGCATACCGGCGGTATGCCGACGTGTACCGACAGTATGTCGAGTTTCGAAACAGAACCTAATTCTGAATCGAAAAACAACATGCCGCCGGTATACCGCTGTATACAGTCAGTGTGCCGGCCGAGAGGGATTATGGATCAAAGGATAAAATGCCTAATTCACGGCAAAGGAAGGTGAAGCGATCTTCCGGGAGCGGTTTGGTGAAAATATCGGCTAACTGATAGGTAGTATCAATAAATTCAAGACGAATATCTTCCTTTTGTTGATGGTCACGAAGAAAATGGTGTCTAATTTCAATGTGCTTCGTGCGTGAGTGACAAATCGGGTTTTTTGTGAGATTGATTGAGCTAGTGTTATCACATTTAATAGGGGTACAAGAATGAGAAATGCCATAATCTAAAAGTGTTTGTGACATCCAAAGAATTTGTGCACAACAACAACCAGCCGCAATATACTCGGCCTCAGTGGTTGAAAGAGCAACAAAATTTTGTTTCTTACTAAAACACGATACCAAAGACTTTCCGAGGAATTGACATGTGCCACTAGTACTTTTTTGGTCAATCTTGCATCCGGCAAAATCCGCATCCGAAAAGCCGTGAAGCTTAAAGGATGAGGATTTCGGATACCAAAGACCCATGTTAATGGTGCCTTTGAGATAACGAAAAATGTGCTTAACGGCACATAAGTGTGATTCCTTTGGATTGGCTTGATATCGTGCGCACAAGCAAACACTAAACATGATATCAGGACGGCTAGCAGTTAAATAAAGTAAGCTACCGATCATACCTCTATACTTACGAATGTCGACCGATGTGCCATCTTCATCATTGTCAAGCTTTGTCGTTGTGGCCATAGGAGTCCTCATTGATTTGGATGAGTCGAGGTCGAAACGCTTGAGGAGGTCCTTTGTATATTTCGTTTGATTGATGAAGGTTCCTTTGGGTCCTTGTTTGATTTGTAACCCTAAAAAGAAGGAAAGTTCACCCATCATACTCATTTCAAACTCTTCCTGCATAACTTTAGCAAATTATACACAAAGTGTGTTGTTAGTAGAACCAAAAATAATATCATCGACATAAATTTGAACCAATAAGAGAGTGCCATTATGGGATTTAATAAAAAGTGTTGTGTTAAATTTTCTCTTTGAAAAATTGTGAAAAACAAGAAAAGAGCTAAGGCGCTCATACCAAGCACGGGGAGCTTTTTTGAGGCCATAAAGGGCTTTGTGGAGTTTGAACACGTGATTAGGAAATTGAAAATCTTCAAAGCCGGGATGTTGTTTAACATAAACTTCCTCTTTAACAATACCATTTAGAAAAGCACTCTTAACATCCATTTGAAAGAGCTTAAAGTCATTAAAACAAGCAAAAGCACAAAGCATACAAATGGATTCAAAACGTGCAACCGGAGCATAGGTTTCGTCGTAGTCAATGTCTTCCTCTTAGTTATAGCCTTGAGCAACCAATCGGACTTTGTTACGAGTCACTAACCCATCTTCATTAAGTTTGTTACGAAACACCCATTTTATTCCAATAATTGGATGATTGCTAGGTTTTGGGACAAGTTCCCAAACCTTACTTCGCTCAAATTGATTTAGCTCCTCTTACATAGCTATCATCCAAAACTCATCAAGAAAAGCATCATTAACATTTTTAGGCTCTATTTGAGAGATAAAAGTCACATTTGCACAAAGATCATGAGTGGCGGATCTAGTGCTAACACTGGAGGAAGGATCTCCAATGATAAGCTCCTTAGGATGATTGGTGACAAATCTCCCTTCTTTTTGGAGATCCTTTTGAGGAGGCTCGAGAGGAGGAGACTCATTTGATGGAGTCACAACTTCATTATTAGATGAAGAAGGACGATCTTCAATAGAGGAGTTCTCCAACCCAAACGAGATGTCATCAATATCCTCGGAAGAGGAGAATGTAGAAGAGTTGAGTTCATTAAAAGAGACATTGATTGACTCTTCGACAACACGACTTCTTTTGTTAAAAACACGAAAACCTTTACTATGAGTAGAGTATCCAAGGAATATTCCTTTACAGGCTTTTTTTTTAAACTTGCCTAGGTTATCCTTGGTATTCAAAATAAAACAATTGCAACCAAAAACTTTGAAATAATCAATAGAGGAAATTTTGTCAAACCAAAGCTCATAAGGAGTCTTCTTAGAAATAGGTCTAATCAAGACCCTATTTATAACATGACATGCCGTATTAACGGCTTCCGTCTAAAAGTATTGGGGGAGCTTATATTGGTTTAACATAACCCGGGCCATATCGCCAAGGGTTCTATTCTTTCTCTCCACAACACCATTTTGTTGAGGAGTTCGTGGACAAGCAAAATCATGACCAAAACCATTCTTTTCACAAAATCTTTTGAAATCGGCATTATCAAATTCTCCTCCATGATCACTTCTAATTTTGTTAATAGAAAAACCTTTCTCATTTTGAACACGTTTACAAAAGGCAACAAATTCACGAAAAGTATCACTTTTGCAAGCAAGAGAAATAACCCAAGTAAATCTTGAAAAATCATCAACTAAAACAAAAGCATAAAGCTTGCCTCCAAGGCTAGCAACTCTACTAGGCCCAAAAAGATCCATATGGATAAGTTGAAGGGGTCTAAAAGTACTCACAGAGTTGATTGATTTGAAGGAAGACTTTGTTAACTTACTCTTCTCGTATTCTTCACACACCATATCCTTATTGAATGGGATACTTGGGAGTCCTCTTACGAGCTTCTTGGTATCAAGACGAGAGATGGTATCCATGTTGGTGTGTCCAAGCCTCATGTGCCAAAGCCAACTCTCATCATTTTTAGCAACTAAGCACCTGTCATTGTTAGTGTCTTCAACAAGATATAAAACATAGATATTATTTTCTCTAATTCCTTCATAAACAATAGATCCATTAGAACTATCGGTAATGAAGCATTTGAGCTTAACAAACTTAATATCATAACCATTATCGGTAAGATGACTAATACTAAGAAGATTGTGTTTAAGATTAGTAACAAGACACACATTCTTAATACAAGGATAAGGAGGGGAACATATATTACCATTCCCTATAATGTGACCTTTGAGATTGTTACCAAAAGAGACGTGTCCTTCCTTCTTCATCGATAGCGTCGTAAATAATGAAGCATCCCCGGTCATGTGCCGTGAACAACCGCTATCGAGAATCCACTTGCTTCTAGCATGAGAAGGACTTTTCACCTACAACATAAGTTGAAGATGAACATTTTGGTACCCATGATCTTATGGGTCCTTGAGGGTTAGTCTTAGGAACCCACATAAAAACTTTCTTGTCAACAAGTTTCCTTGTATGACAATAATTGGTCGTATATCCATGCAAGCCACAGTAATTGCAAATCATACAGGATTTAGAAGAAGATATGTGAGAATCATGCATGTGTGAATCTCTAGTACGAGGAGCTCTAGCATTAGTATTGTGATGATGATAATAAAAGCATGATATGAAGTGTTTTTCTTAACAAATCGTCCTTTCCTTGTGTTAGGAAAGGATTTGTGTGTAGTGTTCATGTATGAAGTATGCCTAGCATTATGGTGCATGTGGAGATGTCTAGGAGCATGCATGTGAGTAGTGTCCTTATTACCAAATTTTTTACACTGCATAAGAAGATCATTATACTTAATAGAAGTGTCATATTCTCTCCTATTAGCATCTTGAACTTTGTGCATAGCAAATTCATAAGAGCTTCTCATGGATTGAATCTCATCATCTTTTTTTGATGGTGTTAAGAGATTCTTGAAACTTGAGTCGCAAGGACTCTATTTCATCCGTGTCAGAAGCAGGAGATTTTCCCTTCACATCAATAATGATGCTTGAGAGCCTCTCTACTTCAAGTTGAAGAGCTTCAACCTCTTTAAGAGATTTCTTGTATTTATTCTGAACATCTTTGTGCTCTTCATGCAATTCAAGAATAGCTTTCTCCAAATCATCATAGGTAAGAGTTTTTAAGGAGAAATCATCAAGTACCTCATCGGTTGCCATGAGACAGACGTTAGCATTGTGTTTGCACTCCTTGTCGTTGTCGGAGTCGCTCGCGTCACTTTCACACCAAATGCTTGTGTTGGCGAACTATCTGGAGGACGAGCTTCCCTTGTTAGGCTTTCCGTACTTGCTTGAGTCTTTTCTTATCATCGGACAATCCCTCTTGATGTGTCCGGGTCTTCTGCATTGATAGCACACCGGATCTTCTTCATTGTCCCGTCTGAAGAGGTTGGCTTTGTTGAATTTTAGGAACTTCTGAAAGTGCTTAGCTATGAGAGCTATTTCTTCATCGTCGTCCGACTCATTGTCGTCGGAGCTATCCTTGGAGTAGGACTTTGTCGCTTTGAGAGCAAGAGATTTCTCCTTCTCTTTGGTCTTCTCCTTCTCCTTCTCTTGTATGGAGGATTCCTCTAGATCCTTCATATCGAACTCGTGAGTCATTAGCTTACCCATGAGGGTCTAAAGGTTCATGACTGTTAGATCATTCCCTTCAATGATTGCGGTAGCTTTAGGACTCCAAACTTTCGTCAATCCTCTAAGAATTTTTTTGATCTTTTTATGAGCAGGATATTCCTTAACAAGAGAAGAGAGAGGGTTAATAATGTCACCAAAATGAGTAAACATGCAAGTAATAGATTCATCATGCTTCATTTTAAAGGACTCATATTCTTGCGTGAGTCTACTAATCTTGGATTCCTTCACTTGTGAAGTTCCCTCGTGTGTGACTTCAAGTAACTTCCAAATCTCATTGGAAGTCTTACAAGTAGAGATTCGGTTGAATTCACTACTGTCGAGAGCACAATAAAGAGCATTCATTGCCTTGGCATCTCGACTCGCAAACTTCTTGGTGTTTTCAGTAAGTGTGTCCCGAAGGGTATCAGAAGCAATATCCTTAAAACTCTGGAAGGAGTAGGAAGACCATTTATCACGCAATCCCATAAATCGAAATCTATGGACTTCAGATAAATGCTCATCCTAATCTTCCAGTAGTTATAGTTGGTTCCATCAAATAGGGGAGGCCTATTTGTGGAGTGTCCTTCATTGTGGAAGGTGTTGATACTAGGATTAGAGGCCATGGATCACTCAAAGGGTGTAAATCCAAATCAAGAGAACAAAGCTCTGATACCAATTGTAGAACCCTAGAGGTGGGTGAATAGGGAAATAAAAAATAACTAGTGCAACAGAAGCAATATATGACAAATAAAAGTAAAGAGTAAGAAGATCAAACACAAGATGTATCCTGGTATCCTCGCTTGAGGCAATCCAGTCCCGGAACTCTCTTCCGCTTAAATCCACTATTTAGTCAAATAGTACACACGAGTTTGGATCCGAAGAACTCGCCAACTTCAAAACGAGTTTGGATCCGAAGACTCGCCAACTTCAACACACGAGTTTTCTTACGAAGGCTCGCCAACTTCAAATAAATGAGAAGAGAAACTTGTTGATCTTCTAACACGTGAAGATCGAAATTTACAACTCTTAAATACTCTATCATTTTGGGAGAGGATGACAATTAAAAGCTTGAAGAGTATTAATGGTGGAGCTCTTGGTTGTTAGAAAATTTATGGCAAGAGTTGGTAAAGACCTCAAAAGAGAGAGGGCTTTCTTTTATAGAGAAACCAAGAGTTGGTGGCATTTAATGCTTCTGAATACAGGCAGACCGGCATGCCGTCGGTATGAAGCGGCATACTGCCGATATACCGGCAAAATAGTAACGGTCATATTAATGACCATTTGAGAGCATTAAATACGGCCATTAATGCTAGTCAGAGCAAATCCAAAACCAAATATTTGAAACTCGGTATACCGTCGGTATGCAGCGGCATACCGTCGGTATACCGACGTTTGGTCACAGCAAGTTTTGGGTTGCTAAAAATGTTATACCTCCGGTATGCTGGAGCATGCCGTCGGCATGCCGACAATTCGTCACAGCAACTTTTGGGTCGCTAAAAATGGTATACCGTCGGTATGCCGGAGCATACCGTCGGTAAACCGACAATTTGTCACAGCAACTTTCTGGACACTAAAATCGGTATACCGCCGGTATGTCGACAATTTGTCACAGCAACTTTCTGGACACTAAAATCGGTATACCGCCGGTATGCCGACAATTTGTCACAGCAACTTTCTGGGTTCTAAAAACGGTATACCGCAGGTATGCCGAAGCATGCCGCCGGTATGCGACTCTGTAGGTAATTGATTTTTGACTTGATCTTTTACTTGTCATCCATCCTTAGGTGTTTACAGATATACCTAGACTTTGTACAGACACGAAGACTCTAAGCAGGAGGACGCCGCCTTATGCAAGGAACGCCGGTAACTGCTTCAGTCTTCGATGTAAAAGATGATTGCGCTTGAACGGAAGTACTCCATGTAGTAGAGCTTATGAGAATATTTGAATCTGAAGATACAAAAAACTAAACTACGAAGATGTTGTTAATAATCAAAATAAAATGTGCCAACAGGCATACCGACGACATGCCGATTTTCGTTTAGAATTATGTTATGTGCCAAAAGCGGTATACCGTCGGCAAACGTCGGTATACTGATGGTATGCCGTTTGAGGCTGACAGCTGCTGTCAAATCTTTATCGGGCCCCACCATCTCTTCCTTTATTCTTTTTTTCTCTTCCCTCATTAACTACTCATCAAATCACCCTCTATCTCTCATTAACTACCCATCTATTCTCCTCCTCTTCCATATAACCTCCCATCCCAACCCTTCCACTACTTTCATTAACTACATTCATCATTGTTTTTTTTTAAAACTCCACACATTTACTCCAACCTTCACTCTTCCTCATTTTTCAAAAACCCCTTCCTTTTTCCAATCTTCCTTTATAAAGTCAACCTTCTTCTTCTTCCTCCTCTTCACTATTCATCTTCTCTCTTTCAAAAGTCTCCCTCTTTCCATGGCAACCCACAAATGTCCTCGCTCCTCCTCCACTACTGCAAATCTTTTCATCCCCGTGCCTCTCCCTCATGGCTATGATCTGAAAATCTTTACCTCCGCCTTGGCTGCCGACGCTTGGTTCCAGCATTTTGCCAACCACAACGTCTATAGGGGTTGCACCATCAACTGGAATATTTTCTTCGGCCATCTCTCCCTCTTTGAGTCGGCCGGACTCTCATCTCTTCTTCGACATCAGGTGCCCGTCTACCCCACGACGGTGCGCCTGTTCTACTGCAATCTCATTCTCGATATCCAGAACAATGCCATTGAGACCATGGTGAATGATCGCCACTTCCGCCTGACGGCTTGAGATATTGCTGGTATTCTTGAAGTCCCTAACAAAGGAGATGCTCGGCCAACCTTGGCTGTCCTCTATCCTTCTGTCGAAGTTTCCTTTGACGAGTTCTGTGCCATCATTTGTAAGGGACCCAACCATTCGGCCGTTCCGACCCTTTTTTTGCAGTTGCAGCCGTTCTACTACGAGCTCCATCGGATTGTCTGTCACACCATCAACCCTAAGGGCGGCAACTACGATATGATCACCAATGATGCACTCGTATGCATGTACTATATCTACTGTAAGAAGACTTGGTCCTTTTCTAAGACTCTTCTCAATGCCTTCTTCGGCGTCCTGCCTGCGGGAAAGCAATTACTTTATTATGGCACTTTTATCACCCTAATCCTGGAGGCGAAGAACGTGGATCTCTCACTCTGCCAGTCGGATGGCGTACCATCCTACCTTGCTATATGTCATTCCATCCTCGGTGCATCCACGTCTCGTGTATTTTCCTTCCAAGAACCGCCGGCCGCTACTCCTGATGCACCCTCTTCTACTCCTCCTACATCCGAGCATTTTATGCCGCTGACCCAGCAGCATTTTGACATGCGCATGGCTCAGGCGGAGGAAAAAATGAGGGCCAACACTCGCGGCCTTGGGAACCTTATCCCGAGCTGCTTCCATGACCAGGCCTATTTCATTCAGTGTACTCTCCAGGACCGGAATGCTTATCTGGATCTCAACCTTTAGGATCCCATGTACCAAGGATCCTGCTTCTCTGACCACAACGCCTACGGATTTATGTACCCGGATGTCGTGGATCCTTTCAGTACATTTTATCGTGCTCAGGGTGGAGACGGCGATGATCCAGCGGATGAGTAGTTTACGGCCTCCTGTTGATGATGGTGGAATAAATGGTTGTCGTTTTAGGGTGTGTCCTTTGAGGTCCTTCGGGGACCATTAGTTTGTTTTTATGTTGTGTGCAGTCCTACGGGGACTAGTTATATGTTTTGATGTTGTCTTGCTCACTCTCATGGAGGAGAGTTTTATCCTTATTTTATGTTGTGTCAAGCATGTACCTAATTTCCAATTCTAATATATCTATGCTTTTGTCTATCATACTGTTTTCCATATTTATTGCTATATTTTTTTTACTTATTTTCCATCTTTGACTAAGTGACAAAGGGGGAGAAAACGTATTGAGGGGGAGTTGTCTACCAATGGGAGAGTCACTCCCTGAAGATGCAATCTCTTTGTTTTGTCAATTTTCAAAATGGAGGAGATTGTTGGTACAGTTTATTTTGATAACATTAACAGCATCTTCGTAGTCTAGTTTTCTCTGTATTTTAGATTAATATTCTTTCAAAAAGCTCTACTACATAAAGTCTGTCTATTCAAGCCAAGTCATCAAAGCCTTGAAGACTGAAAAAAAGACCAGCGATCCTTAAAGACGGCTCTCAACACTTCAAGATATCGAGTCTGTACAAGGTCTAGGTCTTTCTGTAAACACATAAGGTTGGATGACAAAACAAAAAGCTCTTCTATTTTTTCAGTCGAAAATCAATATCTAAAAGAACGGCATACCAACGGTATACTATGGCATACCGAACGGTATACAGTTTTGTTGGCCACAAAACGTTCTGTGACAAATATCGGCGTACCGACGGTATACTATGGTATACAGATGGTATATCGTTTTGTTAGTCACAAAACGTTCTGTGAAAAATATCAGAATACCGACGGTATACTACGGCATACCGACGGTATACCATTTTGTGAGCTATAAAACGTTATGTGACAAAACAACGGCATACCGACGGTATACTACGGCATACCGATGGTATACCGTTTTGTTAGCCACAAAATATTCTGTGACGAACATCGGTATACCGACGGCATACCTCGGCATATCGACGGTATACCGGTTCATCTAATTTGATGTTTGAATGGACAAATACTAGCATTAAATGCTCTCCAACGGATATGATTATTACCGTTACTGTTTAGAATGGCATACCGATGGCATGCAGGTCCATACGAAAGGTATGCCGTCTGGGCTATATTCAGGAGCATTAAATGCTACCTACTCTTGGTTTCTTTATAAATGGATGCCTTCTCTCTCTTGAAGGCTTATCCACTCAAGCCATAAATTTCTCAACAATTAAGAGCTCCACCATTACTACTCAACCCAAGCTTTTAATTATCATCTATTCTAAAAGTGCTAGAGTATTCAAGAGTTGTACTTTTCGATCTTCAAGTGTTAGAAGATCAACAGTTCTCTTCCTTTCCTTTTGAAGTTGGCAAGCCTTCTTAAGAAAACTCGTGTGTAAGAAGTTGGCGAGTTCTTCGGATCCAAACTCGTGTTGAAGTTGGCGAGTTCTTCGGATCCAAACTCGTGTGTATTATTTTACCAAATAGTGTATTTAAGCCGGAGAGAGTTCCGAGACTGGATTGCCTCTAGGGAGGATACCAAGATACATCGTGTGTTTGATTTTCTTACTCTCTCTTTTTAATTAAGTAATATAGCTTCTTGTGTTTGAATTATTTTGTTTTCCTATTCATCCCTTCTAGGGTTCTTTAGAAATATCTATACGTGTTGTAACAGAAAATCACATAAAACCAACTAGAACTGAAGTACAGTAATTGATAAATAAATGAGAGAACTATCAGAGAATGTACTCACCTCATACTCTGAAAAGAGTAGTGTAATATCAGATGTCTTCAACGGAGTCACAATGTCCTAAATAGAGCAATATGGGTTATGACTTGTTCAATATGAAAATAAAAGAAGATACAATGCAGTCTACATAATTTCTAGGCCAATCTAGGTCAAAGTCAAACTTGGTCAACTCTGGGTCAAGCCAAGTCAACACTCTAGTCAACTAGGTCAAACCCTAGTCAAACTAATCTAAGGTCAGTCAACTCAAGTCAAACTAACAAAGCCTATAGGGTAAACCTTACTCTAGGCATATATATAATACATAATACACACACTACACTTACATTTATGCATACTTTATATATTACTAACACACACATACATATTTTCATATATGGATACTTGTATTACATCAAGTAGGATACATGCATATCCTATTACAAACTAGCATTCATACATATCATTCATGCATATAGAGGCATACATTAGGTACTACCTCATCATTAAGCATACATTGTATATCATTCTATATTACATTACATTGCATTAAGGCACACAACATGCATACATTGTATTCACGCATATACTGTTTGCCATTGATTGTAAAAGTACAGAACAATTTTATAGAAGGACTGAACTTAGACTCACAATACAAACTCGCTCGTACATAGAAGCCTAGGAATAAAAACCTAAGTACAACAATCTATGTATGATTGTTTATTTTTGATTCTGGGGGGTGATGATAGAGGCTCGAGAACGCGACGGCAGCTCTGCCTTACTCCTTGGACGATCGTACGTAGCCTTGGCTCTGATGAAGAAATGCTCTCGGGATATGTGGAAAGAATCCTCGATGCGTGCCCTTAACTCTCTGTGTGTCCAGCTGGATGGAAAGAGTCTCTTTCTCTCTGGAATTCTCCTCATCTTTTTCTCCTCTTTTCTTCAGGGTTTACAAGGGAATGACACCATGCTATTTATAAAAGTGGAGGTATGATCATTAGGGTTTGCAATGATTCCCCCTTGAAAAGTCGACGGCCAATCATCTGGACCATTAATCTTGATTGCGTTACATCTAGACAGTTAATTCTTGATTGTGCCAAATTCGTATGGGCAATTAATGCTGATTGTAATAAATCTTCATAATTTGTCATGACAAGCTCGGATCTTCTGCCACGTGTTCAATTTGCTTAATTATAACAAATCTGATTTGATCGGTGTAATTATGGTGATTGTACTAAATCTGGTTGTTATGATTTACGAGCAGCTATAATTTTAAGGAGATAAGACAGCCACGTGTCTCAATTGTCATGAGGATTGTCACGTGTCTCAACTGTTATGAGGACCGCCACATGTCTTAACTGTCGTGAGTGGGACATCCTGACAGAGCCGCATGAATACGGTCTCTAAATGAACCGTATATGGGTGGCCCCCACACTCCTAGCCGTATGAAGGTAGCAGCCGTATGAAGGTGGCAGCCGTATGAAGGAGACAGCCGTATGAAGGTGGCAGCCGTATGAAGGAAGCAGCCTTATGAAGGCGGCAGTCGCATGAAGGAGGCAGCCGCATGAAGATGGCAGCCACATGAAGGAAGCAGCCGTATGAAGGTGGCAGCCGCATGAGTAGAGCAACCACATGAAAAGAGCAACCGCCTAGGGGTGTCAGCCGCATAGGAGTGGCAGTCGCATAGGGAGCTTTGGACTTGACGGATCATGTCGGCTATAAAAGATTTTCTTCTATTCCCTAGGAGCACGCTATCATGTCAGAGTCATCATTTCGACTTTTCTGTCAGAGCTGTCATTTGTCAGATCTGGCATTGCCAGGGCTACCGTCAGAGTAATTAATTCAAGCTGCTGCTTTATGGTTAGTTGCGGATCGAACAGCATGAGGCCACGTGGCGTGGAGCCATCCGAGCCTTATGAAGGACTTTTAGAGCTGCATGAGGCTCCTTCTCTTTGTGAGACGTATGGGATCCTGAAGGACTTATGAGTCGCATGAGGCTCCTTTTGTTTTGAGCCGCATGGGCTTTCCTTGTCTTTTTCTATGCTTCTACAAGACCCCCTTCAAAGTTTTTAATTTGTAAAATTGAAATACTTTGAATAAGAAGCATGGCTATATATAAGCTCTTCTGGCCGCAGAGGATATTCTGACCGCATGGACTTCCTAGCCACATGGACAGTCTGGCCGCATAGGCTCTCTGCCACGTGTGTGTCTTATTAGTTGCTCTTGATTTGCTTTAGATTTAAAGCCGTCTTTTGGGGCAGGATCCCAAGGGTTGGTTTTAAATATCCGAATTTTTCTCGATGACCGATGAGTCAGTTTTGTTTTTATGCAGCATACGGATCGAAGCATCCGTCGGTTCATGAGCCCTCCTTTTGTCTGCCTATAAATAAGAGGGTTTATGGAACGGAGAGACTTCTTTACTTTCTCTCGTCTTCAACTCGTCTTGTCCTAAGTTGCTGTCTTCGTCTTCCTTCTCCGCTTATCAAATAACAATGGCCCCCAAGTCTTCCAAAGTTGCGATGAAGTTTAAGGGAGTGGCTTCTTCATCAGCCACGGTGCCTGAAGTTCACCCCAACGTTCACCCCACCATTGCTGGTAAGGGTTTGGGAATATCGTATACTTCGAAACCCTAACAAAGACGGCTCTGTTGCATGCTTTATGTACAAGCCTTTAATGCGTCCCTCGTCTTCATCGAACTATTCAAATTGTATAGGCCGCATGTATGTCCCACGTTCGAGCGGTATGGGGATATACCCCATGTCCGAGCCGTATGGGGGTTTGTCTAGTAGCCGTACAGGCACTTCACAAACTGAACCGCATAATAACCCATCGCACAGAGCCGCATAAGTCTCTCTGAATCGAACCGCATGAAGCCTCCCTTAAACAGGACCACATAAGCTCGTCTGGATTGGGCCGCATAAGGCTGTGCTGAACCGAGCTGCATGAGCTCCTCTGAAATGCGCCGCATAATGCTCCGCTAAGTAGAACCGCATAAGCCCACGCTAAACAGAGCCGCATAAGCTTACGCTAATCGGTGCCGCATAAGCTCATGTTCGAACAGAGCCGCATGAGCTCTTTTAAAATAGAACCGCATAAGCTTGTCTTTAAACAGAGCCGCATAAGCTCGTCTTTAAATAGAGCCGCATAAGCTCGTCTTTAAATAGAGCCGCATAAGCTCATGTAAGCCAAAGCACTCAGTAGTTTTGTTTTAGCAATCTTTTGATTTGTTTCTTTCTTTCCTTCTTCAGTGAATCTGCCAGTTAATGCAGCAGGAGAGCCTCTGGTGGGTCGTGCACAATCGGCTATGGGCTATCGATATGACCACATAGTCGAGTATGTGACGAACCAACTTCCAAAAGAGCCTTTGGAGAGGTTGAATGCTATCAAGAAACAGTTCTTTCACTTTCTCTACGCCATGATGAACTCGTGGCAATTGGAGGAGGAATACCTGAAGCCTGCGTTCCTCTTTGGGGATACTTTATCTGTAAAGAACACCCGGGTGCTGGATATATCCGAGAGCTGGGACTCTTGACGGGGTGGAGATCCATATCCCTCCGATAGAGCATCATTTTTCTCTGTCATGGTTCAACATGTTACCGCTAGACAGAAAGATGGTAGACTCCTTGACTCCAAGCAAGTCGGGGATGTTTGTGAGTAACATCCATTACAATAGAAATTTGGGGTCAGCGTATGCGTGAAGGGAACCGGTCAGTCGGTACGTGATGATACTGGCTCCGGGTACCTTTATAAACGTAACGGGTCCCAATTTCACATTCTCTCAGGCTGATACCTTCTTGAACTAGCTTGCTCGTAAAAGGTCGTATCCCGTCGGCCGGTTGGCGTTGCTGAACTAGATAAACCCTATCCCTGCATGGGCAAACTTGATCACGTGGATTCTGCGGAAGTATGCGACTCCCCTGCGGGAGATCGGCCTCTACAACGCCATTCGGGGTACCTGCCATGGTCTACCCATAAATAAGCCGTTGTTTATGGCTCTTCTGGAGATGTACAACCGGCAGACGGGAACCTTCTTCACGTTGGGAGGGGAGCTGGGACTCGCTCTCCACGAGATGTACGTTATCTCCAAGCTGCCTTGGGGAGAAAAAGTCTTTGAAGTGTACACCCATACGAGCGAAGAGCTCGAGGATTTGGATCGGCAGTTCCCGGGCTTTGTTGCCGTGTATCGGGAATCGTTATGTCACGACAGTACTTGTCATCAGACGACTTTGTTTCACTTAACAAAATGCCTGGAGAAATTAGCTTTTGAAAATAAAACGAGAAGAAGTACAAGAAGTACAAATTTGATTCTGGGAAAGTATTGCTGTAGAAGTCTGATCTGTAAATGATTACTTTGTTCCTTGGACCATACGATGATGATGAAGATCGCTGCTTGAAGTTGAACAACCACAAGAACTAAGTCACCAGAAAGGTATCGACGCACTTGGGCACTGATGGCGAGGCCGAATGCTTTCATGCTTTGCTTCACTCTGTTCTGGAAGAAAGGTTGAAGAAGAATGCTCTCGAAAATCAAAATCTCTAAGTTCTGATCTCTGTAATCTCTCATGTCTCTGTCTGTCCCTGTGTTGAGAAAAATAAGTCCATTTATAGACTTGGGTTCTTGTGCGCAAAAACTCAGCAAAAGTTCCATCTTTACGCCAACAACCGCCACCCACGACCAAAGTCATTCTCTGTATATGTTGACACGTGTCCCATCATTTCAGTAAGAATAGGATGCACGTACACACGTTCTTCGGGATGTATGGCATGAAAGCCATGTAGGCAAACCACGTTCCAAGCTGGTCAGAAAGAATAGGACGTAAAACAACTCCAATGTACTCTGAGCGTAAAGCTGTAGACTAGGCGTTAAATAGCCCCGACATAGACTTCCCGCATAAAGTGGTTGTTAAATAACCTTGAGCGTAAAAGTATCTCAAATAGACTTTACGCACACGTCAACTGTTAAGCGTAAAAGCTCGTATTGTCTTCATGCGTAAAAGAAGCCATAGTGTGAGCGTAAAGTAGCTCAATCCACATACTAAACGATAACATTGGTCTCTGTGTAAAAACAAATCCCTTTGAATTCTGTGATATATGCCATTATTAATATCTCCATGTCAAAGTTTGTATTAAATGGGAGACTTGACAGCTTTGTCCAGCGTAAAAGTGGCTGATCTGTCCTTGGCGTAAAATCATGGGTGTAGACCCGAACGTAAAATGATCTGCCTACTTTAGGCGTAAAGTGATTAGCCTTGTCTTGGGCGTAAAGTATTTAGCCTCTTTGCGACGTAAAGTAGATCAATTTGAGTGGAATGATCTATCACTTTGACTCTTTCTTTGAAGCACTTTTTACGCTCCTACAAGACCCCCTTCAAAGTTTTCAAATATCTCCAAAATTTGGAACACTTTGAACAGAAGCGTAAAAATTAAGTTTTGACTAGTCAGCGTAAAATTCGGGATACACAACAGTCATCCGCGTAAAAGCGGGGACATCCAACAGTCGACGTAATTTCCAATAGTGTCGGTCAACACTTAACCGTCACAATAAATTTCTTTCTCGAAACTTTCGAATGCCTTTTCGCTTCCCCGAGTTTGTATTAATAATGAACAGTTTCCAATGAGGAATATGGAGAGTTGATTTAATCGTATAAATGAGGAGAAATTCTTCACTCTTGTCATTCATCTCCATAGTGACATGGCGCCAAAGAAGGATATTAACAATGAAGAGGCTTTGGGCTCAAAGATTAACTTTGAGCGAGCACGCAACTTTGTAGAGTACTTTGGATTAACTCCTGCAGTTTTCAATCGCATCGATGGTGGTCCCCCGACTGCATATAAGGGCTCAGGAGATGCAGAGGCATTTTTAAATCTGATGCGTCGCTCTGGGATTCGCAACATGCGCGAGTTGGGTGCCTCCCTTCGTCAACCCAACGAAGGAGAGAAAAAATGATATTCCATGTATTGCGACTCTCTTATATGTAGGGGTCCACTCCCCCCTTTTTATAAATAAAGTTTTGATGTTAATCTCATCTGTTGGTATATAGAACTGTTCAACACTTATTTTGACTGCTTCTATGGTTGTTCATTCCCAAGAAACAAACCGACACGTGGCCTCTGTCTTGTGGTTACGAGAGCCTTTTAATAGGATCTTCTCCCGAAATAGACTCCCAACAGTTTCTTCAGTCTTTATAAATAGCCGAGAATGTTTCATGTATTCTCATTCTCATTCCTCTGAAAATAACTTTTTGTAATGTCGTTCTCCAACAAATGACAATGGCGATGCTTTCCAATGGCGTTCCTTTGTACGCCCAATCACCAGATGTAGATTTATCTACTATTAGAGCCAAACCATTTGACGTAAGTGGTAAGTCTGATCGTAAGCAATTATCTGCCTTTCGAATTTTTTTTGTTGAAAACAGCTGCGCATGAGCGTAAATTCTTGACGAGCGTAAAAAGCCTTGCTAATGAAGTGCACATGAAGCAACGGCATAGAAGCCTTGTTGAATGGTGGTACACATGGGATACGCCAAAAACCTTGCTGAAGTACTAGCGTGAAAAGCCTTGCTAAATAGTGATACACCTGAAGCACTGGCGCAAAAACCTTGCTGAATAGTGATACACCTGAAACACTGGCGTAAAAAGCCTTATCATCTGTTTTTAGTTAGCGTTTAATACACATCTGATGATACTTCTGTTGTTTTCTGTAGAAGTTTGGCTGAAGAGCTTTTCCAGAACCGGTATTGGCGACTTTGACGCTGTGAGGAGCGTTCTTCTGACATCAACATCAGGGAGCTCATACGCTTTTGACGCGCAAATGAATCAACTCAGAACTCTTAGTGGGATAGAAGGGTCTTCCTCTTTTGGTAGGAAGAGCCTTTATACACGGAGAGTTGGATGGTGGAGTAAACTCTAACCCAAGAAATTTGGTAGTAGAGTTCCTTTCACGGTGGAACTAGGAATCGTATCCCAATGCTGCATACATTCCCATCTTCTCTGAAAGGCCGCCCCTACTCCACCAGTTGTATTGGCAGCAACACATCTTCGGGCTGCCATACTCTGGGATTCTCCTCTCGTCTGAGAGAGAAGACCAGAGTTTGATTCCTACTGCTCTGGTTGCCACAAAGGCTCGGACAGCAAGGAATTGACACCAACAACGAATCCGAAGAAGAAGATCCAAAGAAGAAATAGATCTTCATTAGGTTATCGTTGTGTGTATAGAATAAAAATCCAAGATGTAATAGATTTCCATTATGATTTGTAAGAAAGTCTAAGAAATGTAATAGACTTTTTATGATATGAGAATGGAAATGATAATTCTTCTATGCTCAATGATTTGTATCTATCTGGATGTAATGTGGACATGATAGATAAATGAAATCTTGTTTTCTGTTTTTAGAGTATACAATACTATCAGAGATAATATGGAAATAATAGTATATATGAACTCAAAAGAAAATTAGATTAATATCTATGCAGAGGTCAAATAGAAATGATAGATAGGAAAAGTAAGTAGATTTAGTATTTATTCAGAGGTCATGGAAACATGATAAATAACGAATCCCACTTTCTAGTCAATTGATAAAATAGAAGATATAAAATCTCTTTCCCAGGAGACAAGAAATCAGCTTAACCAAACTTTGGTAGCTGGGGATTAAGAAGACAGACATTATGAGCATATATGCCAGATATCGATAAAAGAAGTGGATGACCTAACCTATTTTATGGGAGAGGAAAGGAGGTCAACTCAAGAATAAATCCTAATAGAAAGTTGAAGATACACGTTCGAATTCACCATATGAGGAACGAGATATATTCGATTCGATGAATTAGTTTTCTTCCGAATCAGATGATTGTGAGGAATTAGAAGAGAATTCTTCTTGTATATCGTCAGTAAACATATGGGATGGATCATATCCCAATCCATGACGAGTCTTCTGGTAAAACGAATAACCACATAATGGGAGTCGTTTACCCTTGCCTTGATTGAGACCTTGCATAGTCTTCAAATCATATCCCATGTTCTGGATAATCTTGATAGATTGTTGACTATACTTGTCAATTCGGATTCTTCCTTTGTCTTTATCTTTCAGCTCATCTGCCTGAGCAACAGGGATATTTCTAGCGAGACCAAACACAATTTGGCGCTTGTTTTTCTTATTAGACGGAACCACAAAATATGATTCTTCGTGACGTCTAAAAGTTACGCAGGCTTGTGATGAAGCGGCTACATGTAGAAGATAGGGAGAAGATGTCAGGAACCTTTGAGCATAAGGTCCAACATCTACATGAGGAGGAAAAGAATTTTCCTTATTATCAATGTATAAAGTTCCTTCTGGCTCTATGTCGCCTTTATATTGATGACTTTGCTTATCCGAAGATAAAGTCATTCTTTCAATAAACTTGACAACCATATACTCGAAAGGGAAATCTTCATTGATATTAAAAAGTATAGAATGATCAATATTTACATCATTTACAATCTGATTACTACGCTTCGGATTAATCAATAGTGGACCATTATCCGTCTTCTGCGTAGATTTGCTAAGATTGACAATCAATAGTGGTTCTGGATCATTCGTACAAGAGATACGCCCATTGAACTTGATCATAAAAGGTTGAACTTGGTTCTAAGCATGAATATTTATTGATTCCTCGGATGAAGTTTGAGTTCTTCCTTTAACCTTGATTATCAAAGGTTGATCATTGACAGGTTGGGATTGGATTCGTCCCTTGACTATGATCTTCAAAGGTTGCTCTTCTGGTGGATCTTCATTAAGAGACTGATCCTTAGTAGATGATCGATCCTCAGCTATGTCTGATATCTCTTTCATATGCTCTAGTTTATAAAGCCTTGAATCAGAAAAATAGGCTTCGACACCCTTGAAAGGATTGATATCAGCAAACTCAGTCTTCACAACTCTTTAGGAATCCACATACTTGAAGCATTGGTGGAGAGTTGAAGGCACAATATTATGCTCATCTAACCATGGTTTTCCAAGAAGGATATTGTAGGATACGTCTGAGTTGATAACATAGAAGGTTACCATAGTTCGGAGATCGCCAATCTGAATCTGCAGACGAATCTTCCCCAGTGGTTTACTCTTGCCAGAGTTAAAACCGACTATCGTAGTATTAGTGTAAGTCAAATCACTAGTAGGAATCCTCAAGGGTCTTAGCATACTCTGAAGAATTATGCTAATTGAAGACCCAGGATCAATGTAGATCCTGTCAATTTTAGTAGATCCAATATACCCAGTATAGCACAGAGGCCTGTCATGTTTGTTATGCTTCAACAGCATATCTTCTTATGTAAAGGTGATGTTGGGAATTGCTTCCATCACACTATAATATTGCGGACATAAAACTGGAGTATTATCAGGACTCTTGAGTTGAGCCAAGCATAAATCTGCCTGAAGTAGAGCTTCACTCAAAGTCTTCCTGCTTTCTCTAGAAAGGCGAAGCCGTTCAAATATGGATAGTCTAGCCGGAGTATTGGCTAACTGAGCTAGAATATCAAATTTGTAAGGTTTCATCACCACCCCCTGACTGGAAGCAGACTTCAATGGAACGTCAAAGCGTACTACTTTCTGTTTTCCCTTTTCAACCACAGAAGGTTTAGCCAGAACAGGAGAAGGTTGAGTCGGTAGTGTTTCCACTACGTCTTCTGCTTCTTTAGAAGATCCTTCATAATCTTTGTGGTACTCTTTTCCAGATCTTGTACCAGCAAAAGTTTTTTTTCTCAGACTCAAAAGAAGGAAGTACCATATTACAGGATTTAGTCTTCCTCCCTTTAGCCTTTTTCTTGTAAGGTTTGTTGTGAGAAATTTCAGAACCCAGTCCAACAGTGGATTTTTGATTTTGAATTTGTAAAGGAAGTCGTGTTCCTTTATCATAATTCAAACCTTCTGCATTCTGAAAGTCATAACCCATTTTCTCCATAAGAAGGACAGATTGCTGACTGTACAGATGAATGGGCAGCGAACTTTTAGCAAATGGTTCCACAGAGGAAGAAGAGATCTCTGTATCCACAGGAGAATGAGGAATATATGTCTCTGTAGCTACGAGAGGAGAAGGATTCAGAATACGAGGAAAAATCCCTGTCGGAGCTTTTTCATAAGCAGCGAAGACTTGTTGTGCCCGATATAAAGGGACACTGTTCATAGCTAACTACTGCTGATGAGTACGCTTGAGCTTGGTAGGAGGAGCTAGACTTGGAGGACAGCTGTTCAGTCCTCTCAATCTATCTTCTAAAGGAAAGCCATCCCATAGCCGATCCAAGTCATCAGGATCTGAAATATCATGAGAAATCATGTTACAGGTTTTGACTTTCTTACCCTTCTTGGATTTTAAAGTTTTACCTTTATTTTCCAATTCAGGCACTAAGTTAGGATGTACCCACATGATTTTACCATTCTTTAGTGTGAGTGGCAGCAATCCTGCATTTTTTTCTCTAGCAGGTGGGATATTCACGATCTTCATTGTTGTCTTCAGGATTGGGATGATTCCATCTGCTACTTGCTGTGGAGGAAAATTCCTGAATTGAAGAGAAACCATATTGGTTGTAACCGTATGGTCATCATTAGTTAAGGCGATAGCACCGCCATTTATCAGCTCCTGGATTTTCTTCTTCGGGACATAGCAAGCACTGGTAGGATGATTAATGTATCTATGATAGATACAATATTTGGGATTGTCAGTCAGATTCACCTTATTAGGCCTCTTTGGCTCTGGAATCTGAAGTTTGCCACTCTTCACCAGACACTGAAATATCCCTGGGATATCACTCTCATCAAAAGAGTATTCTTCCTTTGGCCTGGAAGATTCCTGACTATTCGGCATCGTTTTATTCTTGGAAAGATTAACCATGAGGGTATCTTTTCCTTTCACATTAAGATTACCGGGGTTATTACCAGGATTACTTTTCTTTCCTCTATCATCTGAGGCAAAAATCATCCCATGTTCACGAGCCAACCTACCATTGGTCTCGGCAGAAACTGCTGCTATGATGAACGAAGCCCAATCTATGAATTAAGAACCCGTAAAAATAGTAATAGATGGTCACAGATTCATCTTGCATGTATCAATGAGTGCTGAATCTGGCATACCCGGGGGCATCTTTAAAGTCGCCTGTCGGAAACGTTCGATGAACGTCCGAGTATCTTCTTTCTCCTTTTGTTTGATTTCTATCAAGGAGGACATGTTCATGTCCATACCTCCTTCATAGAAGAGGGAGAGAAATATTGCCTTAAATTCGTCGAAAGACGAAATGCAATTATCGGGTAAACTTTGATACCAATCATAAGCCGAACCCGTCAGGCACCCGATGAACACTCGAGTGAGAAGTGCGTCATCTTTCTGCAGATGTACAGTCATAATATCAAAGTAATTGATATATTGACTGGGAGATGCTTTTCCATCGAACAAAACCATAGATTGTGGCTTGAATTTCGGTGGAAAGGGTACATCATTCCAATGAGGAGGATAAGGTTGCTTAATACCTAACCTCTGGAGTTGATCCTTGTGCCTCAAAACTTTAAACTGTGCTTTGAGCTCACGCACTGCTTGAATGGCTTCACTGGTTTGAGGAAGCGTATTTGATTGAATGGTTGTTGGATGTACCGTAACCCCCACTGGAGGTGGTACGTCTTCCGGAATGATAGAATCTGGAGATGCAGAATTTTGATTAACAGCAGGCTCCTGAATATTCAAAGGTATTTCAGCCCCTTGACTATCTTTACTTGGTGCTGCTACTGGTGCCGGTGTTACTACTGTCGGCTGAGCAGTTTGCTGATTCAATATTATCTGATGCATGTTTTGCACCATGTTAAGCATGTCTTTCAGTGATCGCTCAACGGCAGTGAGATGCTGTTCTGTATTAACAGATGAGGTCTCTGGTTCATCTCCAATAGCGTAGGATTCAACCTCTCTTGAAGATATAGAAGGATCAGTATAGAAGTATGAATCGACACTGTCAGTCTCGGACTCAAAAGATTGAGTACCCCCAGCTTCTGAATCAGAAGTCTGCATTTGTCATTGTCTTTTTGATCGAGTGTTTTGATATACCCCCTCAAAAGAATCAAGAAGTCTGTTGAACTGTTGTTGACCTGGGATTTGGGACGTATTCCGTCTTGGACGTCGTCCTCTGTTAGTATGAGATGCCATGTTCACTAACACATATGACAACTAATGTTCTTGGTCTTTAGTTTGTTGTTGAGATGAAATAAAACTCAATCGATCAAAAACTGACCGTTTTGAAGCCGAACAACAACAATTGATTACAACCTGGTGATAATCACAATGATGTTTTTCTTGGGGAAATATCACCGGAGATTGTCTATTCTTACGCTTTTGCATTAGCAATTCACGCAAGTCAGAAGGAGTGGAGGGAGTAGTCTTCTTTATTACATTAGGGGTAGAAAAACGTTTAGTACCCTGTGTATAAAGAAGATTATTGGCAGCATTCGCAGAACCAAATTGTACATTTCTACGCGTTTGGAGTTGTGTGCGTAAATCTTAAGATTTTTTAGCACGAAGGACTCCATTTTCATTGCGTATAATTTGTAGATTTTGTACTTTGCGTAGAGCAGTATAAGAAGGCTGTTGGTGTAGAACTGAAGTTTTACCAACATCATTTTTATGCTGCACACGTTTAGGTACATTAACATTAGATATAAAAACATCATTGCAAATTTTATCTACACTGTCAAAGACAGAAGATTTACCTTTACGCGTAGAACGTAAAAATTGGTTATCTACCACGTCACAGACGGGAGATTTTCCTTTACGCGAAGAGCGTAACTTGTGTGTGTCTACCACGTCACAGACGGGAGACTTATTCTTACACTCAGAAGCATTAGAGTCTGCCACATTACAAATGGGAGACTCATCTTTATGTACTGAGCGTAAAAGTTGGTTTTTACCTACTGAGCGTAAAACCTGGTTTTTACGCAGTTGGCGTGAAACCTGATTATCTTCACCGTTACAAACGGAAGATAAATCGTCATACTTTGAGTGCAACTCTGAAGTAAGGACTGCCTCGTTACGAACGGGAGCCCCTACGACAGGAGTAGGAAGAATTCCCTTGCCACTAGCAGCAACAGAGAGATCAGAAGCTATTTTGGATTTAGGAATCCAAACTTTTTATACTTTGCGAGATTTTTGAACATTGGAGTAGCGAGAACTACCCCCAGTTCGGAGCATTTCTTCATAGGCAGTCTGGTCGAAGTGCACAACCAGAGTCTTCTTGGTCGAACCGACCGAAACATCATCGTATCGAGCAATTGCCTCCTCGTCAGAAGAGAAGGTCGTCCCCAGCAGAGTCGCCATTTTTGTTTCACTTAACAAAATGCCTGGAGAAATTGGCTTTTGAAAATAAAACGAGAAGAAGTATAAGAAGTACAAATTTGATTCTGGAAAAGTATTGCTGTAGAAGTCTGATCTGTAAATGATCACTTTGTTCCTTGGACCATACGATGATGATGAAGATCGATGCTTGAAGTTGAACAACCGGAAGAACTAAGTCACCAGAAAGGTATCGACGCACTTGAGCAATGATGGCGAGGCCGAATGCTTTTCTGCTTTGCTTCACTCTGTTCTGGAAGAAATGTTGAAGAAGAATGCTCTCGAAAATCAAAATCTCTAAGTTCTGATCTCTGTATTCTCTCCTGTCTCTGTCTGTCCCTGTGTTGAGAAAAATAAATCCATTTATAGACTTGGGCTCTTATGCGTAAAAACTCAGCAAAAGTTCCGTCTTTACGCCAACAACCGCCACCCACGATCAAAGTTATCCTCTGTATATGTTGACACGTGTCCCATCATTTCAGTAAGAATAGGATGCACGTACACACGTTCTTCAGGATGTGTGGCATGAAAGCCATGTAGACAAACCACGTTCCAAGCTGGTCAGAAAGAATAGGGCATAAAACAACCCCAATATACTCTGAGCGTAAAGCAGTAGACTAGGCATAAAATTGCCCCGACATAGACTTCCAGCATAAAGTGGTTGTTAAATAACCTTGAGCGTAAAAGTAGCTCAAATAGACTTTACGCACACGTCAACTGTTGAGCGTAAAAGCTCGTATAGTCTTCATGCATAAAAGAAGCCATAGTGTGAGCGTAAAGTAGCTCAATCCACATACTAAATGACAACATTGGTCTCTGTGTAAAAACAAATCCCTTTGAATTCTGTGATATATGCCATCATTAACATCTCCATGTCAGAGTTTGCATTAAATGCGTGACTTGACAACTTTGTCCAGCGTAAAAGTGGCTGATCTGTCCTTGGCGTAAAATCATGGGTGTAGACCCGAGCGTAAAATGATCTGTCTACTTTAGGCGTAAAGTGATTAGCCTTGTCTTGGGCGTAAAGTATTTAGCCTCTCTGCGGCGTAAAGTAGATCAATTTGAGTGGAATGATCTATCACTTTGACTCTTTCTTTGAAGCACTTTTTACGCTCCTACAGGCTATCAAAAAGGATGGTAGCTCGGAAGGGAGCATTCCTCATACCACCACCTGGGTCTCATACCTTTTCACACTAGGCGCCTCAGGCCGGATTTCTTTCCGAGATCCTCAAACTCATAAGGAGGTACAAAACTTGGTGTCAATTGCCAAGAGATCGAGGTCCACGGGCAACACATTTGGGAGTAAGACCGACTCCTTTAGTTATTTTTATCATGGTACTCAGCACTGTCGGACAAGGGGCTTTTGGCGGGATTCCCGATGGTGTGGCTACGGAACTGCGTACTCTCTGGAGGGGCAGGTTCCATTGAGAGGATCAGTCACCATTTTATCCTCTTTGTCGTAAAGCTGGTCTTTGGGGCCAAGCTGGCTCTTCTTCCTGCCATGGTGTGCAGCATACACCATAGCCTTTGCGCCTTTTCTTCCAAGGTCATCGCCCGTGACACGGCGATGGATTTTGAGCGCATAGAGCTGCCAAACCATTATTTGATGGGGTGGCTGTCAATGCACAACCGGTCTTTGATGAGGCCTGGAGCAGAAGATGGCGTTACGGCTGATGACGCTTTTATTTTCCGATTCTACCATCAGTCCTGGGAGTACATCACCATGCCAGCCTTTCGGAGAGCACTGGCGAGAGTGGACGGATACGACTTTTTTGTGTCCGTACCTCATTTTACTGCTGAAGAAGTGACGAGCGTACATGTTGATAGTACCGAACCTCCTCTCCTCTTACCTGAAAAAATGCTCCTTTGGCTGTTTAATATCCGTCCAGCGCACCTAGTGTATCGTAACCGAAACATCGTCTACCTAGAGCCTTACTTGTCCAACAGGTTCTCCCGCTAGTTCGGGTATAGCCAGTTGTTCTTTGACAGTCCCAGGTCTTGCCTCGGCTTTGAAGGTAGCATCCTGGATGGTATCAGGACATGGCATTATTATGACACGGTTCATACCCGAACCACCTTTTCAGTCCCTGATGGTGAGGTGCCAGAAGAGATTTTGTATATGGCAACCTTATACCATGTTACGGAGAGCAAGCCTCCCGTTAATTTCGAACCGAGTACCAGCTTCATCGTGGGTACTGGCTTGGCGGAGAAGCCCAAGGGGTCTAAGACGAGGAAAATGAGGGCGAATGCGGTTCCTGTGCCTGATTCGGAGTCCACAAATGCGGACGAAGAGAATAATGAGCACGATACAGATAACTCTTTCCCTTCCATGGAAGATGTTGGGGTGGATCAGCCGTCTGTTATGTCAGATAAGATGGTGGCGGATCAGCCACCTGTCGTGCCAAATAAGATGATGGTGGATCAGCCGCCTGTTGCACCTGGTCCTGTATGAAAACATAGCAGGCAAATATCCCATGTTGGCGGTATTCCTTACTGCCGGAAATGGGCTGTGGTCAGACATCGCAAGCTAACTATATAGGAAAGAAGCGAGGACGTCGACCCCGCTTTGAAGGTAAATCGAGTTACTACCATCTTTATTCAGTTCTTCATTTCTCCAGAACTTTGATTTTAATCATTTTTCTTTCCACTTGTAGGCGTCAGAAGAGTCGGGCTCTCGAGAACCGGCCGCTATTTCTGACGTCAATCCGGCCATGAATACTTTAGTTAGTGACATGTGTGTCGAGATTACTTCTGTCGGGGCCCTTTCGGCGGTGGCTGAGGTATCTTACATTGCTGAGGCCTCGACGCAAGGCGACGGGGGCTCCGCTGAACCCATCCTCGAGACCGTTGAATTTCAGCAGGGTGACACTGATCAAGTTGTATCTCCTTCAGGGGCGGCTGGGGCAGAAGAGCCAGCTGAATTCGGCTTGGAGGTTGCTGGTGAGGGGACTATGGCGGCTGTGAGCGAGCCTCAGCCTCCACAACCCTCCCTGGTAAGATAAGCCAAATTTTGACTAGTGAGAAGTCCCATTTGCTCTATCATCACATCCTTCGAGTTTTACTGATTGTTGGTTGCTCTGGACATACAGGTCCTGCCTCTTTACTGCCAATGACGGATATTGTCAGGGAAGACTCTACCAGCGGGGATCTGGCGGGAGGGAGAGTGCCCCCTCCTTTCCTGACTTATATTGAAGGGCCTCCTACTGGCTCGAGTTCGGGAGATCGGATGGCGACTCAACCGGGCAGGGAGCAATGGTCCATGCGTCCTCCTCTGCTCATGTGGCTTCGGGGGTCGACCTCTCCACCTTGTCGAGCATCCAGGTTCTCCGAGCCACGGAGGAGGAGTTAGCTGCTATCCATGCGTCTTTTCGTTCGAAATTTGTTTCCCTGGTGGCAGGGGCGGCAGGTTCTAGCATATCTCCTTCGACACTGCCAGCTACACTTCCTCTGACGCCATCCTCTACGGAAGTTCTAGATGAGGCGTCGCAGGATATAGTTGACAGTTTCTACCGCCACTTGAAAAGAGGGGTCGAAGCAGCTGTGGAGCGGGGGACCCCCTTTGCTTTGGCCTGACAATGTGCCCGAGGCCAAATTGATATTCTTAAAGCCCTCCCTGGTGGGGCAGGGATAGCTGGCTTCTGGAACCCAAATTGTTAGAGGCTGATCAGCTCGTAGCCCAGTTTCAAGTGCTGAGGCAAGCTGATTTGTTTGCAGCAATAGATCAGGAGCGGGACTTCCTTACCACTGTCCTGGAGAAGGTAAGGGTTACACGAGATAAGTCCAAGCCGGCTATAATGAAGGACCTCGGAGACCTATCTCTTCGATATGATCAGCTGAGCCACAGGAGCGAGGATTGCATAGCTCGGGAAGCGGCCGTCTCTCACAAAATAAATGATGCAAGGGAGCAGATCCTCGAACTCCAGAGGAAGCTGTTCTTCTTGGAGTCTGAGCTTGAAGCTTCCCATACGGATAAAGAGCTAATCGTCCATGAGGACGAAAAGGTCTTCCGAGCTTCTGCTGGTCTGGAGCGTGCTTTGAAGAAGCTCAAGGATGCCATGGAGCGTGCTGGTCTGGAGTGTGCTTTGAAAAAGCTCGAGGATTCTACAGTGAGGTAGCCATGGAAGTTCCCGGTATCGGAAGAAAGAATGCCATGGAGTAGCTGGGCTCCCGGGGCATGATGAGAAATTTACTGTCAACAGAGGACATTTGTGGTCACCTGCGGGGCATGATGAGAAATTTGCGGTCAACAGAGGACATTTGTGGTCACCTGAGAATATTTGTGGTCAACTGAGGACATTTGTGGTCAACAGAGGACATTTGTGGGCATATTATCCATGGCGTACCCTGGGGTTTTTTTTGGTACGGATAATAAGTCGAGAGAGAACTAACATGCTTACTCAGATGTAATGAGGACATGGTAAAAATGAGGGTTTCTTCGATGGAGCCTTCCCACTCAGAGGTAATGAGGACATGGCATGAGTGGGCTCCATGAAGGGTACATAGAACAACTCAGAGGTAATGAGGACGTGGATGTTCTATGTGAGGGGCGATTTTTTTTTGATGGAAGGGAAACAACTCAGAGGTAATGTCGACATGGTTGTTTTGGAGAATTTGTGGATCTGTTACCCTTTTTGTGCACTGGAAGTGCGGGTATTGGATCATAAGGAGGAAGCTCTTCTTAGGAGAAAAGTTCAGAGGTATGATCTTACATGACTTACTACCTAAATAACGCAATATAGATTCATCTGTAGTGACCAGGATATGAGTTCAGCGGTACTTGCGGGTACATAACTCAATATTCTGGGAGATTTGGAGTCGGAATGTGAGTTCAGCAGTACCAGGGGGTATATAACCCATCAATCAGGGATATTTAGATTTGGAATGTGAGTTCAGCGGTACCAGAGGGTACGTAACTCGACAATTTGGGAAATTTGTAGTCGGAATGTGAGTTCAACGGTACCATAGGGTACATAACTTATTATTTTGGAAGATTTGTAGTCGGGGTGTGGATTCAGCGGTACACAGGGCACATAACTCAACACCCTGGCAGATGTCATTTCAGACATAATATTTCTTTAGGAACTTGTCGTTAATGGACAACATGAGCAAGTCTCCATTTTGTTTTGCGAGGCGGTAAGCTCCATTGGAGAATACATCATCGATGATAAACGGGCCTTCCCACTTTGGCTGGAACTTGTCGCCGGTTTTGTGAGTCATAACCATCGCTCTTCGACCTACCAGAATTAGACCGCCCACTTGGAATGTTCTGATTTTAACCTTTTTGCTGAAGGTTCCAGAGATACGCGTTTGGTACAGCTCGATTCGTTGTTGAGCTAACAGACGCTTCTCATCTAGGGCCTCCAACACTTGCAGTCGACGATGGTGATTATCATATGTTGTCAATTGGTAGGTGAGAGCGACACAGAGTGAAGGGATTTGAGTCTCCAGTGGGAGAATTGCCTCACTTTCGTATACCAGAAAGAATGGTGTGTTCCCGGTAGTAGTCCGTACTGTAGTACGGTACGCCCATAAGAATTCGCCGAGATTTTCATTCCAGTCGCGTTTGTTTGATGACACGAACTTTTTGAGAAGCTTGATGATTGTCTTTTTGAATGCTTCAGCTAGACCATTAGCCGCCGGGTTGTATGGTGTTGAAGCAACATTTTGGATTCGGTGTTTGTCGTAAAACCGATAGAAGGCATAGCTTACGAACTGCGGACCATTGTCGTGGATGATCCTTCGGGGCAGTCCAAAGCGATAAATGACGTGATGCTTGAGGAAGCTGATCACGTTTGAAGTCTTGACTCGCCCATTTGGAGAAGTAATCTGTGATTACGTGTATGAAGCGGTGTCCTCGGGACGAAGACGGAGTGATCGGACCAATGATGTCCATTCCCCATGCTTCAAATGGCCAGGATGCCACCTTCGGATATAGAAACTCGGATGGCTGGTGGATGAAATCTGCGTAGACTTGACAGGCTTTGCATTTTCATGCACAGTATATTGCATCTGCAACCATCGTGGGCCAGTAATAGCCCATTCGGCGAAGGCAATCTTGTAGTTTCAGACCAGGCTGATGTGCCCCACAGATGCCATCATGAGCTTCACATACGGTTTTTTTGGCTTCTGTATTTGATAGACATCAAAGCAGTAATCCATCGTATGATCGTCGATATAGCATTTTTGTCTCTGTATCGTAGAAGAATCTGAGGGAAAATCTTTTGATAGAAGTGGTTGTAACGCCCCAGTCCCAAAATATGAAGGACTAAGTACGTAGACATGCCAGCTGTATTCATACGAAGTACAGGGCCTTGTATGTATACATAAGCTATAAAATACAGTAATCCAAGGCAAACTAAATCTCATCCACAATGAAAAAAATAATAATATAAAAATCAACTTGAATATTTATGATACATTTGTTGGGTGGAGACAAAGTCCACTACCAACTATCTCAATGAAAGAAATGTACAAGAAATCGATCGATAAAATGACAAGACGAACCAAGAGCAATCGTCTTCGAAGGAATGGAGAAGACCACGGCCTTGGCTAGGATACCTGCAGAAGACATGAACACACACCTGGGTAAGAATCAGGTCCTCAGACGGACGTAGCAAGATACAGGAAGAACAAGCTAATATGAGCTGTCAGAATAAAATAATATATAAACTAGACATAAGTATGCAAAGGATATTCTAACCGCCTAATGTGCAATTTAGAGGACAACTTTCATACGCATGGGTGGGATTTTAGGCTATGTGTATGTAACTGGCATCCAGTCATCTGTATCCGTCCGTAACGGCTAAAACGTCAGAGGGCATCTGCAAATATATCGCCACAGTTCCATCCGGAGACTGTGGTTTACCTGTTTGGATTCCCATACGCACTAGCGACTGTCCTCCCCCAATATTTCCCACACTATTCAAGTCATGTCCATGGCTCGTCTAGTTTTTGTAACTGCTTGAGTCTCTAAAACCCTAGTCATAGCAGTTACGATCGTCTATCCGTCACACGACTTTAGAGATAGCTAGTCAATAAGTCGTGCCCCTAGCAACATGTCTCAAACCGTGTAGTTTGAGTGTCACAGCCAAAGGAAGATATAAAGATATCCTCCAACAAGAAGGTAGTCCGCTAACACTAAGTCAATATGCATAAAATAAAGCAATCACTAATAAAGTCGCTTGCACCCAAGTATGGCTTGGACGCACAGTTTATAACAAAAGAAATTAACAATATGAAACAAAATAAATAATACAAAAAATAAATAATTTGACAGTTAATTCGCAAGGTATACTTGTCTGTTGCGACGCCTGGTGAGATGCCTGGTGTGCTGCGATGGTCAAGGTGGCACATCATGCGACTTCATTGTAACAACTACGCAAGGTGACCTCCGATGATGGTACGGACTGGTCCATCGGGTCCAGAATAATTCGATTTACAAGGGTCGGTAGGAGGACGCATAGAGTTGGCGAGGAATAGGAAAGAATGGTTTAGTCATGGACATGAGGATAATAAAAAGAAATCAGATAAATAATATACGAAAAATTATTTATAATTCTAGAAAACTATATTTTATTACCAAAATAGTTTAGATAATCCATACTTGAAAGACAAAATAGTTTTTGGACTCAAAACCATAAATTTGTCAAACTAGTTTCAGTAGGAAACTATATATTTTTACTAGCCAAAATAATTGACTAGAATTTCATGGTATAATTTGGTGACTACCATTTATTGATCGAAATATTTTTAAAAAATTTAAATCTAAAAAAGGAAAAAAAATATAATTTAGGGCTGTAAACTAAATTTTTGTCAAAGTGTCCTATTTGTAAAAAAAACTACCTTTGAAAATAGTTAGGAATCTTTATCATAATATTATCGTAAACTTCCTAAAATAATAGTATTAACCAAATAATTTAATTTTAACAAAAACCATAATAAGTATAAGAATACTGATAATAACAATAATAATAATAATAATAATAATAATAATAAAGAAGAAAGAAAAAAAAATTAATCAAAAAAAATACAAAGAAAACAATTGAAAACAAGTTAAAGCTATCAGCTGCTCTGGTGTTTCCTTGAGAACAAAAGAACACTAACTAAATAAAAAAGAATTTAAAGAAAGAGAGAGACAGTGAGAATAAAAGGGGGTTTCGAATTCTCTCTCGAGAGAGAGAGGAAACGGAGAGGGAGGCGGTGGAGAATGGGAGCGGGCGACCGGAGTTGCGCGGAGCAAAGGCCGGCGACGGAGAAGAAGAGGGAAGGAGGAGAGCGGCGAGGAGAACTGCGGTGGTGTGGCACGGCGGTCGGCGCCGAGAGACGAAACGGTGGTCGGAGGGGGTTTTCGGCGCGAAAGGGAAATCGGAGAAGGAGGAGATGGGTTTGGAAAAAATCGGCGGGGGCTGCCGCCGCGCTGGTCGGGCACCGACGGGAAAGGAGGCAGAGCGCGGGAAGTCGGGCGGGGACGGGGGTGTTACTGCGCGGAGATCGGAGCGGCGGCCGTCGGCGTTCCGTAGCTGGGCGGCCAGCGGAGGCGGACGCGCTGGATCAGGGGTTCGAGTGGGGCGGCGCGGATGTCTCCGGCTACGGCGCAGCAAGGGGCGGCGGTTCTCAGGCGGGTTAGGTCGGGCGCTGGGACGGCGACGGCGGTCTCAGGCGGGAAAGGAAGGTGAACGGGGAGCGGGCGGTGCTCCTTCGGGACGCTGCTCCGACGCCGGGAGCGGTGTCGAAGCCCGGCACGACGGCTAACTCGGCTGCAGATAGGGGCGGGTCTGGTCGATCGAGAATGAGACAGTAGGGACGGCTTTGGGCTCGATGCAGCGTCGGCAGCGGGACCGACACGGCACGAAGGAAGATGGGGATCCGACGCATTCGACACAGGAGTGGTTCGCCGGGTCGGGTCGGGGTCAGGTGTGGCTCTTCCTTAATGTTTTTCTTTACTCTGGTGTAGGTTTTGGAGAATTGCCGGTGTGGCGATGGTGACTTGTGGTGATGGTCGAGAGTTGGGTAGGGGCTAATATGTGCGGTCGCATGGTGGTTTCGTTGTGGCGGAGGTGGTGATGCCAACGCTGTTGGTGATGGTCGGGGTGAGCAAAGATCGGGAAGTCTTTTTCGGGAAGTCGGAAGGTAGTATACTGTGGAGGTGGCGGTGGACAGAAGAGAGGAGGCGGTAGCGACGATAGGCTATCAGTGGTGGTGGCGGTATCTCGATAAGACGGCTGTGGCAGCGGAACGGGATATGGGTTTAGGTTAGGGAAATGTTTGTGTCGAGGAGTGTCCGACACGAAAGTGGTAAATTGTATATGTAAAGATTGGAATAAGATGGACGAGAGGGGACATGGACACGATGCACGGTGGATGGTGAAAATATTGTTGTGGAATTTTGTGAATGGTAGCAATTTATGGAGGAGTACCTGCCTATTTATAGGATGTGAAAATTCCCATTTGGATAGGATTAGGAGTAGTTTAAAAACCCCGTTAGATAATTCTCTATTTTATTCAAATCCAAATCCAAATATAAATCCCATTTAAATCTAATTAAATTATATCCTTATAGTTTAAAATTAATTTAAATAAATTAAATCTCAATTATATGTATTAAGTTAATATATTTAAATAAATCCAAAGATTAAATCATAATTTAAATGGCCACAATAACTTCCATATATATTTTTCAAAATACCAATAATAATAATTTCGAAAATGACAAATATTTTTAAATATCATTTTGAATAATAAAATATTAATAAATTTCAAAAATGGAATTATATATATAAATTCAAATTAATGTATCTCTATTTGCATAAAATAAACTTTAAGTAAAATATAAATAATTATTATATGTATTATTTGAACTATATAAAAAAATAGAAAAATGTTTTTTTAAAAATATGTACGCTCACACATAATTGCACTCGTCGAGCATATTGGTAAAATAAAATTTCGTGCGCGACGTACAATACGAATGTGCCATGTACAATACAAAATTTTAAATCAGAACCAAATTTAATAAAAAATAGTAGAAATTTAGGGGTTTTACATCCTACCCAACTTACAAGAATTTCGTTCTCGAAATTAAAAATAAGCAGGAGGCTTGAGAGGGTACAAGGGTATATCAATAAGGAATAATCAAATCACGACGTTCAAAACATGTATTAGAAAATCGTGACTTCGATAACTACGAAAATAAATCACGAGTTTAATTTAGGGTGTAATTGATGGTCGCGTGTTAACGCAAGAAGAGACAAAGATTAATGGTCAATAGAGGGTGGTAAATTGATTTGAGATCAAGGACAGGTGATTTCCTAGGGGAACATACTCGTCTATGTTTTAGGGGTGTTAAGGAAGTAATTCTAGTCATTTCTAAATATCAAATGATTAGAGATCATGATCAAGAGTCGAAGGGTAGGTCGAATAACTCGAGACGAGGTTGTAAACACAAGGCTTGGTTGATGGCTAACTATAACTATCATGGTCATAGGGGAACACTTGGTTTCTATCTATCAAGTACGAGTCTTCATCTAACTAAGTGAAAGACGAAAACCAATATGAGGCCAAAGAAGTTGTTTTTGAATACCAATATGTGGTTCAAAGGCTAGTGAGTAATTCAAAAAGAATTGCCAAGGCTATCGCGGATGGGATTCTAGAGGACAAGTTTAGCTATGACCCCATCTACGTAGAATGATAAATGAAAGCGAACCAAAGTGTACTTGGTTGATCAGACCATCATGCACCGGTTCTAATAAGACAATATACTAGTGAGTGGCCACTCCATAGCATATGCCTTGATCAAGCTCGATAAAAAATTAGCTTGCAAATACTAGGCTATATTAGCATCATTGGTCTAGATAATAAAATATAGGCACATGAGATTTAGATTGAAATAGAGTAGAATTAGTTCAACTCCTTAAGACTCTCAGTTATATCCTATGTTGGTCTCTATACAGTCGTCCTATAGTCTCTTTTGTCCAAGTCTTTGGTTGACTAGATGGGTTAGGTCCTCTAAATTCTAGAACCTAAGTGAACTTGCTAATATAGGTCACAAGGACAAAGGGATTGCTAGGTCATAAGGCATTCTACCCAACTTACAAGAGTTAAACTAGTAGGGTGATAGGGCAATAGGACAAGTCTACCTAGTACGGACTACCTTTCTAACCAACATCAAGCACGAAAGAAGGATAAGAATTAACGGTAGAGGGAATCAAGCAAGATGCAAATAGAGGAGTCAAGAGGGAAGGCAGTCAAGTGTGTGGATGAGATCCTAGACTCTAATCCTATACGCAGGCTTGCTTGGTACGGTAAAGTAACCAAACAATTTATCTTGACCTGCGTGGGCCACCACAAAAACATGTAATGCCCCAGTCCCAAAATACGTAGGACTAAGTACGTAGACATACCAGCTGTATTCATACGAAGTACAGGGCCTTGTATGTATACATAAGCTGTAAAATACAGTAATCCAAGGCAAACTAAATCTCATCCACAATGAAAAGAATAATAATATAAAAATCAACTTGAATATTTATGATACATTCGTTGGGCGGAGACAAAGTCCACTACCAACTATCTCAATGAAAGAAATATACAAGAAATCGATCGATAAAATGACAAGACGAACCAAGCACAATCGTCTTCGAAGGAATGGAGAAGACCACGGCCTTGGCTAGGATACCTGCAGAAGATATGAACACACACCTGGGGAAGAACTAGGTCCTCAGACAGACGTAGCAAGATACAGGAAGAAAAAGCTAATATGAACTGTCAGAATAAAATAATATATAAACTAGACATAAGTATGCAAAGGATATTCTAACCGCCTAATGTGCAATTTAGAGGAAAACTTTCATGCGCATGGGAGGGATTTTAGGCTATGTGTACGTAACTGGCATCCAGTCATCTGTATCCGTCCATAACGTCTAAAATGTCAGAGGGCATCTGCAAATATATCGCCACAGTTCCATCCGGAGACTGTGGTTTACCTGTTTGGATTTCCATACGCACTTGCGACTGTCCTCCCCTAATATTTCCCACACTGTTCAAGTTATGTCCATGGTTCGTCCAGTTTTTGTAACTGTTTGAGTCTCTAAAACCCTAGTCATAGCAGTTACGATCATCTATCCGTCACACGACTTTAGAGATAGCTAGTCAATAAGTCGTGTCCCTAGCAACATGTCTCAAACCGTGTAGTGTGAGTGTCACAGCCAAACGAAGATATAAAGATATCCCCCAACAAGAAGGTGTTTGCCATTGATTGTAAAAGTACAGAACAGTTTTATGGAAGAAATGAACTTAGACTCACAATACAAACTCGCTTGTACAAAGAAACCTAGGGACGAAAACCTAGGTACAGCAATCTAAGTACAATTTTTTATTTTAGATTCTGGGGGGTGACAATAGAGGCTCGGGAAAGCGACGGCAGCTCTGCCTTACTCCTTGGACGATCGGTGTGCAGCCTTGGCTCCAGAAGATTTGCTCAACATTGAAGAAATGCTCTCTTTGCTCTCTCTCTGCTCTTCTCTCCAAGTACTCTGGTGCTCTCTCTGATCTCGAAAAGTGCTCCTGTGTGCGCCTCTCTCTGTGTGTGCGTATCTCTTTGTATGTCTCTCCTTTACAAGGGAATGACACCCTGTTATTTAAAGGAATGGGATGTGATCATTAGGGTTGCAAATGATTGCTTCTAGGAGATGGTGGCGGCTTGTGGATTGGTCAATCTAGGCCATTAGTTTTGATTGTGATGAATCTGGACCATTAAGTATAGATTACACCAAATCTCATCAGCAATTAATACTTATTAGAATAAATCTTCCTCATAATGATCTTCTGATGTCTGTAAATAAATTTGATTTATTCTCCTGCCACGTGTCCCAGATTATTGAGATTTAACCAAATCTCTGATTGTAATAAATCTGGGAGATTAATCGGCTTAGGATACGTGTCCTAGGAGCCACTGGGAGAGATCTAGACCGCATGAATATTGAGCCGTATAAGGTTTGGGCCGCATAAGGTTTGGGCCACGTGTCAGGGCTGCTCGGGTAATGGTCACCCCTCGAACCTTCGAACCGTATGGAGATGATCATTGCGAGCCGCATATAGATGCATCTGCCTGAGCCGCATGGAAATGGTCCTCTTGAGCTGCATGGGAAGGCCTCCGCTTGCCGCATAAGACTGTTTCGGCCTGAGCCGTATAGGACGGTTTTATTCTGAACCGCATGGGAAGTCTTCGCTCGAGCCGCATATGAACGTCCACGTGGCAAAGCCACGTGGCACTTTATAGATCTCGGGGGATTGTGTCAGAGATCTCTTTCTCTTCCCTAGAAGTCTGTCATTATGACAGAGTCATAATTACTTCCTCGTGTCAGGGCTGTCACTTTTTCAGAGTTGTCACCCGTCAAAGTAATTAATGCAGCATGGGTTGGAGGAGAGGACTGTTATGCCACGTGTCTTCTGAGCCGCATAGAACATTTCAGACCGCATAGTTCCTGAGCCGCATAGTCTTTTTGTGCCGCATGGGCTGTTTGAGCCCCATGGGGTTCCCCTGGCCGCATAGGTCATTTTCTATGCTTCTACAAGACCCCCTTCAAAGTTTTCAATTTGCAAAATTGAAATACTTTGAATAAGAAGCATGGTCGTATTTTTTCTGGCCGCATATGCCGTCCTTGCCGCATGAGTGTTTAAGCCGCATAGATAGGTCGGTCGTATGAATTGACTCAACCGCACAGATAGTTCAGCCGCATAGAACTTTCGGCCACATCATCGTTGCCATGTATGGCAATCCTTTGCATTAAATGCTGTTTGATTTGCTGTCAGCTTTAAAGGCCACTTTTCGGTACGGGATCCGAGGAGCTTGGCCTCTATTTTTGGCGGCTCATTTTGATAACCGAAGAGTCGGTCTGCGTGTATGCACGGGGATCGAAACGCTTCACTTTTGTTTATAAATATGGATGAGTATGCTCGGGGGAATTCTTTACTTTCTCCTTCATCCCACTATTGCTGTCTTGACTTTTTTTCTCATTTCCCTTCTCCGATCATTAGACATGGCCTCCAAATCCTCTAAGGTTGCTTCTGCCGCCGCGAAGGACAAGAAGGCGGCTTCTTCGTCAGCTGTTGTGCCCGCAGTGCACCCTGATGTCCATCCTGCCCTTAATTGTAAGGGTTGTATTTGGATTATTTCTGAATCCTAAGCATTTATGGCTCTGTTCCATATTTATGCACAAGCCTTCACCCAAGTTCGAGCATGATAGAGCCGCATATACTGCGTTACCCTCTCATATCCGAGCCGTATAGACGATGCCTCATATTTGGACCGCATAAGAAGGATTTGAGTTTCTGGATATAAACCGCATGGGGTCTCCCTTGAACGGAATCCCATAAGCTTCTGACAGACTGATCCGCATAGCATGTTGCCTGAACTTTTTGGTTTAGAACTGCATATGTCCTATTGATACGTATGAGCCATTGAACCAATATTATTTGGAATTCCCGATTGCCTTGGGCCGCATGAGGCTGTGTTGGTCGGGCCTCATAAACTCTCTTGGGGCTGTGTCATCTAGAACTCAATCGAATTTGAGCCGCATAGGGCTTCATTTGATCTGAGCCGCATAGGCTCGCAAGAACTGAGCCGCATAGGGCTTCATTTGATCTGAGCCGCATAGGCTCGCAGGAATTTGAGCTTAGTAACCATCTTTTAATCTTGTTTCTCTCTTTTTTTTTCCTTTTTTCAGTGAACCTCCCGACCAACCCAGCAGGAGAACTTCTTGTGGGTTCGGCTCAGTTTGTCGTGGGCGTACGGCTTGATGACTTAATCCGTCGTATAGTGAATCAGCTTCCCGCTAATGAACCTAGGGAGAGGGTGGCTGCCATTAACAACCAACCTTTCCATTTTCTTTGTTCCATGATGAATTCGGAGAAACTGGATGGAGAATATCTGAAACCGGCATTTCTCTTTGGGGACGCCTTTTCCGTAAAGAACTCCCGATTGCTGGATGTTTCGGAGCATTGGAATTTTTCTGTAGACGGGGTAGAGATCCATATCCCCGAGATGGAGCGACATTATCCTCTCTCATGGTTTAACATGGTACCGTTGGACAGGACAATGGTGGGCTCCCTGACTCCCACCCAATCGGGAATGTTTGTGAGCAACATCCACTACAACAGGCGCACAGTTTTAGTATGTGCGGGCAAGGAATCAGTGAATCAGACTGTGATGGGGCTGCTCCCTGGCACTTTTGTAAACGTGACTGGCCCAAATTTTACTTTCGTTCTAGCTGATACTTTTCTGAATCAGCTCGCTCGCAAGGGGTCTTATCCCGTAGGCAGGTTGTCGCTGCTGAACTGGATCAACCCCATTCCCTCCTGGGCTAATCTTACCTCATGGATCTTGAGGAAGTATGGAGAATACCTTTGAGAAATTGACCTCTATTACGCCGTCAGGGGTACCTGCTACGGGTTGTCCATTAACAAGCCTTTGTTTATGGCTCTTTTGGAGCTGTATAATCGGCGTACAGGGACTTTCTTTGCCCCCGGAGGAGAGCTGAGGCTTGCTCTCCATGAGATGCACGCTGTTTCTAGATTGCCGTGGGGAGGTGAAGCTTTTGAAGCATATATACCGACAAACAAAGAATTCGAAGACCTGGATCGACGATTTCCTGGTTTCGTCGTCGTGTACCAAGAACTATTGTGCCATCATAGCGCCTGCCACCAGATGGCTATCAAGAAAGAAAATAGCTCAGAAGGGTGCGCCCCTCACACTACGGCATGGGTTTTGTATCTTTTCAAGTTGCGTCCCTCCGGCCGAGTTTCGTCTCGAAGTCCTCAAACCCCGAAGGAGGTGAAGGACATGATGTTGAAGGTTAAAAGGTCGAGGTCTACCCGTGACCGGTTTGGGAGTCACACTGACTCCCTCAGTTACTTCCACTATGGTACCCGGGAGATGTCCAATAAAGTGATCTTAGCTGGGTTCTTGATGGTGTGGCTACGCAATTGTGTAGTCTCGGGCGACACGGGTTCTATGGAAAGGATCAGCCGCCATTTCATTCTTCCTGCTGTGAAATTGGTCTTTAAGGTAAGACTGGTGCTCCTCCCGGCTATGGTGTGTAGCATACACCACGGCCTCCGCACCTTGTCATCTAAAGTCATTGCTCGTGATACGACGATGGACTTTGAACGGATAGAACTACCATACCACTACCTCATGGGGTGGTTATTAATGCACTACCGGTCGTTGATGAGGCCAGGAACCGAAGAAGATGTTACTACTGCCGACGCCTTCATTTTTCAATACCGTCACCAGCCTTGGGAACTCGATACTATGCCGGCCTGTCGGAGGGCGTTGGCGAGGGTTGACGGGCCCAAGTTTTTCGTCTCTCTTCCTCAATTTACCCCCAGGGAAGTGAGGGGAGTACATGTCGACGGCATTGATCCTCCCCAACTTTTATCTGAGAAGATGCTTCTATGGTTACGCAACATCCGCCCTGCCTACCTGGTGTACCGATACCGGAATAACGTATACCTAGAGCCTTATCTGCCCAGTAGATTTTCCCGTCAGTTTGGATATAGTCAATTGTTCCTGGATCGTCCTAGCGCTTGCTTGAGCTTTGAGGGCAGTGTACTCGATGGCGTCCGGGCTTGGCATTATTATAATACGGTCCATACCCGGGCCAGCTTCTCAGTCCCCGATGCCAGGATGGTAGGGGATATTTTGTATATAGCGGCCCTTTATCATGTTGCAGCGAGCAAGCCTCATGTCGATTTTGATATAAATACTAGCTTCATCGCTGGCACCAGTTTGGCTGAGAAGCCAGAGGGGTCCAAGAAAAGGAAGAGGGAGGCGAACAGGGTTCCTGTGCCGGACTCAGAGTCCACTAGGGCAGATGAGAAGGATGACGAACCAGACGCCGATGACTCATCATATTTTTTGGACGAGGAAGTTGGGAATCAACCCCCTATCATGTCGGATGAAAGGGCTGCGGGTCAACCGTCTACTTGGTCTGACGAGGGGGTGGAGGATCAACCATCTGCAGTACCTGGACCTTCGCATAAACAAAGCAGGCGTGTGACTACCACTGATGACCAAACCTATTCCATGAAGTACGCCGTGGTAAGACGTCGCAGGCTGTTTGTTGATGATGTGGACGTTGTTTCTGAGGTGATTTGGGCTTTAGCTGTTTCCTTTCTTCTTCTTCTATGTTATGGCCTAATCATTTGTTCCTTTTGCTCTTTATAGGCTTCGGATGAGCTCGCTCCTCAGGACCCGATTACCGAGGCTGACCCGGTCTTGTCTCATTTAGTCAGTGATGTGTGCACCGCTATTATTGCTGCTGGAGTGCTTCCGGTTGCGGTCGAGGATTCCCACCTTGCTGGGACCTCAACTCAGAGGGATGGGGGCTTTACCGCGCCTGTCCCTGAGACATCTGAACCCCAACATGATGACTTTGTGGGTAGGGAAACTACGCCGGCTGTGAACGAGCCGTCGCCTCCACGCTCTTCCCTCGGTAATACAAATCAAGCCATAGCTTGTGAATAAGCCTATGTATTCCGTCATCTTATCTTTCAGATTATGTCGACTAATGGTTGCTTTGGATGTTCAGGTCCCAACTCTTCATCGCCAGTGATGGATATTGCTGGATCGAACCCTACCGGAGAAGGTCTGACGGAACCTCCCTGTATCGTGGGACCTCCGTCTGGGTCGAGCTCGGGGTCCCAGGTAGCAGTGCAGCTGGGACAAGGGACGATGCTCCCTGTGTCCTCCTCTGCGAATATAGTTTCGGGGGTCAACCTTTCCTCCCTGCCGAGCATCCAGGCTCTTCGGGCGGCGAAGAAGAGTAGCCGCCATTCAAGCATCTTTCCGTACGGAATTTGCCTCTTTGGTGGCGGGTACAGTAACTTCTGAAGCTACTCCTTCGGTACTGTCTGCCACTCTTCCTCTGATGCCGTCCTCTACAGAGGTCTTGGATGATGCGTTACAGGACGTGGTTGCCAGTTTCCATCGCCACCTGAAGAGGGGGATCGAGGCAGCAGTGGAAAGGGGGACTCCCTTTACTCTGGCCCGTCGATGCGCCGGTGGCCAGATTAATATCCTTAAGACACTCCCTGGCGGAGGAGAGCTGGCTGCGCTTCTGGAGCCTAAGCTATTAGAAGTTGATCGTCTCGTGGCCCAGTTTCGCTTGTTGCAACAGATTGATTTACTCGCGGTCATAAATCAAGAGCGCAACTTCCTCATTACCGTGGTGGAGAAGGTGATGGCTGCCCGGGAATCGCTCAAGCCGGCTATATTGAAGGACCGTCGGGATTTGACCCGGTTGTACGATCAGTGGAGCCGTCGGGCTGACGATTATGCGTCTCGGGAAGCGGCTGCCTCTCGCAGGGAAACCGACACCCGGGAACAAATCTTCGAACTCCAGAGAAAGCTGGCCTTCTTGGAGTTCGAGCTGGAAGCTGCTTGTACTGAAAAAGGAATTACCATCCAGGAAGCTGACAAGCTTAACAGGGCCTCCGCCAATCTAGAACTTGCCTTGAAGAAGATAGAGACCAACTGGCAGGCATATATGTATCTGAATGATGCGGAGCAACTTTCCCAAGAGGCCGAGCGCCGAGCTAAACATAGGCTTGAGCGGGGGACTGTCTTGGTGTGAGATCGGCTCTTGGAATTGTGTAATGCTGAAATATAGTCGGCCTTTTCTTTTCCTTTTTTGAAAGGGACATGGTCCCGAAATATATAATACTTTTTTTCTTTCAAATAAAGAGTACTTTCCATTCTATCCTTCATTTGCATTGCTTGTTATACCTGTGATATTGTGGTGATGTTCTCTCCCGCATAGGGGATATATTTGTGGACCTGTTACCCATGGCATACCTTGGTTTTAGGTACAGATAACAAGTTTTGGTCAGGATACCTGAAGCAGCCATGGCAAAGTGGTCATGGGTGCTCTTGGTATTGGGAAAAGGAATGCCGTAGAGCAGCTGGGCTCCTGGGGCATGATGAGATGGTAGGTTTGTGCTAAGAAACTTAGCTGAGGATATTTGTGGGCCTATTGTCCTTAGCGTACCCTAATTTAGGATACAGATAATAGGATGAAGGGGAACCGACATACTTGCTCAGAGGTAATGAGGACATGGCAAGCAGGAAAGTTTTTTTTTAAACGTAGAGTTTTCCTATTCAGAGGTAATGAGGACATGGCAGGAGTGAACTCGACGGAGGGTATTGGTGGTCAACAGAGGACATTTGTAGTCAACAGAAGATATTTGTGGTCAACAGAGGACATTTGTGGTCAACAGAAGACATTTGTGGTCAACAGAGGACATTTGTGGTCAACAGAGGATATTTGTGGACCTATTACCCTTGGCGTACTCCGGTTGTGGGTACAGATAATAGGTCGAAAGGGGATCATCATACTTACTCCGAGGTAATGAGGACGTGGCAAGTATGAAGGTTTCTTCGACGGAGCCTTCCCACTCAGAGGTAATGAGGACATGACAGGAGTGGGCTCAATGAAGGAGGGCACATAGAACGACTCAGAGGTAATGAGGACATGGAAGTTCTATGTAAGGGGTGCTTTATTTTTGGCGAAAGTGGAACGACTCAGAGGTAATAAGGACATGGCCGTTTTGGAAATTTGTGGATCGATTACCCTTTTTGTGTACTGGAAGTGCGGGTATTAGATCATGAGGGAGGATCTCCTTCGAGAAGAAAGTTCAGATGTATGATCATACATGACTTGCTACGTGAAAGAGTGACCGGGATGTGTGTTCAGAGGTACCAGCGGGTACATGACTCGAGAATCTGGAGAATAGTGAGCGTGAATTCACCGGTACCAGCGGGTACATGACTCGAAACTCTGGAAAACTATGAGGGTGAGTTCAGTGGTACCAGCGGGTACATGACTTAATAATCTAGAGAATTTTGTTTAGACATAATATTTCTTCAGGAACTTGCCATTGACGGGCAACAAGAGCAAGTCTCCGTTTTGCTTAGCGAGGCGGTAAGCACCGTTGGAGAACACGGCCTCGATGACAAATAGACCTTCCCATTTTGGCTGAAACTTACCGGCGGTCTTGTGAGTCATGACCATTGGTCTTCGAACTGCCAGAACAAGATCGCCCACTTGGAATGTTCTGATTTTGACCTTCTTGTTGAAGGCTCCTGAGATTCGTGCTTGGTATAGCTCGATCCTTTTGCTGAACTAGGAGGCGCTTTTCATCTAAGGCCTCCAACTCTTGTAGTCGACGTCGGTAGTTGTCATCTATCGTCAATTGATAAGTGAGGGCGACGCAGAGTGAGGGTATTTGAGTCTCTAATGGGAGAACTGCCTCACTCCCGTATACTAGAGAGAATGGTGTGTTCCCGGTAGCTGTTCGTGTTTGCTATTGATTGTAAAAGAACAGAACAATTATCGGAGGACTGAACTTAGACTCACAATACAAACTCGCTTGTACAAAGAAAGCCTAGGGACGAAAACCTAGGTGCAGCAGACTAAGTACGATTGTTTATTTTTGATTCTGGGGGGTGACGATAGAGGCTCGGAAAAGCGACGGCCGCTCTGCCTTACTCCTTGGATGATCAGTATGTAGCCTTGGCTCGGGGAAGATCTGCTCGACGTTGATGAAGAAACGCTCTTCTAGCTCTCCTCGGATTGCACTCCTGACTTCTCTCTCTGTGATTATCAAGAAGAAAGGGAAAGCTCTCTCTGTGTAGATCTCTCTCTTCTTATTTTTTTTATTCTTTTGTTGCCGACCCCTCCTCTCTCTTTTTTTCAAAGGAATGATGCTGGCTATTTATAAGAGTGGGGGGTGATCATTAGGGTTTGCTAATGATTATCTGTTTGAAATGTCGGCGCTCCTTCATTCTATCTGAACCCTTGATCCTGATTATAGTGAATCTCGGCCATTAACGTGGATAGCATCGTATCTCATGAGCAATTAATGCTAGCTGCTTTAAATCCTCGTGATTGATTATGCCAATGTCTGATTGCTCGCCACATGTCCCATTAGCTTGATGACAAATGATATGCCCTGATCTCAGTAATTATGACGATGATGTCAAATATATTTGTTGAGATTCGGTTAAATCTCTTATTGATCCCATGCCACGTGTCTTAATTGTGAGTCCTGTTAGAGCCGCATAGGATTGTCTATCCTCGAACCGCAGAGAGATACTCTTTGTAAGCCGCATAGGACGATGCTTCATCGAGCCGCATATGCGTAATCTTTGTGAGCCGCATGAGCTGGTGTTGTATTGGGCCGCAGGGAATGTGTTCCCAGGGAGCCGTATGAGCTAGCGTTGTATCGAACCGCATGGAACGGGTTCTCAGGGAGCCGTATATGACTGATTGCCACGTGGCAATCTGGGACTTCTAACGGATTTGGTCAGAGATTTTCTTCTTTTCCCGAGGAGTCAGTCATTATGGCAAGGCCATTATGAAACTTTATGTCAGGGCCGCCACAGTGAATCGTGCTGGAACAATAAATGAGGCCACTCCTCAAACGACCAGCTGTAGGGAAAGATCACACATGGCGTCCATCGAGCCGCATATGCCTCGCTGAACCGCATACGCTCCCGAGCCGCATGCGATTGAGAGTCTTCTTTGAACCGCATAGGGCCGCTCCTGGGTGGGCCGCATAAGCTTCTTACTCAGAGCCGCATGGATCATTATTCTAATATTTTCCATGCTTCTACAGGACCCCCTTCAAAGTTTTCAATTTTGTAAAAAAATTGGAATACTTTGAACAAGAAGCATGGCCCCGTTCATGCCGCATAGGATTTTTCTGTCTGCCTGAGCTTCCTAGCCGCATAAGTGTCTTAGCCGCATAAATTCATCTGGCCGCATAAACTTGTTGCCACGTGTCTTGAACACGTGCGCAAATCTTCATTAAGTGCCTTTGATTTGATTTAACGCCGCCTTTTGGGGGAGGATCCCAAGAGTCGGTTTTGCCTTGACCGAAGCGTTTTGCCTTTATTCTTTGGAGGCGGCGCGTAATCCGAGGTATACTCCGAGTCGTCTATTCGTTTCGTGAGTCTCTTTTGCCTATAAATAGGAGTCTTTAAGCCTCTTGGGGCTTTTCTTTATCTTCTCTCTTTGCTCTGATTCTCTATTTGCCGTCTTTGCTCTTCGTCTTCTTCCTTTAGCAACCGACAATGGCTCCCAAGAAAGCTACAGCATCGAAGGCCGCCTCATCTTTTGCGGCAGCGAAGGGCAAGAAAGCCGCGTCTTCATCGACTGCGGCGGCGAACATGGCGGCTCCTCCGTTGACTGACGTACCCGCTTGTCACCCCGACGTCCACCCGCCTATCGCTGGTAAGGGTCCCTTAATATGAACTGCCATGGCTACGCCGCATATTTTATGCGCGAGCCTATATTCCAAAGCACACTGTGTGTCCGACTCATGCCTGGGCCGCATGGGGTATGACCCAGGTTTGAGCCGCATGGAAGTGGTTGCGTAACTACTTCTTTAACAGGGCCGCATAAGCTCATCCTCGCTGGACTGCATAAGCTCATCCTTGCAGGGCCGCATAAACATTTTCGAGCCGAATATACTCCTTTCGGACCGCATAAGTTCCTCCGTACTGAGTCGCATGAGTTTCCTTCGAACGGTACCGCATGAGTTTATTCGTACTGGACCGCATGGGCTCTTTCAAACTGATCCGCATAGACTCATTTGAACTGACCTGTATAAACCGAGCCGCACCTATGCTGAGCCGCATAAGCATCATGTGTTTTTGTCGTTTCAGCTATCATTTTGACCCTGTTTCTTTTGCCTTTCTTCAGTGACTCTACCCGTGAATCCTGCTGGGGAACTTATGGTAGGCTCGCGTCAGTTTGCCTCGGGCGTTCATCGGGATGACTTAGTTCGTCAAGTGTCCGAACAGCTACTTGTTGATGAACCTTTGGAGCGACTAAATGCTATCAGGGTTCAATCCTTTCAGTTCCTTGTTGATATGATAAGCTCTGGGCAGTCTGACGGGAAGTATCTGAAACCGGTCTTCCTTTTTGGGGATGCGTTGGTTGTAAAAAACTCCTGAGTGTTGGATGTTTCGGAGAGTTGGGATTTTGACCTGGACGGGATGCCGATTCACATCCCTATTATGAAGCGCCATTTCCCTTTTGAGTGGTTCAATATGATCGTTCTGGATAGGCAGATGCCGGACACCCTCACTCCAACCAGAGCGGAGATGTTTGTTGGTAATATCCGTTATAATAGAGCCACTGGGTCATTGCGCGCAGTCAAAGATCTGGCCAGTCGGTCCGTGATAGGGTTAGTTCCAGGTACCTTCATCAACACCCCTGGTCCTAACTTTTCATTCTTCCAGGCTGATACCTTCCTGAGTCAGCTTGCTCGCAAAGGGTCCTATCCTATTGGTAGGTTGGTCCTGCCGAGCTGGGTACACCCCATTCCTCCGTGGGCTAATCTGTCCTCATGGATCCTGCGAAAGTATGAAGAGTTTTTACGGGGAGTCAACCTTTATGAAGCTATACGGGGTACCAGCCACGGGTTGCCCGTTAATAAGCCACTGTTCATGGCCCTTTTGGAGATGTACAATCATCGAACGGGGACCTTTTTTACCCCTGTTGGAGAATTAGGGCTCGCTCTTCACGAGATGTATGCTGTCTCCAAGCTCCCCTGGGGGGATGAACCCTTCGAAGTGTATACGCCGACGAATGAGGAGCTCCAAGATTTGGATCAGCGATTCCCCGGTTTCGTCACCGTGTATCAAGAATTATTATGCCATCATAGCACCTGTCACCGGACGACTATCCAGAAAAATGATAGCTCGGAGGGGGACTCTCCCCATACTAAATCTTGGGTTGCATACCTTTTCAAATTTAGCGCGGCTGGCCGGGTTACTTCCCGAGATCGTTTAACTCCTAAAGAAGTGGAGGTCTTGATGTCGACTGCCAGGAGGTCGAAGTCTCAAAGTGACAGGTTCGTGAGCCAGATTGACTCCTTTAGCTACTTTCGTTATGGTACTCGGCGGTTGTCAGAGAAGGCACTCTTGGCCGGATTTTTAATGGTGTGGCTGCGCAATTGCGTGGTCTCAGGAGGGGCAGGCTCTATTGAGAGGATCAGTCGCCACTTCATTCTTCCTGCCGTGAAGTTGGCCTTTGGGGTCAGGCTGGCCCTCCTTCCTGCCATGGTGTGCAGTATTCAACATGGTCTTCGCGCCTTCTCGTCCAAGGTCATTGCTCGTGACGTGGCAATGGATTTTGAATGTGTAGAATTGTCTTACCATTACTTGCTGGGATGGCTATTGCTGTATTATCAATCCTTGATGAGACCCGGGACGGGAGATGGCGTTACAGGTGATGACTCGTTTCTTTTCAAGTATCACCACCAGCCTTGGAAATGTAGTACCATGCCGGCGTGTCGGAGGATGCTGGCGAGGGTGGATGGGTACAATTTCTTCGTATCCGTTCCTCGTTTCACTGATCAAGAGGTGAGGAGTGTTCATGTTGATGGGGTCGGACCTCCTCATTTCTTGCCTAAAAAGATGCGTTTCTGGCTGCGCAACATTCGCCCGGCGCATCTAGTTTACCGAAATCGCACCACTGTGTATTTGGAGCCCTACTTGCCTAGTAGGTTTGCCCGTCAATTTGGGTATAGTCAGCTATTCCTCGGGCACCCCAGTTCTCACCTGGGATTTGAAGGCAGCGTTCTTGATGGTATCAGAGCATGGAGCTACTATGACACATGTCATACTCGGACTAGCTTCTTGGTCCCTGCCGTAAATGTGATGGATGAAATCCTGCATATGGCAGCCCTGTATCATGTCACAGCGAATCCTCCTCCCCTCGATTTTGACTTGAGGACTAGCTTCATTGTGGGCACTCGCCTAGCGGAGAAGGCTATGACGTCGAGAGCAAAGAAGAAAAGGACGAATAGGGTTCCTTCGCCCGATTCCGAATCCTTCGACACAATTGAGGAAGATAATGAGCGGCACGGCGAAGACTCCTTTTCTTCGGGTGATGGAATAATGGCGGGTCAGCCTCCCGTTATGGCGGCTGAGATGGCGACGGAACAACCGTCGGCCGTATTTGACGAAGCAGTGGGCCCGTTACCGTCTGCATCGGGGGAGCTACGAGTAGATCTATCGCCCGCCATGCCTGGTCCTTCTCGTAAGCGAGGCAGGCACGAGCCTATCGGCGGAGAGGTAACTTTTTCTGTAAAGAGAGCGGCTGTCGGTCCCCGTAGGCTGCTTATTACTGAGAAGGGTGAGGGTGTAGACGATATTCCGGAGGTAAGTCCAAGTCGGAGTTATATCTTTGTTGTAGCTTTATTTCCTTTTGGGGATATGACTTGATCATTTTTCTTTGCAGGCGTCTGACGAACCAGGCTCTCCTGAACCATCTGCTGCCTCAGTAGTTGATCCGGCCCTTGCCGCTTTGATTAGCGACATGTGTGCCACGGTCCTCTCTGCGGGGGCTCTCTCAGCGGCGGCTAAAGACTCCCAAGCTACTGAGGCCCCAGCCCGGGATGACAAAAGTTTCCTTGGGCCCGTCTCCGAGATTTTCGGACTTCAGCGAGATGACGCCATCCTCGGTGCATCCCCTCCCGAGGATGCAAGGGCGGATGAGTCTTTTATTCCTGACTCGGAGGCTGTTGGTGAAGAGATTGTGATGGCTGTAGGCGAACCTCAGCCTCCACATTCCTCCACTGGTAAGCTGAGCCACATATTGACCACCGAGGGGGCTTATTTGCTCTATCAGCATATCCTTCAGGTCAAGTCGATTCATGGTTGCCTTGGCCGTGCAGGTCCTGACCCTTTATCTCCTGCCGCTGATGTTCTTGGGGAAGGCCCGGTCTACCGTGATCAGGGGGAAAGGAGCGTTTCCTCCCCTTCGTCATCGCATGTTGAGGGACATTCTGCCAGCTCTGGGCAGATGGGGATGGAGTTGGTGCTGGCCCCGGCCTCGTCTTCGGCTGCTTATACGGCTCCGAAGATTGACTTTTCGACCCTACCGAGCATCCAAATTCTGCAGGCCGATGAAGAGGAATTGACCGATGTTCAAGCGTCCTTCCGTGCGGAGTTGGTTTCTCTTGTGGCAGGAGCGGCAGATTCTGTCGCGTCTTCTTCCGTGCTACCAGCCACACTCCCGTTGACACCGGTTTCCTCGGAGGCTCTGAACGAGGTGACGCAGGATGTGGTCGACAGCTTCTACCGCCACTTAGGGAGGGGTGTAAACGCTGCCGTGGAACGGGGGGTCCCTTTTTCTCTGTCTCTACGGGGAGCTCGGGGCTAAATTGACACTCTGAAGGGTCTTCCTGGCGGGCTGGGGTTAGCAGCGCTCCTGGAGCCTAAGTTGACAGAGGCTGATCAGCTTGTGACCCAACTGCTGGTAGTGCGGCAGGCCGGCTTGCCCGCCGCGACTGAACGGGAACGGAGCTTCCTGGTCGCTGCTAGGGACAGGATTAAGCTCGCTGTGGAAACTGCCGGACCGGCTGTGCAGGAGGACCTTGACAAGTTCTCCGTCTCTTATGATCGACTAGGTCGTCGGAGTCAGGCTTGTAGAGCCCGGGAAGAATCTGCCTCTCGTGGAGTAGCTGATACGAAGGAGCGGATTCTCGCACTTCAGGAGGAGTTGGCCTTCTTAGAGTCAGAGCGGGAGGCTGCTCGTGTAGAACAAGAGTTGATTGCTCGAGAGGCCGAGAGGATTTCCCAATCCTCTGTCAACCTGGAGCGGGCCTTCAAGAAGTTTGAGGACAACTGGCGAGCCCATGCTCATCTGGAGGATGCGGCGGTGTTGAATCAGGAAGCGGAGCGCCGAGCCAGACAGAAGCTTGAGCGGTCGGTTGTCTTGATAAAGGACCGTCTTACGGCGTTATGTGTTCCAGAGCAGTAATCGGCTTTCTGTCTTCTTCTTCTTCTCTCTTTCTCTCTCTTTTTTTTTTTAATTTTTGCAAGGGGGTGTGATCCCTGCTGATGTAGCCCTTTGATTTTCGAATAAATGAGCATGTTTCAACTCATCTTTTCTTTCTTGCACTTGGGTGTTTATGGAATTTGGACTTGCTGGGGGATTTATTTGTGGACCTGTTATCCTAGGCATACCTTGGTTTTAGGTACGGATAACAGTTTAGATAGGATTTCCGGGACAGCCACGGCAAAATGGTCATGGATGTTCTCGGTACTGGGGGAAGGAATGCCGTAGAGCAGCTGGGCTCCCGGGGCATGGTAAGATGGTGGATTTATGCTAAGAAGCTTAGCGAATGAATATTTGTGGACCTATTACCCTTGGCGTACCCTAGCTCAGGATGCGGATAATGGGGTGAATAGGAACCGATCACATTTGCTCAAAGGTTATGATGACATGGCAAACATGAAGGTTTTATCGTGAAATCTTCCTGCTCAGCGGTAATGAGAACATGGCAAGAGAGACTTTACGGAAGCTATTTGTGGTCAACAGAGGACATTTGTGGACAACAGAGGACATTTGTGGTCAACAGAGGATATTTGTGGTCAACAGAGGACATTTGTGGTCAACAGGGGACATTTGTGGACCTATTATCCTTGTCGTACTCCGGTTGTGGGTACAGATAATAGGTTAAAAGAGGATCGACATACTTGCTCCGAGGTAATATGGACATGGCAAATATGACGATTTCTTCGATGGAGCCTTCCCACTCAGAGGTAGTGAGGACATGGCAGGAGTGGGCTCAATAAAGATTGGGTACATAGAACGACTCAAAGGTAGGAGAACGTGGAAGTTCTATGCGAGGGGGCGGTTTGTTTTTGGTAGAAGTGAAGACGACTCAGAGGTAATGAGGACATGGTCGTTTCGGAAATTGGTGGATCGACTACCCTTTTTGTGAACTGGGAGTGCGGGTAGTGAATCCTGAGGGAGGATCTCTGTCAGGAAGAAGGTTCAGAGGTATAATCATACTTGACTTACTATCAGAAAGAGTGACCGGAATGTAAGTTCAGAGGCACCAGCTGGTACATAACTTGGTAATTTAGACTATTGAGGGAGTGAGAGTTCAGCGGCACCAGCGGGTGCATGGCTCGATAATCTGAAATAGGGTGGATGAGAGTTCAGTGGTACTAAAGGGGTACATGACTCGATAATCTGGAGAATAATAGATGAGAGTTTAGTGGTACTAAAGGGGTACATGACTCGATAATCTGGAGAATGATGGATGAGAGTTCAGTGGTACCAAAGGAGTACATGACTCGATAATCTGGAGAATGATGTTCAAACATAGTATTTCTTCAGGAACTTGCCGTTGACGGGCAACATGAGCAAATCTCCGTTCTGCTTAGCGAGGCGGTAGGCGCCGTTGGAGAACACAGTCTCGATGACAAATGGACCTTCCCATTTTGGCTGGAACTTACCGGTGGTCTTGTGAGTCATGACCATCGGCCTCCGGACTGCCAGAACAAGATCACCCACTTGGAATGTTCTGATTTTAACTTTCTTGTTGAAGGCTCCGGAGATGCGTGCTTGGTATAGCTCGATCCTTTGCTGAGCTAGGAGGCGCTTTTCATCTAAAGTCTCCAACTCTTGTAGTCGTCGTCAGTAGTTATCATCCGTCGTCAATTGATAAGTGAGGGCGATGCGGAGTGAGGGGATCTGAGTCTCCAAAAGGAGGACTGCTTTGCTCCCGTACACCAGAGAGAATGGTGTATTCCCGGTGGCTGTTCGAACCGTGGTGCGATAAGCCCATAAGCACTCGCCGAGCTTCTCGTTCCAGTCGCGTTTGTTGGAGGAGACGAACTTCTTGAGGAGCTTGATGATTGTTTTGTTGAATGCCTCTGCCAACCCGTTTGCTGCCGGGTTGTATGGTGTCGAAGCGATATTCTGAATGCGGTGCTTATCGCAGAATCGGTAGAATGGATAGCTTATAAACTGTGGACCATTATCATGGATGATTCTTCGTAGTAGTCCGAAGCGGTAGATAACGTGATGCTTAAGGAAGCTGATCACGTTTGAAGTTTTAACTTCTGCGAATGGGACAGCTTTCGCCCATTTGGAGAAATAATCAGTGATCGCAAGTATGAAGCGATGTCCTCGGAAGGAAGGTGGGGTGATTGGACCAATGATATCCATCCCCCATGCTTCGAATGGCCAGGATGCCACCGTTGGATGCAGAAACTCGGATGGTTGGTGAATGAAATCCGCGTGGAATTGGCAGGCCTTGCATTTTCTGGCATAATCTATCGCATCTGCCACCATCGTGGGCCAGTAGTAGCCCATCCGGCGAAGGCGGTCCTGTAGCTTAGGGCCGGGTTGATGGGCCCCACAGACACCGTCGTGAGCTTCTCGTACAGCTTCTGTAGCTTCCGCGTTCGACAAGCACCGGAGCAATAATCCGTCGTAGGAGTGGCGATACAACATTTTCGTCTCTGTATCGTAGAAGAATCTGAGAGAACGCCGTCTGATAGAGGTAGCTTCCTTTGGATTCTCTGGGAGGATGTCGTATACGACGAAGTCGATGAACGGCTGTCTCCAGTCCGGTGTGTCGTCGACCATCTGGGCGGAATAACTTGCCATGGCTTGAACGTTGTTCTTGGGACAGACCAGTTCGTGACATATTACGTCAACCGAATGATGAGCTTGGTTCGGTACTGCTAAGGAAGCGGCAAGGCCTGCTAGGGCATCGGCTTCGATATTTTGGAGTCTGAGGACGTGCTCGATGAAGAATCCCTCGAATGATGAGATAATGTTGATCGCAATTTGATGGTAGGGGATCATGTCTTCATGGCGAACCTCGTATGAGCCCCTGATCTGATTGACGATTAGTTGGGAGTCGCCGTATGCTTCAAGGTATTCTACCCCCAGCTCTTTTGCAAGTTGGAGGCCAATGACCAGAGCGTTATATTCGGCCACATTGTTGGAGCAGGGTTCCGTGAGGGAGTAGGCGCGATTGATCACCAGCCCAGTAGGAGAAATTAATACCACTCCGACCCCGACGATGATGTTTCCCTTGGGTCCGGTCCTTTAGGCGCCATCGAAGAACATTCACCATATGTTATCGTGGGTGGCTGTATTGGAATCGGCAACCTCATTTGGGATCTCTTCATAGATTCTGGATGACTCCGATCCTGGGTGGGCTGCCAAAAAGTCTGCTAGGGCTTGACCCTTAACAGCCTTTTACGGGACGAAGATCATATGATAGGGGGACAGTAATATTGCCCATGTGGCGAGGCGAGAGCTGAGGGCCCCTGGTTTAGTCATGAGGACTCTGAGGGGGTTGACTCGCGAGATCACATGTATGGTTTGTCCTGTGACATAGTGCCGCGTCTTTTGAATAGCGAATACCAGGGCGAGATACTCCTTCTCTACGGCGGTGTATCGATGTTCTGGTCCGATCATCATCCGGCTGAGATAATATATGGCCTGCTAGTGGCCTGCATCGTTATTTTGTGCTAGCAGGGCACCAAGGGAGTGTTCCATTGCTCGTACGTAGAGCAGGAATGGTTTTTCGGGGACCGGGGCCACCAGGACTGGGGGATTCGACAAATATTCTTTGATGTCGTCGAAAGCACGCTGGCATTCCTCGTCCCATACGAATGAGACTCCCTTCTTCATGAGGTGTGTGAACGGTCGGCATCGCCCGGAGAGGTTGGAAATGAACCTTCTGATGTAAGCTAGCCTCCCTTGGAGGCCTCTGAGTTCGCAGAGATTTTTCGGGGGACCCATCTCCATGATTGCCTTCGTCTTCTCAGGGTCTACATGGATGCCCCGTGCCGTGATGATGAAGCCTAAGAATTTTCCGCTGGTTACGCCCAAGAATGATTTCGTAGGGTTCATCTTCAGGTTGTGGGCTCTCATCAGGTCGAATACCATTCTCAGGTCTTGCAGATGATCTTTCTTATGGCGACTCTTGACAGCGATGTCGTCGACATAGCATTCTACTGTTTTGCGTAAATGTTCTCGGAAAATGATACTCATGGCCCGCTGATATGTAGCGCCCACATTCTTCAGACCTAATGGCATGACTGTGTAGCAGTATGTACCAATCGGCGTTCGAAATGATGTGTGCTTTTTGTCGTCGGGAGATATCTTGATTTGATTATACCCCGAGAATCCATCCATGAATGACATACGTTCGAAGCCGCATGTGTTGTCGATCATGATGTCTGTGATAGAAAGGGGAAATTCATCTTTGGGGCATACCTCGTTCAGGTTGCGAAAGTCGATGCAGATTCGAATCTTCCCATTCTTCTTGAGGACGGGTACTATATTGGCGACCCAATCAGGATGTTGCTCTTCACGAATGAAACTGCTGGCTATTAACTTGTTGACTTCAGTTTCGATCGTGTCCATGACACCTGGGCAGAAGCGTCGTTGTTGCTGCTTGATTGGCTTTGCATCTGGCCGTATATTGAGTTTGTGGAGAGCGATGTCAGGATTTAACCCCGGCATGTCTTCATAGCTCCAGGCAAACACATCAATGTATTCTCTGACGAGTACTAACAGCGATTCTCGTTCTTCGTCAGTTAGGCTTTTACTGATAAAGATCGGTTTTGGAGAAGATTCGTTGCCGAGATCCACTTGTATGACCTCATCTTCGGTAGGAGGTTCTCTCAGTTCGAACCGCTTTTCCCATTGTGCGTCTAATTGCTGGGCCCATGGTTCTAGCTCAAGGATTTCGGGGATGTCTTCGTCTTCTTCGTAAGCGTCGGTGAATGCCATGTTGACTGACATGACTTGTCTGAACACATCTCCGATGCTGGTATCTGAGTCGGAAGTCGGTGATCCGGTTGAATGTGACTGCCAGTCGCATTCTTCATCTGAGCTTTCAGGGGTCGTAGTAGGCGTTACATACCCTAAACTGCATCGGGTTTTGTTATAGTAGTTCCGTGGTTTGCCCGTCGGGGCTGGCGTCTTCAAAGGTAATCGTCGTCCAGTGCCGTAGTTCAGTCCTGGCGTTGTCTCTAGATCATACCCCTGTTTCTGCATGAGATATTTGGATTGAGGGCTATAGAGATACAGAGGCAGTCTTCCGGCATCTGACCCGAAGTCGACTTCTTCCATAGCGGGGGGATGTGGGTTGTTCGTCCGGCCGAAGATGATCGGGTGGTCCCCTCCCTTGACTATTCGGTAAGTATCTTTTACTGGAGTAAATCGGATGGCGGTGTACACGTTTGTCACCTGTGTATGTAGGTGAGTGCCTATACCGTATTCCATAGCATACATTGTACATAGCTTATTGAGCTCGGTGTAGTTCAAAGATAACCCTTTATTGATGAAGTAAGGTATCTTTTCTAGAGGGATTACATCATCTGTGGAAGGGGTATCGGAGTGGGCAGCCACATACTTGGCCAACTCTGGTTCTTCTTCGGCCACCCCCTGTATAAATGAAGACTGAGAGGACGACCTAGTCAGCTTGATCTTCAGAGGCTCAACTGGCGGAGCAGATCGTGGAGTTGTTGGTAAACTAGCAACCCCCAGTTTGGTACTTGATGTGAGGCGAGGGGTGGCTGGTTCGCTAGAAGTGTCAGACCTCGTATTGGGGTGAAGAATCTTCTTGGGAAGGCGTATTGTGAGCGGTCTGTCGGAGGGATTGGGCTTCTCCGTTTGGAGCTGACCGACTCTCGGTAGTCTGATGGTAAGTGGCCCTGTTATGGGTCTCGGCGCTTGGCCGGACCTTGGCAGCCGGATTCTCATTTGTTCTTCTTGTGCGGAGAGACTGATTGCGTCCTTACGCAGAGTGGCCGTAAGTGGTGCGGAATTGCCCGGTTTACGAGCCTGAAGGTGGATCGTTAGAGGTTCTTCTGATCCTGTAGCCGTCTTGTTGTGAGCTTGCACATCTTCTTCGACTAGATGCTTCTTTGATTTTTCGTACAGACAGGAGTCTGAGTAATAAGATTCGACCCCCTTGAAGGGATCGATATCGGCAAACTCTGTCCTCACGAAGCCGTGCTTATCGACATATTTGAAGCACTTGTGTAGCGTGGAAGGCACGATCATGTAATCGTGTATCCAAGGCCGCCCCAGAAGGATATTGTAAGAAGTGTCGGCATCTATGACATAACAGGTGACTTCTGATTGGAGATCGCCGATCTGACACTTCAAACGGATCTTCCCTATTGGGTAGCTCCTGCCCGAATTGAAACCGCTAATGGCGGTGCTTGTAGGTGTCAGGCGATACATCGGAATGCGAAGATGATGTAGCAGACCCTTCGGAATGATGCTTATAGAGGACCCAGGATCAATGTGCATTCGATCCACCTTTACGTCGCCGATGTATCCAGTGTAGTATAGCGGGCGATCATGCAGGTTAGTTTTGATGAGCATATCTTGCGGAGAGAAGACGATATTGGGCATTGCTTCCGTACACGCACTATCTTGGAGCTCTGCAGGTTGGTTATCTCCCGTGAGGTTGACCTGAGCCAAGTATGCGTCGGCATTTTGGAGCGCCTCACTTAAAGCCGTGCGGACATCCTTTGAGAGCCTGAGGAGTTCATATAAGGATAATTTGGCTGGGGTATTAGCTAATTGCGCTAAGATGTCAAAGTTGTAGGGCCTCTCCAGTCCCTGAGGTGTCTCCTTCCGAAGGGACTTGTCGAAGCGAGTCTCCTTCGGCCTAGGCTTGTCGGTCGTCGAAGGCTGAGCCGGTCCCGGAGCATCATTGGTAGTGGGCGGATGATCATCAGTCGCGCTTTCGGTTACCGGTTGGGCTTGTGTTCCAGATAGAGTAGTGACGGCCGAGACTTCCTCTTCTTCCGCCGAGGCAGTGCGGCAGGATCTAATTTTTTTACTTTTCCTTTTAGAAGGTGGAGAGGGCTGAGTTACCTCGTGGACTAGGTCCGGATGGACCCACATGATTTCCCCTCGTGATGTGGTGAGGGGTACTAGACCAGCGGCTTGATCGCGAGCAGGCGGCAGATTAGCAATCTCCATTGTTGCCAGAGGGATGGGTATAACCCCGTCCTGAGTCTCTGTTGGAGGGAAGCTGCCGAATTGTACGGACACCATGTTGGCTGCCACGGTTACCTCTTCGAAATCGATGGCCAGGGCATTCGAATCGATGAGGTTTTGGATATACCGTTTCAGTTGGTAGCAGTCGTGTGTAGCATGGTGGACGTAGCGATGGTAATGGCAGAACTTTGGGTTCTCCAGATCAGCCGGCCGAGGCTCCCGTCTTGGTGGAGGAAGCTGAATCCTATCTCCTTGTATAAGCATGTCCAAGATAGGCTTGACGTGGCCGTCTTCAAAGGAATAAGTGATTTGAGACCATTGTTTGTCTGCTGGCTGTGGCTCGGGCTTCTGGGCTGTATCGGTCACCATAGCCTGCTTGCCTTTGTTGTCCCGGTTGTTGGAGGGGCTACCCCCATTGTCGTTGCTGGTGTTGGGACGCTTGCTCTTGTTCTCTCCCTCCGAGATATGCAACCCCAGTTGGCGAGCCTTCTTCAATCGTTCTTCAGTACTTGTAGCACTGATGATAAAAGCCTTCCAGTCCTTGAACTGACTTTCGCCCATCCAGAGACTAATTATTGGAAGTAGTCTCTTTTGGCAAATTTTAATCAAAGAAGAGTCCGGGTTGCCAGATGGTAACTTCATTGCGGTTTGACGAAACCGCTCAATATAATTTCTCGTCAGTTCTTTCTCTCCTTGAACGACGTCCATGAGGGTAGACATCGTCACGTCCTGTCCTACCTCAAAGAACCTCTACAAGAACAAGCGTTTGAAGCCAGCAAAGGAATGGATGCAATTGTCTGGCAGGTTGCGGTACCAATCGAAGACGACTCCTTCCAATGCCCCAATGAATAACCGCGTGAGGACAGCGTCATCATGGGGCAGATGGTCGGTAGTGACCTCAAAGTAAGTGATGTATCGACTTGCTGAAGTCTTGCCATCATATGGGTTGATATTGAACGGCTTATATCTTGGCGGAAAGGGAACATCCCTCCATTCAGCAGGATATGGTTGCCGTATTCTGAGGTCTTGAGAGTTTTCTCGGGCGTGGAACATTGCTCGGAGCTCCTGAACCTCTCTTCTTACTTCTCGGGCCTCATCTGTCGCGGTAGGGGCCGTTATCTCGGGAGGATTATTGCCCTGGTTTGGCGCCGCTGAATTTGAATCTACGTTGATTGCAGGACCCGTGCTTGTCTGGCCAGGTGTCACTCCCTGCAGAGTAGGAAGTGCCGCTTTGATCTCGTCTACAGACTTGACCAAGGCATACAATATGGCCTCCAACGTGTCGATGCGCTGGCGATCGCTGGAACCGCCTTGATTGCTGTCTGTCATGAATACCGTCTTCACATGAGGAGTGACGGAGGGAGTGGTGGAGGATGTACCCTCCGAGTCGTACCCATGCGTCGAGAAATCATCTGGATATGTGGGGATGTTCTCTTCAGGTTCGGACTCGGAAGGAACACTACCCCCAGCTTCGGAGCTTGCTTCGTCTAGAGAATCATGGATGTCCTCGGGGACATCAGCATCTGTTGTACCCGATGGGAGGGTTATTTCTCGGGGTTCGTCTCCTTGAAACATTGGATTATTATGGACGTTCGGAGGAGTACTACCCCCAGCTCCTACGACCCCCAGGGTCGGGGACGATGAGCCTCCTGTTGCAGCAGATTTTGTCTTCGAACGGGTGTGTTGGTATACTCCGGTGGAGGGTAACCGTTTAGCCGACAACTTCTTAGCTGTAGTGGCTGATATCTTTGGATTGGAGATGCTTGTCTTCTTCCCTCTCCCCTCGGCGGGGACCTTCTGAGCGGAATTGCAGGAGACAACAGGAGGTGCCTCATCTTCTGAGTTCGGGTGCTGTAGTCTGTGGAAGACGGACGGACGATCTTCCGTCACTGCCGCGTTGTTGCAGCAGCAGTTGACGATGATCTGGGTGCAGTGACGTCCATATGAGGATTCTTTGCACGCCGAGGCCCCTTCTCTTTCCTTGCGTTTGTGGAGGATCGCCTCACGCAGGTCAGAGGAACCACTCTGTTCGTTCGCCGCCGAGGATTGGACTTGAGCGGTTCTGTACAACTTCCCATCAGAGGCCCGTGTGATAATCAGCGGGACGCCCTGATAGTCAGAGGTTAGGGCAGCTGTCTGGGCTTGATGAGCCCGCGCTGCCCTAGACTTCTTCTTTCTAGCACTTGTGGGTACATAATAGGAAGAGTCCAAGTTGAGCATCACAGAGTCTGGCTTTTCATCCAGAGAGTCATCAGGGTTCGGACCGTACGAGAGACGGTCGAAAACTGATCGAGAGGAGCATGGAGCAGATGCTATGCGGCTGGGAGCGGAAACCGTGCGGGCTGTCTGCATGCGGTTGTCTCCTGTCGTCGGACGAGTTCTTATGCGGCTAGGGGTCACGACCGTGCAGGCTGGCCGCATGCGGTTGGCATTTGTGGCCGCATGGGTTTTCTGCAAATGATTGACTTTACTGGCCGCATGAGTCTCATCCATGCTGTCGGAAACTGTAGTCGCATAAGTTATGCGGCTGACAGAAGTAGCCGCATGAGTTTTCTTCATGCGGTTGGCGGATGTAGCCGCATGGGCTTTCTCCTTGCGGCTAATACTCTTCTACGGTTCGGTCCGCGTAGAGTCCCTCTTTGTCCCTGCAAGTCCAGCATCATAATGTTTTCTTCTGCCGGACTTGGGGACAGCAGAGTTGTCTACGATCTGAAGTGGGACCGCAGAAGAATCTTTCTCGCCGTCTTGAGCAGCAGAGGGCATCCCATCGAGGGCTTGAGGAGGAGCAAATGACTTCGGTCTCCATTCTTTGCGGGCCTTCATGGTGCGGGTGCGCTTCTGGGCCGGGCCAATGCTGCCTTCAGAGAGCATCTCTTCGAACGCCTATTGGTCGAAGCGGACGACCATCTTCTTTTGTGTGGAGCCAAGTTTGGCTGCATCTGATTGCGTCACCAACTCCTCAGCCGTGGAGAAGTTAGTCCCCAGCAGAGTCGCCATCGTGTTTGCCATTGATTGTAAAAGAACAGAACAATTATCGGAGGACTGAACTTAGACTCACAATACAAACTCGCTCGTACAAAGAAAGCCTAGGGACGAAAACCTAGGTGCAGCAGACTAAGTACGATTGTTTATTTTTGATTCTGGGGGGTGGCGATAGAGGCTCGGGAAAGCGACGGCCGCTCTGCCTTACTCCTTGGACGATCAGTATGTAGCCTTGGCTCGGGGAAGATCTGCTCGACGTTGATGAAGAAACACTCTTCTTGCTCTCCTCGGATTGCTCTCCTGACTTCTCTCTCTCTGTGATTATCAAGAAGAAAGGGGGAGCTCTCTCTGTGTAGATCTCTCTCTTCTTATTTTTTTTTATTCTTTTGTTGCCGACCTCCCCTCTCTCTTTTTTTTCAAGGGAATGATGCTGGCTATTTATAAGAGTGGGGGGTGATCATTAGGGTTTGCTAATGATTATCTGTTTGAAATGTCGGCGCTCCTTCATTCTATCAGAACCCTTGATCCTGATTACAGTAAATCTCGGCCATTAACGTGGATAGCATCGTATCTCATGAGCAATTAATGCTAGCTGCTTTAAATCCTCGTGATTGATTATGCCAATGTCTGATTGCTCGCCACGTGTCCCATTAGCTTGATGATAAATGATATGCCCTGATCTCAGTAATTATGACGATGATGTCAAATATATTTGTTGAGATTCGGTTAAATCTCTTATTGATCCCATGCCACGTGTCTTAATTGTGAGTCCTGTCAGAGCCGCATAGGATTGACTATCCTCGAACCGCAGAGAGATACTCTTTGTAAGCCGCATAGGACGATGCTTCATCGAGCCGTATATGCGTAATCTTTGTGAGCCGCATGAGCTGGTGTTGTATTGGGCCGCAGGGAATGTGTTCCCAGGGAGCCGTATGAGCTAGCGTTGTATCGAGCCGCATGGAACGGGTTCTCAGGGAGCCGCATATGACTGATTGCCACGTGGCAATATGGGACTTCTGACGGATTTGGTCAGAGATTTTCTTCTTTTCCCGAGGAGTCAGTCATTATGGCAAGCCATTATGAAACTTTATGTCAGGGCCGCCACAGTGAATCGTGCTGGAACAATAAATGTGGCCACTCCTCAAACGACCAGCTGTAGGAAAAGATCACACATGGCATCCATCGAGCCGCATATGCCTCGTTGAACCGCATACGCTCCCGAGCCGCATGCGATTGAGAGTCTTCTTTGAACCGCATAGGGCCGCTCCTGGGTGGGCCGCATAAGCTTCTTACTCAAGCCGCATGGATCATTATTCTAATATTTTCCATGCTTCTACAGTTCGGACTGTAGTACGGTACGCCCATAAACACTCGCCGAACTTCTCGTTCCAGTCGCGTTTGTTGGAGGAGACAAACTTCTTAAGGAGTTTGATGATTGTTTTATTGAATGCCTCTGCCAACCCGTTCGCTGCCGAATTATACGGTGTCGAAGCAATATTCTGAATACGGTGCTTATCGCAAAATCGATAGAAAGCGTGGCTTGCAAACTGCGGACCATTATCATGGATGATCCTTCGGGGCAGTCCAAAGCGGTAGATGACGTGATGCTTAAGGAAGCTGATCACGTTTGAAGTCTTGACTTCTGCGAGTGGGACAGCTTCCGCCCATTTAGAGAAGTAATCAGTGATCGCAAGTATGAAGCGATGTCCTCGGGAGGAAGGTGGGGTGATTGGACCAACGATATCCATTTCCCATGCTTCGAATGGCCAGGACGCCACTGTCGGATGTAGAAATTCGGATGGTTGGTGAATGAAGTCCGCGTGGACTCGGCATGCTTTGTATTTTCTAGCATAATCTATCGCATCTGCCACCATCGTGGGCCAATAGTAGCCCATTCGTCGAAGACGGTCCTGCAATTTAGGACCGGGCTGGTGGACCCCGCAGATACCGTCATGAGCTTCTCGTACGGCTTCTTTGGCTTCTGCGTTTGACAGACACCAAAGCAGTAATCCATCGTAGGAGCGGCGATACAGCATTTTCGTCTCTGTATAGTAGAAGAATCTGAAAGAACGCCGTCTGATGGAAGTGGCTTCCTTTGGGTTCTCGGGCAGGATGTCGTAGACGACGAAGTCGATGAATGGTTGTCTCCAGTCTGGGGCATCATCGATCGTCTGGGCGAAATAACTCGCCACGAATTGCACATTGTTCTTGGGACAGACCGGTTCGTGGCCTATCACTTCCACTGATTGGCGATCATAGTTCGAAAGTGCTAGGGAAGCGGCAATATCAGCTAGGGCATCAGCTTCAATATTTCGGAGTCTGGGGACATGTTCGATGAAGAACCCCTCGAACGACAAGATGATGTCAATCGCTATTTGGTGATAAGGGATCATGTCTTCGTGACGGACCTCGTACGAGCCCCGGATCTGATTGACGATTAGTTGGGAATCGCCGTATGCTTCAAGATATTCTACCCCCAGCTCTCTTGCAAGTTAGAGGCCAATGACCAGAGCGTTGTACTCGGCCACATTATTAAAGCAGGGTTCTGTGAGGGAATAAGCGCAGTTAATCACCAATCCGGAAGGGAAGACCAGCACTACCCCGACTCCGACGATGATGTTGCCTTTAGGTCCGGTCCTCGAAGCACCGTCGAAGAACATTCGCCATATATCATCGTGAGAGGTTGCATGCGAGCGACGACCTCATCTGGGATCTCTTCATATATTCTGGAGGACTCCGAGCCTGGGTGGGCTGCTAAGAAGTCTGCCAGGGCTTGACCTTTGACTGCCTTTTATGGGACGAAGATCATATGATAAGGGGACAGCAATATTGCCCATGTAGCGAGGCGAGAGCTGAGTGCCCCTGGTTTAGTCATGAGGACCCTGAGAGGGTTGACTCGTGAGATCACATGTATCGTTTGTCCGGTGACATAGTGTCGTGTTTACTGAATGACGAACACCATGGCAAGGCATTCCATCTCCACAGCGGTGTATCGGTGCTCTGGCCCAATCATCATTCGGCTGAGGTAATATATGGCTTGCTTGGCCTGCGTCGTTGTTTTATGCCAGCAGAGGCCCGAAAGAATGTTCCATTGCTCGTACATAGAGCATGAATGGTTTTCCAGAAACTGGGGCCACCAAGACTAGAGGGTTCGACAAATATTCTTTGATGCTGTCGAAGGCGCGCTAGCATTCTTCATCCCATACGAATGAGACGCCTTTCTTCAAAAGATGGGTGAATGGTAGACATCGTCCGGAGAGGTTGGAAATAAACCTCCTGATGTAAGCTAGCCTCCCTTGAAGGCCTCTGAGTCTGCAGAGATTTCTCGGGGGACCCATCTCCATGATTGCTTTCGTCTTCTCAGGGTCTACATGGATACCCTGTGCAGTGATGATAAAGCCCAAGAACTTCCCGCTGGATACGCCCAGAAAGGACTTCGTAGGGTTCATTTTCAAATTGTGCGCTCGTATTAGGTCGAATACCGTCCTTAGATCCTGCAGATGGTCTCCCTTGCAGCGACTCTTAACGGCTATGTCGTCAACATAGCACTCCACTGTCTTACGTAAGTGGTCTCTGAAGATGATGCTCATGGCTCTTTGATATGTGGCATCGGCATTCTTCAAACCGAAAGGCATGACTGTGTAGCAGTACGTGCCAATTGGTATTCAGAATGATGTATGCTTTTCGTCGTTAGGAGACATTTTGATTTGGTTGTACCCCGAGAAGCCATCCATGAATGACATACGTTCGAAGCCGCCGGTATTGTCGATCATGATGTCTGTGATAGGAAGGGGGAATTCATCTTTGGGGCACGCCTCGTTCAGATTGCGGAAGTCGATACAGATTTGAATTTTCCTATTCTTCTTGAGGACGGGCACTATATTGGCGACCCAGTCGGGATGTTGTTCCTCACGAATGAAGCCGCTGGCTATCAGTTTGTTGACTTCGACTTCGATCGCGTCCATGATGCCTGGAAGAAAGCGTCGCTGTTGTTGCTTGACTGGCTTCGCATCCGGCCGAATGTTGAGTTTGTGAAGAGCAATGTTGGGATTTAACCCTGGCATGTCTTTATAGCTCCAGGCGAACACATCAATGTATTCTCTGACAAGTTCTAGCAGCGACTCCCGCTCTTCGTCTGCTAGGCTTTTACTGACGAAAATTGGTTTTGGAGAAGATTCGCTGCCGAGGTCAACCTGTATGACTTCATCTTCAGTAGGAGGTTCTCTGAGTTCGAACCATTTTTCCCATTGTGCATCTGATTGCTGGGCCCACGGCTCTAGCTCGAGGATCTCGGAGATGTCTTCGTCTTCCTCGTAAGCGTCGGCGAATGCCATGTTGACTGACAAGACTTGTCTGAACACGTCTCCGATGCTGGTATCCGAGTCAGAAGTTGGTAACCCGGTTGAATGTGACTGCCAGTCGCATTCTTCATCTGAACTCTCAGGGGTCGTAGTAGGCGTTACATACCCTAACCCGCATCGAGTTTTGCTATAGTAGTCCCGTGGTTTGCCCGCCGGGACTGGCGGCTTCAAAGGTAATCGTCGTCCAGTGCCGTAGTTCAAACCTGGCGTTGTCTCCAGATCATACCCCTGTTTCTGTATAAGATATTTGGATTGGGGGCTATAAAGATACAGAGGTAGTCTTCCGGCATCTGACCCGAGGTCGACTTCCTCTATGGTAAAGGATGTGGGTCGTCCTTCTGGCCGAAGATGATTGGATGGTCCCCTCCCTCGATTATTCGGTAAGCATCTTCTACTGGAGTAAGCTGGATCGCGGTGTACACATTTGTCACCTGTGTGTGTAGGTGAGTGCCCATACCGTGTTCCATAGCATACATTGTACATAGCTTATTGAGCTCGGTGTAGTTCAAAGATAACCCTTTATTGATGAAGTAAGGTATCTTTTCTAGGGGGATTACATCATCAGCGGAGGGACCATCAGTGTGGGCAGCCACATACTTGGCTAGCTCCGGTTCCTCTTCGGCTACCCCCTGCGTAATTGAAGACTGAGGGGACGACCTGGGTAGCTTGATCGTCATAGGTTCAGCTGATGGAGCAGAGCGTGGAGTTGTTGGCAGACTAGCGATCCCCAGTTTGGCATTTGATGTGGAGCGAGGAGTGGCTGGTTCGCTAGAAGTGTCAGACCTTGCATCGGGGTGACGACCCTTCTTTGGAAGGCATATCGTCAGTGGCCTATCGGAGGGATTAAGCTTCTACGTTTGGGGTTGACCGACTCTCGACAGTCTGATTGTCAGTGGCCCCGTTGTGGGTCTCGGCACTTGGCCGGACCTTGGCAGCCGGATTATTATCTGCTTCTCCTGCGCCGAGAGGCTGATCGCGTCCTTCCGCAGAGTGGCAGTAAGGGGTACGGACCTGCCCGGTTTACGAGCTTGGAGGTGGATCGTCAGAGGTTCTTCTAATCTCGAAGCTGTCTCGGTATGAGCTTGTACATCTCCTTCATCAAGGTACCTCTTTGACTTTTCGTATAGGTAGGAGTCTGAGTAGTAGGATTCGACCCCTTTGAAGGGATTGATATCAGCAAATTATGTCCTTACGAAGCTGTGTTTGTCGACATATTTGAAGCACTGGTGTAGCGTGGAAGGCACGATCATATAATCGTGTATCCATGGGCGCCCCAAGAGGATGTTGTAAGAAGTGTCTGCATCTATGACGTAGCAGGTGACTTCGGATTGGAGATCGCCAATCTGACACTTCAGACGAATCTTCCCGATTGGGTAGCTCCTGCCCGAATTGAAGCCGCTGACGGCGGTGCTTGTGGGTGTCAGGCGATGCATTGGGATACGAAGATGATGTAGCAGACCTTTCGGGATGATGCTTATGGAAGATCCAGGATCTATGTGCATTCGATCCACCTTCATATCGTCGATGTATCCCGTGTAGTATAATGGGCGATCGTGTAGATTAGTTTTGATGAGCATGTCCTGCGGAGTAAAGACGATATGGGGCATTACTCCCGTACAGGCGCTGTCCTGGAGATCCACGGGTGAGTCCTCCCCGATGAGGTTAGATTGAGCCAGATAGGCATCGACATTTTGGAGTGCTTCGCTCAATGCAATACGAACGTCCTTGGAGAGCCTTAGGAGTTCGTATAGTGACAACTTGGCCGGTGTGTTAGCCAATTGCGCTAAGATGTCAAAGTTGTAGGGCCTCTCTAGCCCTTGGGCTGCCTCTTTTCGGAGGGATTTGTCGAAGCGAGTCTCCCTCGACCTAGGCTTATCGGTCGTCGAAGGCTGAGCCGGTCCCGGAGCATCAGTTGTAGTGGGTTGATAATTTTCCGCTGGATTGTCAACCACAGGTTGGGATTGCACTCCAGACCGCGTGACGACGGTTGTAGCTTCCTTGATGTCTGCCGAGATTATGTGGCAGGTCCTGACTTTTCTACTTTTCTTCTTGTAGGTGGGAGATGGTGTGGGCCGTGTCACTTCTGATACTAAGTCCGGATGGATCCACATGACCTCTTCTCGTGATGTGGTGAGGGGCACTAGACCAGCAGCCTGATCTCAGGGAGGTGGAAGATTAGCAATCTCCATTGTCGCCAGAGGGATGGGGACCACCCCGTCTTGAGTTTCCGTTGGAGGGAAGCTGCCGAATTATATCGACACCATATTGGCTGCCACCGTTACCTCTTCGAAATCGATGGCCAAAGCGTTCGAATCGATGAGGTTTTGGATGTACCGTTTCAGCTGGTAGCAGTCGTGTATGGCATGGTGGACGTAGCGATGGTAGTGGCAGTACTTTGGGTTCTCCATCTTTGCCGGCTGCGGTTCCCATCTTGGTGGAGGAAGCTGGATTCTGTCTGCTTGTATGAGCATGTCCAAGATGGGCTTGACGTGACCGTCTTCGAAGGAGTACGTGATCTGCGGCCATTGTTTGTCTGCTGGCTTTGGCTCAGGTTTTTTTGCCGTATCGGCCACCATAGCCTGCTTACCCCTGCTGTCTCGATTGTTCGAGAAATTACCCCCATTGTCGTTGTTGGTGTTAGGACGTTTACCCTTGTTCTCTCCGTCCGAGATGTGCAACCCCAATTGGCGAGCCTTCTTCAATCGTTCTTCCGCGCTTGTGGCGTTGATGATGAACGTCTTCCAATCCTTGAATTGACTTTCACCCAACTAGAGACTGATCGTTGGAAGCAGTCTATTTTGGCAAATTTCAATCAAGGAGGAATCAGGATTTTCGGAGGACAGCTTCATGGCGGTTTGGCAGAACCGCTCAATGTAGTTCCTTGTCAGCTCTTTCTCCCCTTGGACGACGTCCATGAGGGTGGACATGGTGACATCCTGCCCTGCTTTGTAGAATCTCTCCAAGAACATGCGCTTGAAGCCGGCGAAGGAGTGGATGCAGTTGTCCGGCAGATTGCGATACCAGTCGAAGGCGACTCCTTCCAATGCCCCGACGAATAATCGTGTGAGAATAGCATCGTCATGGGGCAAATGGTCGGTGGTAACCTCGAAGTAAGTGATGTACCGACTTGCTGAGGTCTTACCATCATAGGGATTGATATTGAACGGCTTATATCTTGGTGGGAATGGCACATCCCTCCATGCAGCGGGGTATGGTTACCGTATTCTGAGGTCTTGGGAATTCTCTCGGGCATGGAACATGGCTCGGAGCTCTTGGACCTCTCTTCTTACTTCGCCGGCTTCGTCCACGGCGGTGGGGGCCATTGTTTCAGGAGGATTGTTGCCCGGGTTCGGTACCGCCGAATTCGAGTCCGCATTGACCGCGGGACCCGTGCTAGTTGGGCCAGGCGTCCCACCTTGCAGAGTTGGAAGGGCCGCTTTAATCTCGTCTACAGATTTGACCAAAGCAAGCAATATGGCTTCGAGACTATCGATGTGCTGGCGATCACTGGAACCACCTTGGTTGTTGTCTGTCACGAATACCGTTTTTACATGAGGAGAGGTAGACAGAGCGGTGGAGGAAGCGCCCTTCGAATCGTACCCCTGTAGTGAGAAGTCGTCGGGGTATGTGGGTATGTTCCCTTCTTATTCAGACTCAGAAGGAACAGTACCTCCAATCTCCGAGTTCGCCTCGTCTTGGGAGTTGTGGATGTCCTCGGGGACGTCGAGATTTGCTACATCTGATGGGAGAGTTGTCTCCCTCGGCTCATCTTTTTAGAACATTGGATTGTTGTGGACGCTCGGAGGGGTGCTACCCCCAGCCTCAGCAACCCCCTGCGTTATGGACGACGAATCTCCTACTGTAGCAGATTTCGTCTTAAAGCGAGTACCTTGGAAAACTCCGGTGGTGGGCACCCGCTTAGACGACAATCTTTTAGTCGCAGTGGTTGAGATTTTCGGGCTGGGAATACTTGTCTTCTTCTCCCTTCCATCAGTGGGGACTTTTCGAGCAGAGTTACAAGATACGACGAGAAGTGCCTCGTCTTCTGAAGATGGCTGTCGCAGTCTTTGAAATACGGACTGTCGGCTTTTTTGTGCCGTCGCACTGTTGCAGCAGCAGTTGACGATGACTTGAGTGCAGTGGCGTCCGTGAGAGGACTTTTTGCACCCCGATGTGTCTTCTCTTTCCTTGTGTTTGTGAAGGATAGCCTCACGCAAGTTAGATGGGACGGGGTCGACCATCTCTGCTCCCGAAATTTTAGGAGACTTTTGCGAACCTCTCTGTCCGTCCGCCGCCGGGGGCTGGACTCGAGTGGTTCTGTACAACTTCCCATCTGAGGCCCGCATAACGGTATACGGGACGCTCGGATGGTCAGAGGGGGGATCAGCGGATCGAACTTGCCAGGCTCGCGCTGCCTTAGACTTCTTCGCTCTAGTGCATAAGGGCACATAGTAGGAAGAGTCTAAGTGATACTGGAGAGAGTCAGACATGTCTTCTTGGGAGCACAAGAGATCAGGGCCATAAGAGAGGCGATCGAAGACGGAACTGCGTGGAGTAGGCATCATGCGGCTGTCTTCGGTGGTTTGTATGCGATTGGCAGACGTAGCCGCATAGGCCTTCTTCATGCTGCTGGGAGTCTCAGCCGTATGATTCTTCTTTATGCGGCTGGATGATCTGGCCGCATAGATTTTCTTCATGCGGCTGGTGGATCCACCCTCATAAGCCTCCTGCATGTGGTTGGCAGGAGTGTTCGGCTTCTTCTTGGGACGCACAGAGTCACTCTTTGCCTCTGCAAGTCCAGTATCGTAGTATTTTTCTTTGCCGAACTTGGGAATAGCAGAGTTCTTTATGGCTTGAAGTGGAGCCGTATGATAATCGCCCTCGCCGTCTTGGGCAGCAGAGAGTATCCCGTCCAGAGCTTGTGGAGGAGCGAATGACTTCGGCCTCCACTCGCAGCGAGCTTTCTTTGTGCGGGTTCGTTTCTGGATCGGGCCAGCACTTCCTTCAGAGAGCATCTCTTCGAATGTCTGTTGGTCGAATCGGACGACCATCTTCTGTTGCGTGAAGACAAGCTTGGCTGCATCCGACTGTGTCACCAACTCTTCAGCCGTGGAGAAGTTTGTCCCCAGCAGAGTCGCCATCGTATTTGCCATTGATTGTAAAAGTACAGAACAGTTTTATGGGTGGACTGAACTTAGACTCACAATACAAACTCGCTTGTACAAAGAAAGCCTAGGGTCGAAAACCTAGGTACAGCAATCTAAGTACAATTGTTTATTTTAGATTCTGGGGGGTGACAATAGAGGCTCGAAAAACCGACGGCAGCTCTGCCTTACTCCTTGGACGATCGGTGTGCAGCCTTGGCTCCAGAAGATTTGCTCAACGTTGAAGAAATGCTCTCTTCGCTCTCTCTCTGCTCTTCTCTCCAAGTACTCTGGTGCTCTCTCTGATCTCGAAAAGTGCTCCTGTGTGCGCCTCTCTCTGTGTGTGCGTATCTCTTTGTATGTCTCTCCTTTGCAAGGGAATGGCACCCTGCTATTTATAGGAATGGGGTGTGATCATTAGGGTTGCAAATGATTGCTTCTAGGAGATGGTGGCGGCCTGTGGATTGGTCAATCTAGGCCATTAGTTTTGATTGTGATGAATCTGGACCATTAAGTATAGATTACACCAAATCTCATCAGCAATTAATACTGATTGGAATAAATCTTCCTCATAAAGATCTTCTGATGTCTGCGAATAAATTTGATTTATTCTCCTGCCACGTGTCCCAGATTATTGAGATTTGACCCAATCTCTGATTGCAATAAATCTGGAAGAATAATCGGCTTAGGATACGTGTCCTAGGAGCCACTGGGAGAGATCTGGACCGCATGAATATTGAGCTGCATAAGGTTTGGGCCGCATACGGTTTGGGCCACGTGTCAGGGCTGCTCGGGTAATGGTCACCCCTCGAACCTTCGAACCGTATGGAGATGATCATTACGAGCCGCATATAGATGCATCTGCCTGAGCCGTATGGAAATGGTCCTCTTGAGCCGCATGGGAAGGCCTCCGCTTGCCGCATGAGACTTTTTCGGCCTGAGCCGCATAGGACGGTTTCATTCTGAACCGCATGGGAAGTCTTCGCTCGAGCCGCATATGAACGTCCACGTGGCACTTTATAGATCTCGGAGGATTGTGTCAGAGATCTCTTTCTCTTCCCTAGAAGTCTGTTATTATGACAGAGTCATAATTACTTCCTCGTGTCAGGGCTGTCACTTTTTCATAGTTGTCAGCCGTCAAAGTAATTAATGCAGCATGGGTTGGAGGGGAGGACTGTTATGCCACGTATCTTCTGAGCCGCATGGAACATTTCAGACCGTATAGTTCTTGAGCCGCATAGTCTTTTTGTGCCGCATGGGCTGTTTGAGCCGCATGGGATTCCTCTGGCCGCATAGGTCATTTTCCATGCTTCTACAGAAGGTAGTCCGCTAACACTAAGTCAACATGCATAAAATAAAGAAACGACTAATAAAGTCGCTTGCACCCAAGTATGGCTTGGACGAACAGTTTATAACAAAGGAAATTAACAATATAAACAAAATAAATAATGCAGAAAATAAATAATTTGACAGTTAATTAGCAAGGTATACTTGTCTGTTGCGACGCCTGGTGAGATGCCTGGTGTGCTGCGATGGTCAAGGTAGCACACATGCGACTTCATTGTAACAACTACGCAAGGTGACCTCCGATGATGGTACGGACTGGTCCATCGGGTCCAGAATAATTCGATTTACAAGGGTCGGTAGGAGGACGCATAGAATTGGCGAGGAATAGGAAAGAATGGTTTAGTCATGGACATGAGGATAATAAAAAGAAATCAGATAAATAATATATGAAAAATAATTTATAATTCTAGAAAGCTATATTTTATTACCAAAATAGTTTAGATAATACATACTTGAAAGACAAAATAGTTTTTGGGCTCAAAACCATAAATTTGTCAAACTAGTTTCAGTAGGAAACTATATATTTTTACTAGCCAAAATAATTGACTAGAATTTCATGGTATAATTTGGTGACTACCATTTATTGATCGAAATATTTTTAAAAAATTTAAATCTAAAAATAGAAGAAAAGAATATAATTTAGGGCTGTAAACTAAATTTTTGTCAAAGTGTCCTATTTGTAAAAAAAAATACCTTTGAAAATAGTTGGGAATCTTTATCATAATATTATCGTAAACTTCCTAAAATAATAGTATTAACCAAATAATTTAATTTTAACAATAACCATAATAATTATAAGAATACTAATAATAACAATACTACTAATAATAATAATAATAATAATAATAATAATAATAATAATAATAATAAAGAAGAAAGAAAAAAATTAATAAAAAAAAACACAAAGAAGACAATTGAAAACAAGTTAAAGCTATCAGCTGCTCTGGTGTTCTCTTGAGAACAAAAGAACACTAACTAAATAAAAAAGAATTTAAGGAAAGAGAGAGAGAGGAAACGGAGAGGGAGGCGGTGGAGAAAGGGAGCGGGCGGCAGGAGTTGCGCGGTACAAAGGCCGGCGGCGGAGAATATGAGGGAAGGAGGAGAGCGGCGAGGAGAACTGCGGTGGTGTAGCGCGGCGGTCGGCACCGAGAGACGAGACGGTGGTCGGAGGGGGTTTTTGGCGCGAGAGGGAAATCGGAGAAGGAGGAGATAGGTTTGGGAAAAATCGGCGGGGGCTGCCGCCGCGCTGGTCGGGCGCCGACGGGAAATGAGGCAGAGCGCGGGAAGTTGGCCGGGGACGGGGGTGTTACTGCGCGGAGATCGGAGCGGCGGCCGTCGGCGTTCCGTGGCTAGGCGGCCACCGGAGGTGGACGTGCTGGATCAGGGGTTCGAGTGGGGCGGCACGGATGTCTCCGGCTACGGTGCGACAAAGGGTGGCGGTTCTCATGCGGGTTAGGTCGGGCGCTGGGACGACGACGGCGGTCGCAGCCGAAAAAGGAAGATGAATGGGGAGCGGGCGGTGCTCCTTCAGGACACTGCTCCGACGCCGGGAGCGGTATCGAAGCCCGGCACGACGGCTAACTTGGCTGCAGATAAAGGCAGGTCTGGTCGATCGGGAAGGAGACAGTAGGGACGGCTTTGGCCTCGACGCAGCGTCGGCAGCGGGACCGACACGACGCGAAGGCAGATGGGGATCCGGCGCATTTGACACAGGAGTGGTTCGCCGGGTCGGGTCGGGGTCAGGTGAGGCTCTTCCTTAATGTTTTTCTTTACTCTAGTGTGGGTTTTGGAGAATCGCCGGTGTGGCGATGGCGACTTGTGGTGATGGTCGCGAGTTGGGTAGGGGCTAATATGGGTGGTCGCATGGTGGTTTCGTTGTGGCGGAGGTGGTGATGCCAACGCTGTTGGTGATGGTCGGGGTGAACAAAGATCGGGAAGTCTTTTTCGGGAAGTCGGGAGGTAGTATACTGTGGAGGTGGCGGTGGACAGAAGAGAGAAGGCGGTAGCGACGATAGGCTATCAGTGGTGGTGGCGGTCTCTCGATAAGACGGCTGTGGCAGTGGAACGGGATATAGGTTTAGGTTCGGGATTTGTTTGTGCCAGGGAGTGTCCAACATAAAAGTGGTAAATTGTAAATGTAAAGATTGGAATAAGATGGACGGGAGGGGACATGGACACGATGCATGGTGGATGGTAAAAATATTGTTGTAGAATTTTGTGAATGGTAGCAATTTATGGAGGAGTACCTGTCTATTTATAGGATGTGGGAATTCCCATTTGGATAGGATTAGGAGTAGTTTAAAAACCCCGTTAGATAATTCTCTATTTTATTCAAATCCAAATCCAAATATAAATCCCATTTAAATCTAATTAAATTATATCCTTATAGTTTAAAATCAATTTAAATATCAAATCTCAATTATATGTATTAAGTTAATATATTTAAATAAATCCAAAGATTAAATCATAATTTAAATGGCCACATTAACTTCCATATATATTTTTCAAAATACCAATAATAATAATTTCGAAAATAACAAATATTTTTAAATATCTTTTTGAATAATAAAATATTAATATTAATAAATTTCGAAAATAGAATTATATATATAAATTCAAATTAATGTATCTCTATTTGCATAAAATAAACTTTAAGTAAAATATAAATAATTATTATATATATTATTTGAACTATATAAAAAAATAGAAAAATGTTTTTCTAAAAATATGTACGCTCGCACATAATCGCACTCGTCGAGCATATTCGTAAAATAAAATTTCGTGCGCGACGTACAATACGAATATGCGATGTACAATACAAAATTTTAAATCAGAACCAAATTTAATAAAAAAAATAGTAGAAATTTGGGGGTTTTACAGTGGCTTCCTTCGGATTCTCTGGCAGGATGTCGTAGACTATGAAGTCAATGAATGGTTGTCTCCAGTCTGGTACTTCGTCGACTGTCAGCACGGAGTAACTCTCAACACATTGAACATTATTCCTGGGACAGACCAACTCATGGCCTATGATGTCAACCAGATAATGAGCTTGATTCGGAACTGCTAAGGAAGCAGCGAGGCCTGCTAGGACATCGGCTTCAATGTTCTGGAGCCTGGGAACATGTTCTATGAAGAACCCTTCCAAGGATGAGATGATGTCATTCACTATTTGGTGATAGGGGATCATGTCTTCATGACGAGCTTCGTATGAGCCCCGGATTTGATTGACGATTAACTGTGAATCGCCGTATGCTTCAAGGTACTCTACCTCCAGCCCTTTTGTAAGTCGGAGGCCAATGACCAAAGCATTGTACTCGACCACATAGTTTGAACAGGGCTCTGTGAGGGAATAAGCTCGATTGATCACCAGCTCGGTGGGAGAAATCAGCACTACTCCGACTCCAGCGACGATGTTGCCCTTGGGCCCAGTTCTAGAAGCATCGTCGAAAAACATTTGCCATATGGTATCATGGGAGGTAACATTTGAATTAGCGACCTCGTCTGGAATCTCTTCATCTATTTTGGTTGACTCCGAACCTGGATGAGCTGCTAAAAAGTCTGCCAGAGCTTGACCTTTAACAGCCTTTTGCGGGACGAAGATCATGTGGTAGGGGACAGTAATATCGCCAAGGTAGCGAGACGAGAGCTGAGTGCACCTGGTTTAGTCATGAGGTCCCTGAGGGGGTTGACTCTTGATTTGACATAGATGGTTTGTCCCGTGACGTAGTGACACGTCTTCTGAATGGCAAAAACCAGAGCAAGGCACTCTTTTTCTACGTCAGTGTATCGATGCTCCGACCCTATCATCATTCGGTTGAGGTAATATATAGCTTGCTCATGGCCTGCCTCGTTGTTTTATGCTAACATAGCACCGAGAGAATGTTCCATCGCTCGTACATAGAGCAGAAATGGTCTTCCAGCAATAGGGGCTACCAGGACTGGAGGGTTCGTCAGATATTCTTTGATACTGTCGAAGGCACGCTGGCATTCTTCATCCCATACGAATGAAATGCCCTTCTTTATGAGGTGGGTGAATGGCTGACATCGTCCGAAGAGGTTGGCGATAAACCTCCTGATGTAGGCTAGCCTCCCTTGAAGGCCTCGATGTTCCCGAAGATTTCTCGGGGGGCCCATCTCCATGATTGCCTTCGTCTTCTCAGGGTCCACGTGGATACCCTGGAAAGTGATGATCAAACCCAAGAACTTTCCCGCTGGATACGCCTAAGAAGGATTTTGTGGGATTCATTTTTAAATTATGCTCTCGTATCAGGTCGAACACTGTCCTCAGATCATGTAGATGATCTTCCTTAGAGCGGCTTTTGACGGCGATGTCATCGACGTAGCATTCTACTGTCTTGTACAGGTGGTCTCTAAAGATGATGCTCATAGCTCTTTGATAGGTGGCGCCAGTATTCTTTAAACCGAAAGGCATGACTGTGTAGCAGTATGTGCCAATTGGTGTTCAGAATGATGTATGCTTTTCGTCATCATGGAACACCTTGATTTGGTTGTATCTTGAGAAACCATCCATAAATGACATGCGCTCAAAGCCACAGGTGTTGTCGATCATGATGTCTGTGATAGGGACAGGAAACTGATCCTTAGGACACGCCTCATTCAGATTGCGAAAGTCGATGCAGATTTGAATCTTTCCACTTTTCTTGAAAACTGGTACTACGTTGGCAACCAAGTCTGGATGCTGTTCCTCACGGATGAAGCCGCTGGCTATCCGTTTGTTGACCTCAGCTTCAATGGCGTTCATGACGTCGGGGCAGAACCGTCGTTGCTGTTGCTTGACTAGTTTTACGTCCAGACGGATATTTAGCTTGTGAAGTGCAACCTCGGGGTTCAGTCCTGGCATATCTTTGTAGCTCCAGGCGAACACGTCGATATATTCTCTGGCGAGTTGTAGTAGTGATTCTCGCTCTTCGTCTGTCAGATTCTTGCTGACGATGATGGGCTTTAGAGGGGACTCATCACCGAGATCGACTTGTATAACCTCATCCTCGGTTGGAGGCTCTCTTTATTCGAACCGCTTCTCCCACTGCGCATCTAGTTGTTGTGTCTACGGCTCTAACTTAAGAAGTCCAGGAATGTCTTCATCTTCTTCGTAGGCGTCGGCAAATACCATATTTATGGACAAGACTTGCCTGAATACGTCCTCGATTCTAACATCTGAATCGGAAGTGGGTGATCCGGTTGAGTGTGAATGCCAGTCGCATTCCTCGTCTGAGCTTTCAGGGGTCGTTGCCGGTGTAACATAACCTAACCTACATCTGGTTTTGTTGTAATAGTCTCATGGTTTACCAGCCGGGACCGACAATCGTAAGGGTAGCCGCCTTCCAGTGTCGTAGTTTAAGTCTGGTGTAGTTTTCAGATCATACCGTTGTTTTTGCATGAGGTACTTGGATTGGGAACTATACAGATAAAGGGGCAATCTTCCGATGTCGGGTTCGAGATCAACTTCTTCTACCCTAAAGGGTCGTGGGTCATTCTTCCGGCCGAAGATGATTGGATGATCCTCTCCCTCGATTATACGGTAAGCGTCTTCCACTGGAGTAAGTTGGTTTACGGTGTAGACATTCGTTACCTGTGCGTGCAGGTGAGTGCCTATACCGTATTCCATAGCATACATTGTACAAAGCTTATTAAGCTCGAGGATAGCCCTTTATTGATGAAGTAAGGTATATTTTCCAGTGGGATTACATCATCTGTGGATGAAACATCAGTGTAAGCAGCCACATACTTGGCCAGTTCTGACTCTTCTTCAGCTACGCCGTGTGTAAATAAAGACTGAGAGGATGACTTAGGCAGTTTGATCATCAGGGGCTCTATGGGTGGAGCAGAACGTGGAGTCATTGGCGTACTAGCCACCCCCAGCTTGGTGCTCGGTGCTGAGCGGGGATTTGTTGGCTGGCTAGCAGTCCCCGGCTTAGCGCTCGGCTGCCGGTTCATTCTAGGAAAACGAATTATCATCGGCCTGACAGAGGGATTGAGATCTTCTGTTTATTGCTGGCTAGCTTTAGGCAAACTGATTGACTGTGGCTCTGTCGTGGGTCTTAGTGCTTGGCCAGACCTTGGCAGTCGGATTATCATTTGTTTCTCCTGTACAGAGGGGCTAATTGCGTCCTTACGCAGAGTGGCTGTAAGGGGCACAGTTATGCCAGGTTTACGGGCTTGGAGGTGGATCGTCAGAGGTTCTTTTGATCCAGGTGCTGCCTCAGTTTGAGCTTGAGTATCTCCTTCGGTGAGATGCTTTTTCGACTTCTCATACAAGCATAAGTCTGAGTAGTAGGATTCAACCCCTTTGAAGGGATCGATGTCGGCAAATTCTGTCCTCACGAAGCTGTGCTTGTCGACGTACTTGAAGCACTGGTGCAGTGTGGAGGGCACGATCATGTAATCGTGTATCCAAGGACGCCCCAGGAGAATATTATTGGAAGTATCCACATCTATGACAAAATAGGTCACTTCTGACTGAAGGTCGCCGATTTGGCACTTCAAGCGAATCTTTCCGATCGGATAGCTTCTACCTGAATTGAAACTGCTGATGGCGGTGCTTGTTGGCATCAGAAGATGCATTAGGATGCGCAGATGATGTAGTAGGCTCTTTAGGATGATGCTTATGGAAGAGCCGGGATCAATATACATGTGATCCACCTTGACATCGCCAATGTAACCAGTGTAATAAAGAGGGCGATCGTATAGGTTGGTCTTGATAAGCATATCCTGCGGAGTAAAGACGATGTTGGGCATTGTGCCTATGCAAGCGCTGTCCTGGAGATCTGCAGGCGAGCTTTTCCAGTGAGATTGGATTGAGCCAGATATTCGTCGACATTCTGGAGTGCCTTGCTTAGTGCGACGCGAACATCCTTGGAGAGTCTCAGGAGTTCGTATAGCGATAATTTGGACGGTATATTGGCAAATTGTGCCAGGATATCAAAGTTGTATGGCCTCTCCAGCCCATGAGACGTTTCTCTTCAGAGCGGTTTATCGAAGCGAGTCTCCTTTGACCTAGGCTTGTTGGTCGTCGAAGGCTGCAAAGGTCCTGGAGAATCAGCAGCTGTTGACTGATGGTCTTCAACCGAGTTACCCGGTGGAGGTTGGGTTTGTGCGCCAGAGCGGGTAACAACAGCAGTAGCTTATTCGACCTCTGCCGAGATCGTGCGGCATGATTTGACTTTCCCATTCTTCTTCTTGCTGGTGGAGGGAGGTGCGGACTGAGTCACCTCAGGTACCAAGTATGGATGGACCCACATGATCTCCCTCCGTGATGTGGTAAGGGGCACTAGGCCAGCAGCCTGGTCTCGGGGAGGTAGAAGGTTGGCGACCTCTATCTTTGCTCTGGGGACGAGTACTACTCTATCTTGAGTTTTTGTCGGAAGGAAGTTGCCAAATTATACTGACACCATGTTGGCTGCTACAGTCACCTCTTCGAAATCAATGGCAAGGGCCTTAGAATCGATGAGATGCTGGATATATCTCTTCAGTTGGTAGCAATCATGTGTAGCATGGTGGACATAGCGATGGTAGTGGCAGTACTTGGGGTTCTCCATTTCTGCAGGTCGAGGTTCACGCCTTGGAGGAGGGAGCTGAATTCGACCTCCTTGTATGAGCATGTCCAAGATGGGCTTGACATGGCCGTCCTCGAAGGAATAGGTAATCTTAGGCCACTACTTCTTTATTAGCTTCGGTTCAGGCTTCAGCGCTGTGTCAGCCACCATAGCCTGTTTGCCCTTGTTGTCTCGATTGTTGGAGGGATTACCACCATTGTTGTTGTTGGTGCTAGAGCGTTTGCCCTTGTCCTCTCCTTCTGAGACGTGCAATCCGAATTTGCAAGCTTTCTTCAATTTGTCTTCTGTGCTAGTGGCGCTGATAATGAAAGTCTTCCAATCTTTAAACTGACTTTCGCCCATCCAGAGGCTGATCGTGGAAAGTAGCCTATTTTGGCAAATTTTAATTAAGGAGGAATCAGGGTTACTGGAAGGCAACTTCACCGCGGTCAGGCAAAATCGCTCGATATAGTTCTTTGTCAACTTCTTTTCTTCCTGAACAACGTCCATGAGGGTAGATATTGTCACGTCTTGTCATACCTCGTAGAACCTCTCCAGGAACATACGTTTGAAGCCGGTGAAAGAATGGATGCAGTTGTCCGACAAGTTGCCGTACCAGTCGAAGGCGACCCCTTCGAGTTCCCCGATGAACAGTCGTGTAAGGATGGCATCCTCATGAGGCAGATGGTTGGTTGTGACCTCGAAGTAGGTGACAAACCTGCTTGTAGATGTCTTTCCATCATACGGATTGATGTTGAATGGTTTATATCTTGGTGGGAAGGGAACATCTCTCCACGCAGCAGGATACGGTTGTCGTATCCTGAGGTCTTGGCAATTTTTTCGGGCGTAGAACATGGCCCGGAGCTCCTGGACCTCTCTTCTTGCCTCCCTGGCCTCGTCTGCAGTGGTGGGAGCCAATATTTTAGAAGGATTATCACCCAGGTTTGGTGCAGCTGAATTCGAATCCGCATTGATCGCGGGACCCAAGCTTGTTTTGCTAGGCATCCTTCCTTGTAGAGTTGGAAGGGCCACTTTGATCTCGTCCACGGACTTGACCAAGGCATGCGGTATGGCCTCCAGAGTGTCGATGCGTTGGCAATCACTGGAACCATCTTGGTTGCTATCCGTCATGCACACCGTCCTCACGTGAGAAGAGATGGAAGGAATGGTGAAGGATGTGCCCTCTGAGTCATACCCTTGTATAGAGAAATCGTCATGGTACGTGGGAATGTTCTCCTCTGGTTCGGATTCAGAAGGAGTGGAACCTCCAGCTTCAAAGCTTGCCTCATCTTAAGAGTAGTGGACGTCCTGGGGGACGTCGGGATCAACTGCATCTGTTGGGTGGATCGTTTCCTCTGGATCATCTTCTTGGAACACCGGATTGTCGTAGATATTTGGGAGAGTGCTACCCCCGGCTCCTGTGCCTCCCAGAGACGTGGACGATAAATCTCCAAGTGTGGAAGATTTTATTTTTGAGCGGGTACCTTGGTAAACTCCTCCTGTAACGGTGGTAGACAACCGTTTAGAAGAGAGTTTCTTGGTTACGCCGGTGGAGATTTTTGGACTGGAGACATTTGTTTTCTTTCCTCTACCGCTGCGAGGAATCTTTATAGCAGAATTGCAGGAGGCGACGAGAAGCGCTTCGTCTTCTGAGTTTGGGTGTTGCAGCCATTGGAAGACGGACCGCCGGTCTTCTTGTACTGCTGCTTTGTTGCAGCAGCATATGACAATGACTTGGGTGCATTGATGTCCCTGACAGGACTCTCTGCACATTAAATCTTCATCTCTTTCCTTGCGTTTGTGAAGAATCATGTTGTGCAAGTTACTCATTTTGTGGGCCCGAGAGTTCTGAGCCCATGAGTGTGTTGGCCTCCTGACTGCTTCCTGATGTGGGGGTAGCACGAGTACTTGCCCCTGATCCTTGTTGGGAGATTCTTGATAACTATCCCGTTCGTTGGCCGTCGGGGGCTGGACAAGGATAGTTTTATACAACTTTCCATCAGGGGCCCGCGTAATAGTCAGCGGGACGCCCTGGTAGTCAGAAGTTGGGACAACCGACTGAGCTCGTCGATCCCGCATTGCCCGAGACTTCTTCCTTCTAGCACCTGAGAGTGCATAGTAGGAAGTGTCCATGGAGATTGGCACATGAGAGCATCTGGGGTCAGGATCGCCTGAGAGGCGGTCGAAGACTGATCGTGAGCCCCATGGGACAGATGGTATGTGGCTGGGATCAGTGGCCGTGGAGGCTGTCTGCATGCGGCTATCCTTTGTGGCCGTAGGAGCCTTCTTTATGTGGCTAGAAGCGGTGGCCGCATGAACCTCCGGGATGCGGCTGGAAGTCATGGCCATGCAGGTTGCCTGCATGCAGCTGGCAGTTCTGGCCGCATGGTCTTTCTATATGCGGCTGACTTTTGTGGCCGTATGAGTTTTCTCCATGCGATTGGCAGTTGCGGCTGCATGAGCCTTCTTCATGCGGATGGCGCCTTTATGCGGCTTGGACCGTATAGAGTTCCTCTTTGCCCCTGCTACTACAACATCATAGTATTTTCTTCTGCCAGACTTGGGAACAGCAGAGTCCTCTATTGTCTGAAGTGGGGTTGCCTGCGAGGCTTCTATGCCATCTTGAGCAACAGAGAGTACTTCTTCGAGAGCATGGAAAGGAGCGAATGATTTGGGCCGCCACTCCCTGTGGGCCTTCTTCGTGCGGGCTCGCCGCTGGACAGGGCCAGCGCTCCCGTCGGAGTGCATTTCTTCAAATGCTTGCTGGTCGAACCGGGCGACCAGCATTTGTTGAGTGGAGCCAAGTTTGTCTGCGTCTGATTGTGTTACCAACTCCTCAGCCGTGGAGAAGTTAGTCCCCAGCAGAGTCGCCATCGTGTTTGCCATTGATTGTAAAAGTATAAATCAATTTTATAGGAGGACTGAACTTAGAATCACAATACAAAATCGCTCGTACAAAGAAAGCCTAGGAATGAAAACCTTGGTACAGTAATCTAAGTACGATTGTTTATTTTTTATTTTGGGGTGACAATAGAGGCTCGGGAAAGCGACAGCAGCTCTGCCTTACTCCTTGGACGATCGGACATAGCCTTGGCTTTGATGAAGAAATGCTCTCGGGATATGTGGGAAGAATCCTCTTTGCGTGCCTTTATCTCTCTGCGTGTCCAGCTGGATGGAAAGAGTCTCTTTCTTTCTGGAATTCTTCTCCTCTTTTTCTCCTCTTTTCTTCACGGTTTACAAGGGAATGGCACCTTGCTATTTATAGAAGTGAGGGTGTGATCATTATGGTTTGCAATGGTTCCCCCTTGAAAAGTCGACGGCCAATCATCTGGACCATTAATCTTGATTGTATTACATCTGGGCAGTTAATCCTTGATTACGCCAAATCCGTATGGGCAATTAATGATAATTACAATGAATCTTCATAATTTGTCATGACATGCTCGGATCTCCCGCCACGTATTCAATTTGCTTAATTACAACAAATCTGATTTGATCCGTGTAATTATGGTCATTGCACTAAATCTAGTTGTTATGATTTGCGAGCAGCCATAATTTCGAGGGGATAAGACAACCACGTGTCTCAACTGTCATGAGGATCACCACATGTTTTAACTGTCATGAGGACCGCCACGTGTCTTAACTGTAGTGAGTGGGACGTCCTGACAGAGACGCATGAATATGGTCTCTAAATAAACCGCATATGGGTGGCCCCCACACTCCTAGCCGCATGAAGGTAGCAGTCGCATGAAGGTGGCAGCCGCATGAAGGTGGCAGCCGTATGAAGGAAGCAGCCGCATGAAGGTGGTAGCCGCATGAAGGAGGCAGCCGCATGAAAGTTGCAACCGCATGAAGGTAGCAGCCGCATGAAGGTGGCAGCCGTATGAGTAGAGCAACCGCATGAAAAGAGCAACCGTATAGGGGTGTCAGCCGCATAGGAGTGGCAGCCGCACATGGAGCTTTGGACTTGACGGATCATGTCAGCTATAAAAGATTTTCTTCTTTTTCCTAGGAGCACGCCATCATGTCAGAGTCATCATTTCGACATTAATGTCAGAGCTGTCATTTCTCAGAGCTGGCATTGTCAGGGCTGCCGTCAGAGTAATTAATTCAAGCTGCTGCTTTATGGCCAGTTGTCGTATCGGACAGCGTGAGGCTACATGGCGTGGAGCCATCCGAGCCACATGAAGGACTTTTGGAGCTGCATGAGGCTCCTTCTGTTTGTGAGCCGTATGGGATCCTGAAGGACTTATGAGCCGCATGGGCTTTCCTTGTCTTTTTCCATGCTTCTACATATATATGTACATTACAATATATATATATATATATAACATATATACATTCATTAGTTAGGATCCTTCAACATGTCATTCATGAAAGCAAAAGGAAAGGGAAAGGTGAAAGGAAGGCAAAAACTGGAAACAAAAGGGAGAAAACTGAGAAATAGTGAATAAGGAAAAACTGGGAAACTGTGGACATGTGTGTGCATATATGTATGTGTCATGTATGTGTGTGAGTACATATTCTCAGTAAATCATTGAATACATTTCAGTTTCAGTTAAACAGTGTTCCTGTGTATAGCAGTGAGTGAACATATCCACCACATTCATTCTCAGTTCACTGATGTTGAACAGTTAACCATACATTAATCAATTCTCAGTTTTAACCCAAAATCAAAATCTCATTCTCAACTTTACTTATTAACATTCAATTATACATGCATTCATTTATACATTTATCTACCTACACTATATATTAGGATACATACATGCATTGTACATTCATTCATTCATGCTTGCATACATTATATATTTTACTTAGCATATATCATTTCAGGTAAATACTAAATCAAAACCCCAATTCTCCTTAAGCCCAAAATTGAAATGAACAATTCAATTAACTCTACATACAACCCATCATTCAACTCAGATTTTAACATACATCTAAAATTTCTCAGGTTTTATATATCAAACCAAACCAACCTAAATCTTATTTCAACTAGTTAACACATGATATAAAGCATTATAAATCCAAAATCCAAAATCAGGTATAAACTCAACCTGAACATTCAGGTTCAAGCTTCAGGAATCTCAGGTTTACATATAAATTCAAATTTCAGTTACCAGTTCGTATCATGCATTGAAATCAGAAAATGCCATTCCCATACAAAAATTTGAATACCAAACATATCTATTTGAAAACTCAATTTAAAATACAACATCAACATAAACCTATGGAGCCTATTACAATATCAAAATGCATTTGAATTTTTATAAAACTAAATCGAAATCTCAAAACTGGGAAATAGTATATATATGAAAATGAATCTCGAACTCCCAAATAAATCGTAAAATTTGAAATAACTAAAGTGAAACACATGTACTGTTATGGGGACATGTCAGGCATGTGCAAGTATGCATTCGTGTCCAGAAATCAGGACACCAATGTGTCCAAAAACCGAAAATTCGAAAGTATCAGACACAGTGCACTGGCTGTCTCGTGCTTGCGTGTCGAGTCGTTGTTGACTCGACACACAACTCGATATGACTCGTGCTCGTGCACAGTCTGTCACGACCCGCACCCGCTTTTCGGACGCGAGCTCGTGAGCAAGCCAACTACATATCGAGCGGACTCCAGCCCGAGTCGAGTACGTATAAGCTGTCAAGGTCATGGTATCATATCTAGTCTAGACTATATCTTAATCCACATGAATCATATAATCAAGAAAGAACAAGTATGGGTCGTGGTCTGCAGCCCACTAGCATATATGTCCGATTAGACTCCAAGAATAATGTGAGTCCATAAAGCTAAGCTGATGAGCAGAATATATCATAAAAGCACGAGAAAGATAGTAAATCAACATCACTGACAAAATACCTGAATCATGCGGATGAAGTCAACTACCACATGCTCAGCTAACTAACTCCGTGCAATCAGCTACCTGAAGAGATCATCAGGTCCTCAGAGGACTAGCAAGATACATAAAACATGCCTACTAAAAGGACAGTAAATAACAGGTGTGGAGAATAAGAACACTGCAAGAAGAACATCTAAGGACGAAGAGTCGTGAGGAAATGTAATACTAGACTTGGCTACCAATCAATCGATTAACCTCTATAGCTTGTAGTACAATGCAAGATACTCCCAATCTATAGTAGATTTTGACTGTAATACAATGCAAGACAATCCCAGTCAAGATTAGCCAATTCTAATATCGATCTCCTCTCCTAAAGGATACAAAGTCAAGTAGACTCCTATAAATTGTAGTACAATGCAAGATACTCCCAATTTATAGTGCCGCAAGTCAAGTCAATCAATCAATCAATATGTGTTATAGGTCGTAGTACAATGTAAGATACTCCCAATCTATGGCATGTCTCAAGTCAAGTCAATCAAGTGATATCAAGGTAGAAGAATCGGCTATAGGTCGTAGTACAATGTAAGATACTCCCAAGATATAGTATGTTTCAACTGTAGTACAATGCAAGATACTTCCAGTCAAGAATGGTCAAGGACAGATAAAAGTGATAACTCAATCACGACAAAAGAGTAACACAAAGAGACAAATATTCCAGCAATATCAAACATCCTATACGTGCACGTAATCTAGAACAAATAAAGCAATCCAGGATGAATCAATCACAATACGGAATCATGTGACAATATAAAAAGGACTACAATAAGAAAAGAGAAACCATGTAAATACTGTATATGTTCGGCAAGGTATACTTGCCTGGAGGTTGCACAGAGAACCAACAAAGTATTGCCAATCAATCAAGTCAGAAAGCACAAGTCATCACAACTGTCTCCGAAAGCTGAAATAAACGTTACCAACATTCTCAGAATAGACTAATTAGCTAGGATTGCCTGTCCTTAAGTCCAATTCTGGACACAGGGGCAAAACGATAATTTTGGGCAAAAACGATGTCCGCCGTTGGACCAGCTTTGCACCGAAAAGCGTGCCAGGGTCAATGGTCTCTAAAGTTGTCAAACTACATGTCTACGGATTTGGTTTTTCGATACGAACCCAACCGTATATCCAAAGTTGGATTCCGGCAGGCCATGCACAAAATCACCCGTTGAGTCGGACCGCGGGGCCCGTAAAACGGCAATTTTATCAATTGTCTCAGAATCGGACCAAACTTGGCATGCAGGACAAGAAAAACGATACGGTCCTGTTGGCGCAAGTTATGTCTCGATCTGACGAGCGTACACAAAGTAATTGAGAAATTTGCACAGTACACGATACGGTGAATTTCGACGGATACGCATCAAATTTGTCGCGCACACGCGACCAATTTGATTTCCGCTAAAGTTCACACGACCACGAAGCCGTTACGCACCTTTCGATACCTTCGGTTCGTGACCACGTCGCCCGGAATGGCGGGACGGACGTGGTATCAGACAATTTTATTGAATTTCTAATATTTTGAAAACGGGTTTTTGTTAAACTTTAGGATCAAACAACTCTGAACCTACTCAATGAAATCAGGGTCCATAAAAAGGGTCTTCGAGTCCTATAGGTTGTCTCAATATCGGTTCAATTAGTTTCTTTGAATCGCTCACTGGTTCGACCGAATCGGCTTTCCAATATAGGGTCGGGGCTGTCCTATAGTTCTGTTTTTAAACCGATTTTATTCTCGACTTCGTGTCGATACATCGGACAGATGGGTCCGATACAACCCAACCTATTTACCAGGTTTTTGAGGGGGTCATGTAGGCTGTTGATAGGATTCGATGGAATAGAAAATAGATGAATACGATTGAAGAAAATTGGGGAAGAAGGGGGCTACCTGTTGTAGATTCGAGCAGAGTCTCCTCTGTTCTTTGTCGATTCTAGCGGCGGTTCCCCGACGTTCAGTCGGCCGACGGTGGCAACATGTGGCTGGGAAGACGCGCAGGAGTCTACGGAGGCCCTCTGATTCATTGGTTGCAAGAATGAAGGAGTTTTCGAAGGGAATTTGTCCACGACACACCCCGCGACTGTGCGTGTTTTATTGGATTTAAATCCCCTGTGGTTGGTCGATTTCTAGGTTGTTTTCTATGTACGAGATCCTAGGGTTTGTGCGTGTAGATAGGATTTGAACTTGGGAAAATTCGTGTGAATGTTTGGTTCAAGATTCGATCAATCCAAATCTTTGCTCGCGGCTGTTAGCAGTTCAGTTCGGGGAAACTGCTATGTTTGTGGGGGAATTAAGTTTGCTGGGTTCAGCTAGGCCGGGCTGAACCAGCTGGCCAGTTCTATGGGCTGGTTGGTTCAGCCTGGTTTGATTGTTTTATTTATTTTAGTTATCTTTTTCTTTTTCTTATTATTATCTATATTATTATCTATATATACATATATATATTCGTATATATATATATATATTTTTTTTTTTTATATATTCATATATATATTCGTATATATATATATATATATATATATATATATATATATATATATATATATATATATATATATATATATATATATACACATATATGTATACGTATGTTCACGTATACATATATATATACACGTATACATTTACATATATATATATATATAAACATACACACATATGTAATATATAGTTATGTGTATTCATACACATACATAATATATATTTTCATATATATTCATATACACATGCACACACACATATATATATATAAATATTATACACACACGAATACATATATATATATTTATATATAATCATATATACATACACATATACGCATATATATGTATATATTTACCTATATAACAAATCTCCAAAAATCTAATTAAATACTTTTAATAGAAAATACCAATCTCAATTTTATATATATATATATATATATATATATATATATATATATATATATATATATATATATATATATATATATATATATATATACTTTCATAAAAAAATATATATACTTTCATAAATTATTAATAATAATAAAACTTCAACATTACAACAATTTCAACCATAGGAGTAGCATTGGTGACACGATATCTCCAACTCACATTGGGCCTAGGAGATCATGTAATAATCCGATTACCATTAAATATTAATACAATAATTAATATAGTCGATTTTGAGGAATTTATCTGCTAAATCCAAAATAAGTACAAAATATTAGCACTTATCAAAATGTGCCAATAAGGTCGTATTGCTCCCACTACATACCTACAAAGGCTTGGATTCGGTTCGGGCCCAGTTCGGGCTAAATCGACACAAACGGGTCTCCTATAAGTCAAATAATATTATTAATAAATAATTAAACTATTTATAATGGTCATGTCACAACTTGGCCTGGTTTTCCTAGTTAGGACACTCCTATAGCTCGGCATTTCCCTACTATGGCCAAATACTATTCAAAGCACGCCACTGTACTATCCGTGCCATGATTCCTAGTCGTCTGGTACTTCAAAACTCAACTATGGCTAAAGTCTTCTACCGTAATAACTAACTAAATAATTATTTATAATATTCTAAATGCATTATTTAAATCAAATAAAAAAAATTATTACAAAATTTCCGGGAAGGGAGGCTACAAATCTACCCACCTTAAAAATAATTTCATCCTCGAAATTCTGATTCATAACTATTTTTTAAAATTCAATGTCTACTATTACCTTAATCTCCTCAAACTTAATTCCTCAAAATATTTTTATGGCCTTCTCTTGTCATTTGGTGTTTACGAAATCTCGAGGACTTCTACTCATCTTTGGTCACACTACTCCCTTGAAATAGAGGTCACTAAGATCATATAATCTTCTAACCAGTAACTAAAAATTCTACCAAGACTATCTAGGACATATGGTACCTATAATCCCTCACATATATAAACAACCAATATTCAATAGTCAAGCAATATATACTATAATTTAAGAATTTATAATAAATTCTAGATAGCACGATCGTTCGTCACCTCGGAATAGGAAGGGACGAGAATCAATGGTACAAGAAGGCAAGGGAGAATAATTGGGAACGAATACGAAGTTTCAAAGATGGTAGAGAATTTCTAATAGAATTTTTAAGGCAGAGTGGATTGAGATCTTCTAAGGTTTAGTCATTATCGCAGGCTCGTACCAGTACAGTTACGTAACTGGTACGATATGCTCTGACCTTCATGGGCCACCACAAAAACTTGTCACGACCCGCACCCGCATTTCGGATGCGAGCACGTGAGCAAGCCAGCTACATATCGAGCGGACTCCAGCCCGACTCGAGTATGTATAAGCTGTCAAGGTCATGGTATCATATCTAGTCTAAACTATATCTCAATCCACATGAATCATATAATCAAGAAAGAACAAGTATGGGTCGTGGTCTGCAACCCACTAGCATATATGTCCGATTAGACTCCAAGAATAATATGAGTCCATAAAGCTAAGCTGATGAGCAGAATATATCATAAAAGTACGAGAAAGATAGTAAATCAATATCACTGACAAAATACATGAATCATACGGATGAAGTCAACTACCACATGCTCAGCTAACTAACTCCGTACAATCAGCTACCTGAAGAGATCATCAGGTCCTCAGCGGACTAGCAAGATACATAAAACATGCCTACTAATATGACAGTAAATAACAGGTGTGGAGAATAAGAACACTGCAAGAAGAACATCTAAGGACGACGAGTCGTGAGGAAATGTAATACTAGACTTGGCTACCAATCAATCGATTAACCTCTATAGCTTGTAGTACAATGCAAGATACTCCCAATCTATAGTAGATTTTGACTGTAATACAATGCAAGACAATCCCAGTCATGATTAGCCAATTCTAATATCGATCTCCTCTCCTAAAGGATACAAAGTCAAGTAGACTCCTATAAATCGTAGTACAATGCAAGATACTCCTAATTTATAGTACCGCAAGTCAAGTCAATCAATCAATCAATATGTGCTATAGGTTGTAGTACAATGTAAGATACTCCCAATCTATGGCATGTCTCAAGTCAAGTCAATCAAGTGATATCAAGGTAGAAGAATCGGCTATAGGTCGTAGTACAATGTAAGATACTCCCAAGCTATAGTATGTCTCAACTGTAGTACAATGCAAGATACTCCCCATCGAGAATGGTCAAGGACAGTTATAAAACTGACAACTCAATCACGAGAAAAGAGTAACACAAAGAGACAAAAATTCTAGAAATGTCAAACATCCTATACGTGCACGTAATCTAGAACAAATAAAGCAATCCAGGACGAATCAATCACAATACGGAATCATGTGACAATATAAAAAAGACTACAATAAGAAAAGAGAAACCATGTAAATACTTTATATGTTCGGCAAGGTATACTTGCCTAGAGGTTGCACGGAGAACCAACAAAGTATCGCCAATCAATCGAGTCAGAAAGCCCAAGTCATCACAACTGTCTCCGAAAGCTGAAATAAACGTTGCCAACATTCTCAGAATAGTCAAATTAGCTAGGATTGCTTGTCCTTAAGTCCAATTCTGGACACAGGGGCAAAACGGTAATTTTGTGCAAAAATGATGTCCGCCGTTGGACCCGCTTTGCACCGAAAAGCGTGCCAGGGTCAATGGTCTCTAAAGTAGTCAAACTATATGTCTACGGATTTGGTTTTTCGATACGAACCCAACCGTATGTCCAAAGTTGGATTCCGGCAGGCCGTGCACAAAATCACCCGTTGAGTCGGACCGCGGGGCCCGTAAAACGGTAATTTTATCAACTGTCCCAGAATCGGACCAAACTTGGCATGCAGGACCAAAAAAATGATACGGTCATGTTGGCGCAAGTTTCGTCTCGATCTGACGAGCGTACACAAAGTAATTGAGAAATTTGTACAGTGCACGATACGGTAAATTTTGACGGATACGCATCAAATTCGTCGCGCACACGCGACCATTTTGAATTCAGCCAAAGCCCACACGACCACGAAGCCGTTACGCACCTTTCGATGCCTTCGGTTCACGACTACGTCGCCCGGAATGGCAGGATAGACGTGGTATCGGACAATTTTATTGAATTTCTAATATTTTAAAAACGGGTTTTTGTTAAACTTTAGGATCAAACAACTCTGAACCTACTCAATGAAATCGGGGTCCATAAAAAGGGTCTTCGAGTCCTATAGGTTGTCTCAATATCGGTTCAATTAGTTTCTTTGAATTGCTCACTGGTTCGACGGAATCGGCCTTCCAATATAGGGTCGGGGCTGTCCTATAGTTCTGTTTTTAAACCGATTTTATTCTCGACTTCGTGTCGATACATCGGACAGATGGGTCCGATACAACCCAACCTATTTACCAGGTTTTCGAGGGGGTCATGTAGGCTATCGATAGGATTCGATGGAATAGAAAATAGATGAGATTGAAGAAAAGTGCGTAAGAAGGGGGCTACCTGTTGAAGATTCGAACAGAGTCTCCTCTGTTCTTTGTCGATTCCAGCGGCGGTTCCCCGACGTTCAGTCGGCCGACGGTGGCGGCAGGTGGCTGGGAAGACGCGCAGGAGTCTACGGAGGCCCTCTGATTCATTGGTTGCAAGAATAAAGGAGTTCTCGAAGGGAATTTGTCCACGACACACCCCGCGGCTGTGCGTGTTTTATCGGA
>JANAVB010039418.1:4180367-4202867 GCA_029216955.1 Iris pallida
TTTCATGTCATGGGCTATGGGCCAAGTTGCAATAGTCATGGAATTAAATTCCTAAGTCATAAGTCATTGAACCTATTCATTATTCCTCCTATTGAAACTAGATTCTAAATAACTAAAATTGGTTTGACTTAAGTTAGACTAGGGTCACACCATGCTAACCAAGTCACCATAGCAAGGGTCAACATCTAGGTTAGTCTCTAAAGTCACAACTAGTAAAAGTCAAAATTAACAACCATCATTCCAATAATTAATCAAATAATTCCAATAAGTCAAAATGACCAAATTACCCATAGGCTAAAAATGATAAATAAATATCCCAAATACATGGCTAGGCTCTAGGTCAGACAGTCTCTCGGGTTTCACTAGCAGCACATTAAAATCATAAGTCATGACTTAAAACAATTTTAAATTGATTAAAAATCACCAAAATTCAAAATGTGATATAAATCTCAACAAATAATAATTATAATTACAAAAGTTCAAAATTACCCTCATTTGGAAAACTGGGTGTTACAAGTCTACCCCCTGAGAAAAATTTCGTCCTCGAAATTAAGATGATCGTACCCCTACTAGGTCAAACCCCCAATCAAATCAAGGTCAAGAAAACTATATCTAAAACATGCAAATTGTGGTACTACTGGTCGTGATATCACGGTCTTAATCAGGGTCACTATATTATCTAACATATCACAAGCATATCTTGGAAGGTACTAATGGAAATCACACATAAAGGTGGAAAGGAAGAACAAGAAGGACAAACCTGCTAACCCATCACCTGTAGCGTCAGTCTCCTCGACTGCCATCGCACAAGCTCCACCCCTCTGGTGCTAGGCGTGGTGCTGTGCCACAGGTGGCCTAGCTCCCTCAAAAGAAGGTGTAACGGAACAATCTATCTTCTGGTGGGCACCAGTCCCACAGAAATAGCAAACCTTCAGCCTCTTTCTGCACTGCTCCTAGACATGTCCCGGCTTCCTGCAGTAGGAAAAACTGATCATCTTCGGGTCCTGACCCCGGTACTGTTGCTGCACCTGCTGAACTCCCACTGGTGCCTGTGTCTTATGATTCTGTACATGAGGCCTCTTGGCCTGGCCTCCGCTGCTGCTGGTACCGTGAGCATTCCGTCCCTCTTGAGCCTCAGCTCAAGATCATCCTCCGCTGCTTGGGCTCCTACCAGGATCTTCTCAAAAGTGGTGATGCGGGCACTCTTGGTGTAGGACTTCACCTCCTTGACTAGCCCCTTCCCGAACCTCCGAGCCTTCGTCGCGTCAGATAACCCCTCAACAAACCTGCCCAGACGGCAGAACTCCCCAGCGTACTCCTCGACAGTCTGACTACCCTGTACTAAAGCCTCGAACTGTGTCTCGAGGGCACCAAGCGCTGCATCGGGGAAACACTTCTCCTTGAACAGCTTCTTGAAGGCTGCCCAGGACTGCCCATCTGTACCAACGCTCAGGTATGTCTGGTATCATGTGCTAGCCAAATCCTGCATCATACTGGCCGCCGTCTCGATCTGTAGCCTCGCTGGAATCTCTGCCATCCTAAAGATCTCCTCCATGTTCTCAATCAACTCATCTGCGTACAGAATGCCCTTTGTACCCCTAAAATCTTGCGGGTGCATCTTCTGGAAATCTTGGATGCCCTTCTCCAACGACTGATACGGCTACTGAACTGCTGCCCTCTCAACTAACGTCATGGCCAGATAGATGCCCCGACTGAACCATGCCGTCTGATGCTGCCGCTGGGCCTGCTGGGCTTTCATGAACTGCTGAAAGAAAATGAACAGCTGGACTGTGTCAATGAATCCAGAAGGCGGTTGCTGCTGCTGGAGCAACTCTGGAATCACCGGGCTCTGCCTATGCACTGGTGGATGAGCTCCTCCGAAAGTAGCTGAAGCACCTATCCCAGCTGGCATAACTGGTGCTGCGGTATCGGGGGCTGGCTGCACAGGACGAGAGGTGGCAGTCCTCTCAGCAGTATCCCTCGGTCCGTAGCGATGGGATCTAGTCTCGACCATCCTGGAGACAGATCAAACAAGGAATCAATACTAAGATAGAAGCGATAAATCAAGGGAGGACAGTTAATTTCAAGGAGGACAAATCAGCAAAATGTATAGATGGCATGAATTGAAGCATAGTTTTTCCTAACCGTGATTGAGTATCTCACCGTTGAAGCCTATCGTTCAATCCTATCGCAGGCTCGCAGCAGTACAACTAAGTCACCGTACTACCACGATATCGTACTAATGCGACACTCGACCTGTATGTGCCACCACTAAAAACGTGTCACGACCCGCACCCATTGTGAGGGTACGAGTACGTAACAGCGCCCAGCCTAAGCCGCAGTGTCGGCGGTAGAACGCTGTTCTAGGTCACTACTTAACCAACAACTCACGTAATTATATAATGTACTTGTCAAATCTCAATTCCGAACGGAAGACAAGTATAAATATAATGAAATCTCAATCACAGTCTAAGCACGATATGATAACAAAGAAGTTTATAACTAAGACTAAATAATAACAACAAAACCAACTACTAAATAATAATAATCTTAAAACAAACTCAAAACAAAACATATCTCAACTTATTTACAATTCATGTTCTAAAACATGAAACTAAACCAAGTCAACTAGCTAGTCTTCCGATCACTCTGAGTGTCGAGGCCAAAGGTAACTAAACCATCTCCTGGTCCATAATAAGTAGGGCAGGTGTCCTCAGGGCAATCATCTGTAAAATTTTCAACAGGTCTAGTCAGGACAGGAACAAGCACATCTCATCTAAAAAACCAAGTAAATGACAGAACTATAAAGCAGTTATAGACAGTTGTAATGATGAACATGGCAGTTTATGTTCAGGTGATGGTATAGTGAGACAGTTAAAGTACAAGGAAAATAAGGTAACTAAAACAAGAGAAGAATCATGGCAATAAAGACTGTAAAATAGAATCTAGCTGAACTAGAGTAACATGGTATAAGTCCAGACAATAAATGTAGACAAGTGTAAACTTCAATATAAATCCAGTACAAGATGAATCTAATACAAGACGAATCCAGTACGGAACGATTCCAGTCATAGTGATCAATGATCCCAAGGTGAGTCCATCCTATACTCTAACAGTGTGTTTTTAAAATACCGAGGTCGACATATAAACGGCTATAGGTAATCCGACACATCACACACCTGGCAGGGTGTGAGATGGCTATCATTCTAGTTTGATTCCAGTATTTGGGTGATTCCAGATTTGGGGTATGTCTATATGTCTTACTCAAGTATTTCCTCTCCTAGGAAGTACAAGTGAATACAGAATCCGACATGAGAATCGAGATAAGTCCAGCCAAATATGAAGATACCAACAATGATTCCAGAATGATTCCAGTAATAGAGGCCATACAATATGGTATGTATGTTGCATACATGAATCCAGAAATATCCATACGTGTTGTAACAGAGAATCACATAAAACTAACTAGAACTGAAGTACAATAATTGACAAATAAATGAGAAAACTATCAAAGGATGTACTCGCCTGACACTCTGAAAAGAGTAGTATAATATCAGATGTCTGCAATGGAGTCACAATGTCCTAAATAGAGCAATGTGGGTTATGACTTGTTCAATATGAAAATAAAAGAAGATACAATACAGTCTACATGATTTCTAGGCCAATCTAGGTCAAAGTTAAACTTGGTCAACTCTGGGTCAAGCCAAGTCAACACTCTAGTCAACTAGGTCAAACCCTAGTCAAACTAATCTAAGGTCAGTCAAATCAAGTCAAACTAACATAGCCTATAGGGTAAACCTTACTCTAGGCATATATACAATACATAATACACGCACTACACTCACATTTATGCATACTTTATATATTACTAACATACACATACATATTTTCATATATGGATACTTGCATTACATCAAATCGGATACATGCATATCCTATTACATACTACCATTCATACATATCATTCATGCATATAGAGGCATACATTGGATACTACCTTATCATTAAGCATACATTGTATATCATTCTATATTACATTACATTGTATTAGGGCACACAACATGCATACATTGTAGTCATGCATATATATGTACATTATAATATATATATATATATATATATATATATATATATATATATATATATATATATATATACATAACATATATACATTCATTAGTTAGGATCCTTCAACATATCATTTATGAAAGCAAAAGGAAAGGGAAAGGTGAAAGGAAGGGAAAAACTGAATAGAAGGGAAGGAAAAAAAACTGGAAGAAAAAGAGGGAAAACTGAGAAAAAGTGAATAAGGAAAAACTGGAAAACAGTGGACATGTGTGTGCATATATGTGTATCCTGTGTCTGTGAGTACATATTCTCAGTAAATTAGTGAATACATTTCAGTTTCAGTTAAACAGTGTTCCTGTGTATAGCAGTGAGTGAACATATCCACCACATTTATTCTAAGTTCACTCATGTTGAACAGTTAACCATACATTAATCAATTCTCAGTTTTAACCCAAAACCAAAATCTCATTCTCAGCTTTACTTATTAACATTCAATTATACATGCATTTATTTATACATTTGTCTTCCTATATTACATATTAGGATACATACAAGCATTGCACATTAATTCATTAATGCTTGCATACATTATATATTTTACTTAGCATATATCATTTCAGGTAAATACTAAATCAAAACCCCAATTCTCCTTAAACCGAAAACTGAAATGAACAATTCAATTAACTCTACATACAACCCATCATTCAACTCAGATTTTAACATACATCTAAAATTTCTCAGGTTTTATATATCAAACCAAACCAACCTAAATCTCATTTCAACTAGTTAACACATGATATAAAGCATTATAAATCCAAAATCCAAAATCAGGTATAAACTCAACCTGAACTTTCAGGTTCAAGCTTCAGGAATATCAGGTTTACATATAAATTTGAATTTCAGTTATCAGTTCATATCATGCATTGAAATCAGAAAATGCCATTCCCCCCTCAAATTCGAATACCAAACATATCCTTTTGAAAACTCAATTTAAAATACAACATCAACATAAACCTGTGGAGCCTAGTACAACATCAAAATGCATTTGAATTTTTATAAAACTAAATCAAAATCTAAAAATTGGGAAACAGTATTTATATATATGAAAATGAATCTCGAACTCCCAAATAAATCCTAAAATTCAAAATAACTAAAGTGAAACACATGTACTGTCATGGGGACATGTCAGGCATGTCCAAGTATGCATTCGTGTCCAGAAATCGGGACACAATGTGTCCAAAAACCAAAATCCGAAAGTATCAGAAACAGTGCACTGGCTGTCTCGTTCTTGTGTGTCGAATCATTGTGGACTCGACACAGAGCTCGATATGACCCGTGCTCGTGCACAGTCCTAGAGGGGACATAGGGGTACGTGTGTGTCACCCTGAAACAGGCTAAAGTGTCGCCGTGTCCTTGATACGAACACGTATCAGGACGTATCTGTGCGCGTGTGTGCATGTGTACAAAATTAGTACGAGTCAGATTTCTCCCAATCCGCTCGATGAAATCTTCCCAAATTTAGTGTGTGTCGTGTCAGTAATTGCTCGTACGTCTCCATAAATTTTTGTGGTGTCTCATGCCGTGTCGTGTCCTGTGTCGACCCCGAGCAGCAGGACAGCGCACGGTGGTCTCGTGCTTCGTGTTCGTGTCAGATTTTGACATGAAAATGAAATAGGGGTCAACTCAGTCAAGGAGGATTATGATCTATACATGTAGGGCTACAAGTTTATTCAAACACATTTCAAAATTATCCAAATAAATCCTATTGAGGCATTCTAACAAACACATACACATACACATACACATACACATACACATTGACACTGTCCGATACAGACACCAAAAGGACTCGATTTCTAACCAAATTTGAGGAACAGCTAGGGGATACTAAGATCTAGCCTACCATGTAAAGAAAACAGAATTAAAATACAATTTAAAGGGTTTACCTATAGGTTGCAAATGACAAAGAAAAGCCCCAAATCGATTGATTTCTATTGCTAGCCACATCCTCCAAATTGCTCACAAACTAAATTTACTCTCCATGAATCAAATAGAGGAGGAATAGAATCTATTGTAAAAGATTTGAATCAAAAAGGACTTGAAATAAGAACGTTATAGATTAGGGAAGATTGCTCTTTACCTCTTTCTTCTAAATGTTGAAACAACACAAAAGAGGCAAGAACATTCAATGAGATGCTTTACAGGGGAGAAAACTAATGTTGGCCGGCCTAGGTATACTGAAATTAGGGTTAGGGTTTCATGTCATGGGCTATGGGCCAAGTTGCAATAGTCATGGAATTAAATTCCTAAGTCATAAGTCATTGCACCTATTCATTATTCCTCCTATTGAAACTATATTCTAAATAACTAAAATTGGGTTGAATTAAGTTAGACTAGGGTCACACCATGCTAACCAAGTCACCATAGATAGGGTCAACATTTAGGTTAATCTCCAAAGTCACAACTAGTAAAAGTCAAAATTAACAACCATCATTCCAACAATTAATCAAATAATTCCAACAAGTCAAAATGAACAAATTAACCCTATGCTAAAAATGATAAATAAATATTCCAATCACATGGTTAAGCTCTAGGTCAGACAGTCTCTCGGATTTCACTAGCAGTACATCAAAATCACAAGTCTTGACTTAAAATAATTTTAAATTGATTAAAAATCACCAAAATTCATAATGTAATATAAATATCAATAAATAATAATTATAATTACAAAAGTTAAAAATTACCCTCATTTTGAAAAACTGGGTGTTACACTAGATCCAATATATGGCTATTTCATGACATACTTGTTCATGCTTTACTTTTGGCAATAAATGGCTAGAAATCCGGTTCTGTTCAGGCAAAGGGTTACAACCCTGGTCCTTATTTGGTTTAAGGATTGTAACCTGGCTTTCGGAATAGGTCCTCGTCCTCTCTTCAATTGTTGTCTTATTTATATTTTCTGTTTTCCTATTATTATTCTTGTTTATGTTCTGACATACTGATTTTAGTTCTTAAGTGAAGCCTCCCTTGTGGCACTTGCTCTTTCTGGGGTCTGACCCAGCTGGTTTTGTATGACCAAATTTGAGAGCAGCACCCGAGGATCTTTCCGCCTTCCAGCCAGATGGTGAACACTAGAAGAAACCCTGGCAATGAGTAGGTTTATTTTGCTCTCCCACTCTAATTGTAAAATTATTCTTTGGAGGTGTTTAGCCGTCGAGCAAGTGTTAGCTCGTGTTGAATACCTTACTTACTGTTTGCCTACGGGCTGTAACAAGATTAACAAATCCTATGGTTGATCATGTATGACTGAAACTCTTGCTAGTCCTCGCATTTTATACGACTAGCTTCATGATCATCTGTATATGAAATGTATGGGACGCCTTACTATTGAATATCTGATGGTCTAACATCTTATAACTATTATTACTTGCTTAAGATTAAGACACTAGGCTTGTTCTTGGCCACAAGAGACTAATGGCTTGTAGATAAACCCTCATACATCTAGACAGTCGTGACTGTATATCGAAGTAGATTACACTTCTATATACGTAGTTGGCTATGTCTGTCCTCCGCTCTCCAGTATTCTGGTTCTGGGCGTAACACAAGGCTACAAAAGAATAAAGACGACGAGTAGAGATTACCCGAACACGATCCTCCTTCGAAAATGGCCTTCAATCCTCCTTCTTCTCGTCCAAAGGTGCAATGGCACTCTTGCCTGTTTTCTCTTTATTTTCCTTAATGTTGTTTTGTGATTAGGGCTAGGAAAAACCATATATAATTCCCCTAATCCACAGCAAAACCTGGACCGTAGGATACGATCCTACGGTATAAAAATACCCTGGAATCAGCCTCAGCCCATCGATACAGAGTTTGGCCATAAATCTGTGTTTTTATGACATAACAGTTTTGGAACCAAGGGGACAGAGTTCGGCCAGAACTCTACCTCCCTTGTTCAAAAAAGTACTCTGGTAGCTCCCGAGCTTCTTTTTCGTCTCTGAATGGCCTCGTCACCTTCCTGAGCTTCTCTGACACACAGACGACGCTCGTCGCAGGCCGAGGTCTTCTCCATATAGATTGGGAACCCCACTTACTCCAACATTTCTTCCTTTTCACAACTATGTGGAGGAGGTCGTCATCCCGACAATCTGCCTGCAGAACTCAAACTTTTTCCTTGGTAGAATCTTGGTGAACATATCTGTTCCATTATCATCTGAATGAACCTTCTCAAGCTTCGCGTTCTTCTTCTCAACCACATCCCGTATCCAATGATACCGAGTCTCGATGTGCTTGAACAGGCTATGAATGGTCCGATTCTTCACAAGGTAAATAACACTCTGACTATCGCAAAGTAAAGTATACTACTCTTGCTTCAGCACCATTTCCTGTAATAGATTTTTTATCCATAGCAACTCCTTGTAAGCCTCCGTCTCTATAATGTACTCTGTCTCTATCGTCGATAAGGCAATACACTTCTGCAATCGCGACTGCCATGATACCGCTCCTCCAGCAAACAATATCACATAGCCCAAAGTTGTTTGCCTCGTGTCTATATTTCCAGCTATATCAGTGTCGGTATTTCCAACCAGCTTCGGCTCATCACTACCAAAAGAAAGTCTTCCATCAACAGTGCTCTAAAGGTATCAAAGAATCCACTTAACCAGACTCTAATGCACCCTTTCAGGATTTGAAAGATACTCGCTAACTGTGCCAACTGTATGAACGATGTCTGGCCTCATACATACTATAGCATACGAGAGGCTTCCTATATTTGAGACATATGGAACCCGCTCCATATCTTTTTTTTTGTCCTTGGTAGATGGACACTGCTCCTCAGTGAGCTTAAAGTTTGCCGCAAAGGGACAACTCACTTTCTTCGACCCGTCTATCCCGAAATGCTGAAGTACCCAGTAAATGTACTTCTTTTGGGATAAGTGTAGCAGCTTGGACTCTCTCTCTCTCTCGGCTGATCTCCATCCCAAGAATAGTCTTTGCTGCGCCCAAATCTTTCATAGAGAAAGTTGCTCCCAGTTGGCTCTTCAACTCCGCTATCCTAGTAGCATTCTGACCCACTAATAGGATGTCCTCAACATAGAGCAATAAAATGATGAAATCATCCTCGGCAGAATACCTCATAAATACATAATGGTCCGACGTCGTCCGTGCATAACCATGATCTCCCATAAATGACTCAAACTTCCTTTACCACTGCCTCGAAGCTTGCTTCATGTCATACAAGCTCTTCCTCAACAGGCAGACCAAATATGACTTACCCTTCTCACAGAATCCCTCTGGCTGCTCCATGTATAACTCCTTCTTAAGATCACCAAGGAGGAATGTCGTCTTCATGTCCATATGCTTGACCTCCAAGTCGAAACTGGCTGCCAATGCTAGCACCACCCGAATAGACGACTACTTGACGACTGGTAAAAAGATCTCATCATAATTCACGTCATTCTGCTGACCGTAGCCTTTAACTACCAACTTCGCTTTGTATCGAGGGCGAGTAGCATCATCTATCTGCTTCACTCTAGACACCCATCAATTCTTGAAAGCCTTCTTGCCCTTTGGCAACCGTACCAGCTCGTAAGTAGAATTGGCGTATAAGAAACCCATTTCCTCCTGCAAAGCCTGCATCCACTCCTGTCTATGTTTGTCTTCCATAGCTTCTGTAAAACTTTTGGGCTCTCCTCCGTTAGTTAGTAGCACATACTCACTCGGTAAGTATCTCGTAGATGGTCTATGCTCTCTGTCGCTCCTTCTCAATAGAGCCATTGGTGCTGGCTGTATACCAACAGCCTCCTTCCCTTCAGGAACTACCTCCCTGACATGCTCATCTTCCTGAGGGACACCCTGACCACCATTAGCACGCTGATGATCAAGGTTGGGAGTAAATCCATGTACTAGCTCCCCCATAACTGGATCCTATACGATATCCTCTGGAAACTGCTCGAAGCGAAATGACTCTAACTCAGGCAATTCCTCAGCTTCAGAAGGCGTCTCTGAATCCTGAGTGCTGGTCATTGTCTGATCCTCGACGAATACCATGTCACTACTTCTATAGAGCTTTCTTCCCACAGGGTCGTAGAGTCTATAGCCAAACGCATACCGACTGTAGCCGACAAAGACGCACCGCCTCGTTTTTGGCTCAAGTTTTGACCTCTCGTCCTGCGGTACATACACGAAGGCCTTACAACCAAACACTCGCAGGTGATTGTATAAAGGCTCGTTGCCATACCATACTTTGTCAGGCACATCACCCTTGAAAGGAGCACTAGAAGATAAATTAATAACCTAAGCAGCTGGGAAAAGAGCCTCACCCCAATAACTGCCTAGAAAATTTGCTTCTGACAGCAAATACCGTACCCTCTCTATCAGTATCATGTTCATGTGCTCTGTTACACCATTGAGCTGAGGTATCTTGGACAGAGTCTTTTGGTATCGTATCCCTTGCTCTCTGCAATAAGCATCAAAGGGACCAATGTATTTGTCGCCGTTGTCGGAACGAACACAAAAAACTTCTTGCTCGTCTCTCTTTCAACAGAGATCTGAAACTCTTTAAAAGTAGGTAGCACATGATCCTTGGTCTTTAAAACATAGACCTAAACCTTCCTAGAACAGTCATCAATAAAAGTTATAAAGTAAGAAGCACCACCAATAGATTTTACCATTATAGGACCGCAGACATCTGAGTGAATCAACTCGAGCAACGCCGGCTTCCTTAAACTTGGGTGACTTTGGAAAGATACCCTATTTTGCTTCCCAGCTAAGCAGTGCGTGACCTTCTTCAACTTTGTAGACTTGAGCCCTGGAATCACTTTCCTGTTCACCAAGTAGCTCATCCCCTTCTCGCTGATATGGCCAAGTTGCATGTGCCACAACTCAATAGACGTGTCAGAAACTGTGTTCATCTCATGTGCCCCCTGTGTGCTCCCCTCCGTATATTTGTGTGGGACGTGATATGTCTACTTGAAGGTGGACTCGTTTAAGTTTTGCATATAAATTTTGTTGGAAGGTAACAGCTAGTATTACACTTCAAATATCAAAGTCACGGTAAGGGACACCAAAAGATTTAAAAAGAAAGTGGGAGTTCACGAGTCACTAATTTATCATCCTAGTGAGAACCAATTTACCTCAATCAATCGGTGATCCCTAAATTCCTAAAAGTAAGAATGGCTTACAATCTATTCACTCTAGAGACTAGAATACGGTTTTAGGAATAAAGAGGTTAGGAATATTTGAGTCCCGATATCGTACCTTGACATTTTGTAATAATAAGTCACTGTGATCGATAACATGATAGGGTAGTTGTGAATCAGTTTCGAGGATTGTACCCTGAGTCCTAATAAATGGAAATGATCGCGTACAGTGGTACCTGAGTTGATAAGATGGAATGACCCGCTTGTCCATGGTATACAAGAGTCTATCAGTTGAATAACGAACTCTAAAGCACGTCATGGGAAAGATCCCTAACTACTAAGTTGTGAATTTTTATTTGTGTCAAACCTGCCAGACTATAGTCACAAGCGTTCTAGAGGTATTAAACGTAGCGCTCATGTATCACTTGTTGATTACTAATACAACATAATAACGGGGCTTCATGCTACAGATTTTGGCTAAGCTGGTGAATGTGTTGTTCTAATATTATGTCACATCTTTGATAATAGAATTTTATACCTAAAGTGACATATGCTGAATCTCTAATATTGGAATGGGTGTCTACTACGGTCCTTACAATGCTTGACCTTGTTTTGGTCTATTCTTCTCTGTCTAAACTGTGGGGCCTAGTCAAGTAAGGTTTGAGTTAAGGCATACGGGTTGCTAGTTAAGCCAAGAATCAAGATGACTATTTGGAGACTCACAATAAATGATTTCTAGAGATTAGATGGTCTCATAGGTTTGTGGTTTACCGAAGGGTCAGATCTTACTCATCTTTCAAGCTCAAATGACTAGAAGGTCACGATATTACTTTTAGGGTCGAGGGAAGGACGAGCAACTTTAGGCAAGGTTGTAATTATGTGGCTTGGTCGATGGTTGCTATACTTGTACATATAACTACCATGGCCGTGGGGATACTCTGTATTTATCTATCAAATACGAGCGTTCGTCTTTCCAATCAGTGAAAGACAAAAGCAATAAAGAGTTCAAGAAAGATGTCATTGAATACAATTACGTAATTCAAAGGCGAATGTATAATTCAAGAGGAATTGTCAATGCAGTCGCGGATGAGATCCTAGATACCTCTATATCTCAATCCACGTGGGATAATCATATGAATAGCAAACCAAGTGCACTATGGTTGATCAGACCATAATACATTGATTCTAATTAGACAATATGCTTGTGGGCATCCCCAGTATTCATATGTCCTGAACAAGCTCGACAAAAAATAAGCTTGCAAAACTAGGCTATAAATAGCATCGTTATTCATGGTATTTTAAAGTATAAGTATGGAAGAATACGTTGAAAGCAGTAATAAATAGTTCGAGTTTCACAAGGATCTAAGTCTTATCCGGTGTGCTTACGTATACAGTCGTCCTACTGGTTCTTGTATCAAGCCTTAGTTGACCAATGGATATGGGCTACGAAATCTCTATATTCTAGGTAAACATCTCTCCTACACTAACATATAATCATTATCACTCTGTTATACTTTAATACTAGGTTAAAAGGTTACGGGTGATAGGTTGTAGTCATACTACTCAACTTATGAAGTCAATTAATAGAGTAATTAAGGAATATAACACGTATACTCGTATGAGTTATCTCCTAACCTCCCTATTTAGCACGAAAGAAGATAAGATTTACAGTAAAAAGAATCAAGCAGAAGGAAGTCAAGATAATCGGACGAGAGTTCGAGATTTGGAATTGAGGGACGAAGTCAAGCTTGTGGATGAGATTCCTATATCCTAATCCTATATACAGGTTCACATCGGTACAGTAACATAATCGATGTGACAAACTCGACCTGCATGGGCCACCACAAAAATATGTAACATCCCAGTCCCAAAATACTTAGGACTAGGTAAGTATCCATGCCAACTGTATACTTACGAAGTCTACTACAATATATGGAAACTCGTATGTATATATAAGCTGCAAAATGTAGTAAAACAAGAGTAATTTAATCTCATCCACAAATAAAGAATAAAAGATATCATATAATCAACTGTAATAAGTCTTTGTACAATACATTGGGCGGAGACAAATCCACTACCAACAAGTAAGGAAAAATATACATGGAAACGAAAAGAATTTGGCGGGAGTAGCAAAGAAAGATCCAAAACACATCATCTCTGAATGAATAGAGAAGATCGCGATCTCGACTAGAATACCTGCAATATCACAAAAGCACACACCTGGAAAGATAACCAGGTCCTCAGAGGAACGTAACAAGATACAGGAAGAACATGCCATAAATACTGAATACAAAATATGCCATAAAGAAAATAAGCGACAAGACAACAATAAGGTAATATAACCATACTATGGTGTTTATGCAGTTAAGAACAAACCTCCAACGCATGGGTATCTGGCTCAATAGCAGTAACTCAGGCATGGTCCCATCAGGATACCAGGGACCTCAAAGCATAACATTTCTCGAATGTCAGATGACAGCAGTATCAGTAATAAGAAAGTGCATAAGGACCCATACGTTAAGGAACTGTTCTTCCCACCCAATGCCTAACAGAGTCACATCCATGTCTCGTATACCTCTACTAACTGCTAAGTCTCCTAACATGCCTCTATTAGCTGTTAGCCCTAACGCATGCACATGGGGATCAGCCCACACGCAAGGACCTCTACATGCTACTCGTCTCATACAACCTCGTTGTACAACTGTGTCGAGGCATATGCAATACACTATAAACGATAGTCCCCTAACTCTTTGTTAATATGCAATCAAAGGATAGTAACAAAGTAACTAATAATCACTGAGCATGTAGTAAATCAAGAACTATAATAACTGGAAATAATAAACAGTGATATGTAAATAAATGCAGACTGAATGTAAACAGTATAATGGCAAGGTATCTTGCCTGATTCCGTGCTATAAATATGAAACATCGCTCCCGCGTCCACGCCTCCGGAATCCAACGTTCCTAGATAATTAATTAACTAAATTAAGTCACTACTTATGAAACTTACGATATGACTTAATTAGTCAAAGTAATGTGTTAAAATTATATTTAATCTCTCGTGGAATCATTTAGATCCATACAATCACACACAGGTTCTACGAGACATTGAAACACGATTTTAGGGTTTCTAACTTTTAATTAGTCGGCTATGCCCCTACTTCAATAACAAACTTAAAAATCATACAAAATCATCAAAATAATATTTAAACTAATTTTCTACAGATTTAGCTCTGAAATTTCAGAATTAACATTTCTAAATACATTTACGACTGGTTGATTTCTAAGTCAGCTAGTATACCCGAAACTCGGCCGGAACATAGTTAATGACTCAAAATTGCTAAAATAACCAAAAATATATTTTAAACAGCAATAAAAAACTTTATTTTATAGAATAATATCAGAGGTACAAGGGTTGAGTTATACTACAAGTTTGGGACATTCTAGGTCAGCCGGTTACCAAAAATTAGCTAGTTTTAACCTATAATTTTCTCGACCAGATTTGAGTTGCTAAAATCATGGAAAATAATTAAAATCCTAATTTATATATATGAACACACATAAAATTTAGTTTCAAAAATAGGCAGCAATAACTCATAGTTCCTTCACAATGGGGTTAATTTTGATCCTACCGACACTTGAATATTATGCCTATATTTTATAAAATCTTTATGGATGATTATACCTAATAAAAGCCATCAAAATATGATTTCTACAGAATTAATAACATATTTTCTACAAATTTTTAGCAAAGATTTTTAGAAGAAAAGATTAGTATTCTTACCAAAGATCCTTACTAGAAAGGATGATGATGACTTCTCTTCACCAAAGCTCCAATCTTTTCCGCTATCCTTGCTTGCTAACCCTGTCTTGGTGAGTATGGGAGAGTTATAATGGCTATAGAGGATTAGATGGGGGAGATGGAGTTTTTAGGGTTTGTTTTGAGGGGTTTCGGGGATGTATGGTGGAGGAGATGAGTTTTTTGTGAAGGATGGAGAGATGTGCAATGGAGGAGATGATGCATGGAGGCTATAGGGAGTTTGTTGTCATTGAAATTATGAAGAGGGAGAGGGTTTTGGTCGGCCAAAGGTGAGGGAGAGAAAGATTAGGATTTGTTTAAGATTTGGGATAAGTTGGTATATTTAAACGTATCCTTAAATGAATTTTAAGCAATCTAGGATTTAAATTCTATTTAATTTGATGCATTCGGCCATGGGGGGTTGCTTGGCTGAAATTATCATGGTGGGTCCACTTGGCATGATTTGGTTGTTTGGTGAGTTGGCAAGTTGATTGGATTGATGATTTAAAAAGGGGTTTCCTAATATCGAACTATTTAATTCTATCTCTGTAATTACACTACAAAATCTGAATTAAATACAAATAAATATAATTATTAATATTTATTAATGCCCAACATGCCTACATAGGGTTGGATTTAGCTTGGAAGATGTTTGGAAAGGTCTGGTGCAACCGGGTCTCCTAAAAAGTCATAAAGGCTTTCTTAACTAATTAATTAAATAAAAATATAACTTGTGCCATAATTTGAATGGTTAACATGCAAGAGATTACAATATGACCATGGAATTCCTAACATGGCTAGCATACTAGTTAAAGTTTTCGACTACGCTTGGCATGCCATACTTTCTAGTCGTCTTGCATGTTCAAACTCAACTATGGCTATAGTCCTTTTATATAATATAAATAAGATAAAAATAAATTAGAATTAAATAAAATCCAAAAATAATTTAAATATTTCTTTAAATTATAAAGGATTTTACAAAAACCCTATAAACCCTAATAAATTCCTGATTTCTCTACATAGATGCATCCATTTAGGGTTCCCCTAGGTGTAGCCCAAGTTTGGTAGAAATTCGTGTCCATTTCGTGTCTGTATCGGACACGTATCGGTGTTTTTTAATATGTGTTCGATGAAATGCCACATAGGAAATTATTTTAGTAAATTTCAAATCAAATTACATGGTTGTGTAGCCCTTGGTGTGTGGATTCCAAATCTATTCGACTGAGTCGAAGATTGTGTCATTTTCATGTCAAAATTGGACACGCACACACGCTAGCACGAGCCTGTGCACATCCCCTGCTACCCGACCCTAAATTCTCTCTTATCTGGACACGTAGACACGTGCCACTTGGCACAGAGGTGGGGGCCATCACTGACAGACCCCCCTCGAGTTTTACGATACCTCGTGTTATGTCGAACACAAAAATACGAGTGTACTGGACTTACACTACACTGTTACGCATGAACAGAGTCTTCTGACACGACCTTCGTGTTGCGTGTAGACACAACGAGGACACGTCTTGTTGTGTCGACCTGGTAGCCCTATAGTTGGGCTACCCATGTCCAAGTGCACGAGGTGTCAGATGCTTCATGTCGTGTCCAATCTTTTGGGGACTGACCGCACGAGGCAGTGCTCTCGAGTGCTCTGTTGCAGTATTTGTTTTTGTTTGGGACACTTCGTGCCCAACTTTATGGACACAAACTCAACCAAATTGCTTGTTTAAATATGTTTTTATGACTGCACATTAGAATTGAAGGTTTATTTGGGTTTTCGAGTTTGAATTGGTAAATTGGTTTCGATTTTCTCTATTTCTCTGATACATTAATTCGCTGCTGTTGATGTAATTTCAAATACATTTAACAGGTTTTTGAGTGATAAATTAATTGTGAATACATGTGGTACATAAATGATGATAACCTGGGTTGCATTGTAGTAGAGTGTTCAAATTTGATTGGTATTAAACTGTCAATTGGTTTTACTGATACTTCAAAATGAGTTGGGTTTTGAGTTCAAAACTGAATTTGAATTTGAATATATATATATATATATGTGTGTGTGTGTGTGTGTGTGTGTGTGTGTGTGTGTGTGTGTTTATGTTAACTGTTAAATTCGAATCAGTTAATTTCAAATGAGTTTCCTATTTCTACCTGGGTTTAGTTTTAGGTTCTAGATTAGTTTTCATGTTTGAATTCGAGTTTTGTTCATAACTGAGTGTGTGAGCTCTGTCACTTGGCAATGGTTTGGCCACTTGGCCATTATTTTTATGAGTATCTAAATGTTTGTGTGTGTGTCTTTGTTGATATCAGAGTTTTGTAACAGTGGTGGGGTGTTAGAGTTTTGGCCATCTTTTTGTGAAAAGATTGGTGTTTAAGTGGTTGAGAGAGAGGTTTAGTTAGAGTGTGTTAGTGTTCAGTTAGTTGATTGGTAGGGTTAGCATCTAAGTTATTAGGATTTCAGGTATCAGATTTAGGCGGTTTGGTTTGGCCAGAGATTAGGGAATACTGGGTATCAGGCCGTGGCTTGGCCTGGCTTTTATTTTGCAGCAAGCCTGCAGCAGCAGCAATTACAGTAATGTAATACAGCAGCAAGCGCAGTAGTAGCAGCAGCAAGACTCAGGAGTGTAGGTGTGAGTTAGTAAGTTTGTGAGATAGAGACCCATGTGTACAGGCCCATTTGTATGTTGTGTGTTGTTTGATAGTTGAGGGTATCTAGTAGAGAGGGAGAGCAGGTGTAGGTTTGGCCTTAGGCCTGGGTTTGTAGAGCAAATGGCTCTTGGAAGTAGTGAGTGTGGCTTGGCCTTGGTGCCTGCAAACTGTTTAAGGGCATGTATCAACTTGATAGTATATACATGTATCAATCATTTGGGTTAAGGTATATTGGTAAGTATCAATGTACATATATTTAGTGTATCAATTTGAAAGGAGGCCATGGGCCATGTGAGGTGCTATGTGGGGCAGCCACTTAGTTAACTGGCCAAAATGGCCATGAGCCTATGTATCTACTGTTTAGTGTTTAGGAGGAGAGGGTATCTAGTAGATGAGTGGTGTCTAAGGGTAGTATTAGTGTCTTGTTAGTAACAATTAAGATACCAAGGAGTATCTACTAGGATTCATTTGTATTATGTGATAAGATTAATATAAGTACATGGCTAGGATAATATGAGTATTGATATAAGTGTAAGATACATCACATAGGGTATAAAGTAGTATTAGCTAATTGACTAGTTTGACTAGATATTGACCAATTAGACTGGTATGCCTAGTGGGTGACTAAGATTGACTTAGTTGACCAACCCGAAAGTTGACCAATAGTTGACCATTGACCAAATTGACCCTTGATAGCCTAAGTTTGACCAGTTGACCAAGATAGCCTTGTTGTTGACCTAGCTTCACTAGATGTTGACTTGGGTGGACCCAGAGTTGACCAAAGTTTGACTTTGACCTAGATTGGCTTAGAAATCATGTAGATTGCATCATAAACTTGTTTTTACCATATTTTAAATATATTTTAACCTGTACTGCTCTATATAGGACATTGTGACTCCGGTGCAGATATCTATTTTCATCAGTTGCACAGGGTATCAGGCGAGTACATTCTTTGATCACTTCATACTTGTCACGACTTATATTCTTGCTATAGATTACTTTATTTGATGCTGACACGATATCATCATGGATTGGTACTATATAAATCTTTTTATGGGATGTTATCCCCTTTAGCGGGCGCATCGAATATTTTATGTCATGTGTTTCATGTATATCATGTATTCCTTGCTCTTGCGTTATTTATGTACTCTTATGTTCTCTCGTGTGCTTTCATGTATGCTCATGTACTTTCATGTGCTCTCATGTACATTCATGTTTCCTAATGTGCTTCGTGTGTAACCAAAACATCATGTTCGTAACGTAACTTGACTGGATCCTTGTGTATTGATTGTGGGTAGGGGTGAGTATAAATGGTCATGTGATTTACCCATCATGTTCACTATGTTACTTTTTGTATGTTATCATGTACAATATAGCCTTCTTGGCTAGTGTCCCTCATGTACACCCATGTTATATCATGTTCAACCCAAGCCAATTACATTCCATCTCGTACTCTAAATCACTAGTCACTTACAGTTCTTACTTATCATGTATATATTTCCAGTTATCAAATATCTCTCATGTTTTTATGTACATCTTCTTACAGCGTTTCATGTTTCTTACTCTATTGCTTGCTTTATATTTCCTGCCATGATATGAACTGCATGAGATGTACTGTGCTCGCTCATGTCTTGATTGGACCTGTTGAAAATATTACAGATGATACCGAGGACTTTTCCCCAACCTACTATAGAGCCCATCTAGACGACACTTGTGAGTTAGACCCACAGGAGGATCCAGCTCTAGATGAGGACGTCATCCCTACTGCTTATACTAGATTAGCTAGGATTTATCTTATTTCTGATGTCATTTGTATTGACTTTGGAGTTGTATTATTTTTTGGATGTTTGTGATGTTGTGTCGTTTAGACACTTAGACTTTCCTTCGGTTTGTATGTTCTCTTTGAGATTTCAGATTTATCATATCATGTTATTTCCATATCTAGATTTGTGATTGAGTTGTACCTTATGTGATTTGTCCTCCGTTCGGAGAGTATATCATATTGTATTTAGTTTGTGATAGTGACCTAGGGCAGCGTTCTACTGCCAACACTGTGGCGTAGGCTGGATGTACCCACTTCTCGTGCCCCTACACTGGGTGCGGGTCGTGACACATTTTTAGTGGTGGCCTATGTAGGTCAATTTTATGTAGTGGTATTCGAACTAGAGTATCACTACAGCCTGTAGTAGGATATAGGATATAGTTTTGAGGTACTCAATCATATATAGGAAAAACTCTTATCTAAATTCATGTTATCTAAATTCTTGTTGAAAATTTATTTCCTTTGAAGTAACTGTCCTTCTTTGAATATATCATTCCCTTTCCAGTATTGATTTTCTTGTTTGGTCTGTCTTTAGGATGGTTATAGGGACACGATCTCATCGCCCCGGCCAGGAGGATACTGTTGGGAGGTCTGCCACCTCTCGTCCGGCTCAGCCCGGTCAGACAGCTCCCGTGGTACCTTCTCATATCAGAGTTTCTACCGCATTCGGGGGTGCACCTCCGCCTACTTCGAGATCTTCCCCCGTCATTTCTGATTTTTTTCCAGCAGCAGCAGCAGCCGCCATCGGGATCGGTTGATGCAGTACAGTTGTTCGACTTCTTTCAGAGGATGGTGGAGGCCCAGCGACAGCAGTCCACTCATTTTTAGCAGGGTATAGAGAATTTCCATCAGCTTGCCCTAACGACGGTGGAGAGAGTCATTATGCAGCCCCAGGTAGGCCAGATTCAGTAGTATCAGCCGAAGACACCAGGGATTCAGAAGTTCCAGAAGATGCGTCTGTGGGACTTCCACGGCACAGAGGGGATTCTGTATGCGGATGACTGGATAGAGAACATCGAATAGATCTTTCAGTTGGTAGAGATACCAACTCGACTGCAGATTGAGGCGGCAGGTAGTCAGATGCAGGACCTGGCTCACACGTGGTACCTGACGGACTCAAGGGTCGGTGCAGAGGAAAAGACTTGGGCAGCCTTCAAGAAGCTATTTAAGAAGAAGTTTTTCCCTGACACAGCTCTTGGTGCCCTAGAGTCGCAGTTTGAGAGCTTAATTCAGGGCAGTCAGACTATCGAGGAGTACGCAGAAGAGTTCTGCCGTCTGGGCAGATTTGTTGAGGGACTCGGTGAGGCAGCGAAGGCTCGGAGGTTCCGGAAGGGATTAATCAACGAAGTCAAGTCCTTGAACAAGAGTGACCGAAGCACCATTTTTAAGGAGATTCTGGTGGGTATCCTAGCAGCAGAGGATGTGTCATGACCCGCACCCTGATTAGGGGCACGAGCACGTGGGTACGTCCAGCCTACGCCATAGAATCGGTGGTAGTGATAGAACTGGGGATTCCCAGGACCCTTCATTTGGTGTGCGTATTGATCGATAGAAAGTTAAACAGATCTAATACGTGTTCTAACCATTCATAGGCGAAAACTAGGGTTCACGAATTATACCTACGACGGAAAGGAGACAAGTAATTCCTGGCAATCTCGAGCGGACGACCCCAAGATCTTCTGTACGTATTCCTTCTTCGAGTTGGACGTCGTGTGGGCGACGATCTCCCAACCTTTTCTTCTCCTTGGAAGCACTCTCTTTCTCTCCTTACGTAAATCATGAATTTAGAGAAAATTTTAGATTTCTGATCAGTAATATGGCGGCCATAGAATAGAGGATATATATAGGCTACGGCAGGGACCATGAGAAGAAATTAGGGTTAAGCCTCCTAACGGATCTGGATATCCCGTGTTCAGCCCGAACACACAATCCAGGCCCATTAACAATAGCTCGGTCCACTAATGAGCTATTGTTGCACTACCTCCCTAATCCCAAATTATGTTTGTGGGCTCCTTTTATTATATGCTCGTTTGGATCCCCATATTAAGATATCGTACGTCCTTCGATCAAATTAAGTTACTGACAACTATATTGATTCGACATCTTTTATCCTTAAGCAGTACCGCTCAACTTTATTTGTCATGTCGGATATAATCCACCTGCAGAGTTTACATGACAATCCTTATGAGCTCCTTAAGAGGACATCATCAACCCGATGTATCGGGACATAGATTCTATTTATAATCAACAGCCCATCATACATACAATGTTATTACCCAATTCATAGAGGTTGTTGATCCATAATGAATCTCACTCTTTTATAAATCAAAGTAATGCACACTGCATATACATATCCGTTATTATATCCGAATTAAGAGTACAAGCATCCATAATAACAGAGGTATTTGTTCTCTTATGTAGTCAGTACAAAAAGAACAACCTCAAGTGGTCCTGTTCAATACACACAAAGTGTACTAGTGTAAACCTATAGTCAAGATAGACTAATATCAGATTACACTACAACCTTTCCAATATATTGTCTAAGTCCATCTAGGTTGTGAACTATTTATACACTCCATAGAAAACTGATAATATGATCTTCTGTGTGACACCACACACCATATTATCTACAATATAGAATATCAGATATTTGTATTAACACTTGTAACAAATACAATATGCAAATATTTGTCCATATGATTCTCATTCAAAATTTAAGGAAATAAGGTTACTACAAAAGTGATGCTTTTAGTATATAACCCAAACAGGTAGAACGCTGTATATGATGTCTGTAAATACTACGACTAAACAGTATAAAGGTACCTGTCATTTCCGTACGGGGGAATATAATATGGCATAACTCAATCACAAGATAAAACTAAGGTAGATAGCACGGAAAAGAAATATGATAGATGTAAAAATAGAAAATAAGTTCAAGATCCAACACAAGCCCAGAGATATACACAACATCACAGAGTCACAAAATATAATATAGAATACTACAGTCTGAAAGTACTAACTGGATCACA
>JANAVB010039418.1:4207867-4237867 GCA_029216955.1 Iris pallida
CCGTAGGGGTGCACTCCTGACAAGTGACCCGACATGACATGATAGTGGCCCGCCGTGGCACACTCCTGACAAGTATACTTGACCTGATAACCTGACATGATATATCTTGATAAGCTGTTGCGACGGCTCCATGACATGACATGACCTATATAGATAATCCGGGACATCGTGGGCGATTATGCTTGTACAAATAAACCAGTCCTATCTTGCATCATGTCTAGGACAAGGACTCCTGAGTACCACGGTCAGAAGTACCTACTAAAATGGACTAAGGTTAATAACTAGAATTACACAGTCGTCATAAAGAGATCTTCCAGCTATAGGCAATCCCGTTACCTGGGCGCGCCTGGGATCTATAGCTTGCCGTCGAGTAGGGCACATTTCCAGCACACTGTCATGTGTTGCACCCTTCAAGCTATCTAAGGGTACATATATTTCCTGGACGATGTATCCACCTGAATCCAACCCTAATATTTCGACCTGGGTAACTTGGATGGTTTGCAGGGCTTGTGGCTGTAGAATAATCTCACTGCATCTTGTTAGTAATTAGGCTTGTGATAACCTTAGTTAGTTAAAGTATCAAGCCGTAGTTCTTGCTTAGCCGTGAAATGATTGGATGGAGTCTAACCAGTCTAGTCTTGTCCTGATCCTGTTCCAGATTACTGCATGACCAGAATGCCCGTATTTATTTTACCGATAAATGGTAAGAATTCTAAGTTCTGCTCAGACGAAGGGTTACAACCCCGGTCCTTATTTGGTTTACGGGTTGTAACCTGGCTATCTGAATAGTCCCATGGTGCCTTTCTTAAACTCCTGACTTATTTATTACCTTATTGTTAGTTTGTGCTAATTGCTGGTTTTAGTTCCTAAGTGAAGCTTCCTTTGTGGCACTTGCTCTTTCTGGGGTCTGACCCAACTGGTTTTGTGTGGCCAAATTTTGGAGCAGCTCCAGATGATCTACCAACTTTTCAGCCCGATGGTGACCACCAGGCGTAACCAGGGAAACGAGTGGGTTATTTTTGGCTCTCCCACTCTATTGTAAAAATATTCTTTTGAGGCGTTTAGCCGACGAGCACCTGTTTAGCTCGATTGTACCTTCTCTTATTATCTGCCTACGGGCTGTAACATGATTGACAGATCCTAGGGTTGATCATATATGACTAAACTCTTGCTAGTCCTGACATTTTTTGACGACTAGCTTCATGATCAGCTGAATATGTAATGTTTAGGACGCCTTACTATTGTATATTTAATGATCATACATCTTGTAACTTTTACTTACTTGCTTGTGATTGATACAATAGGCTTGTTCATGACCTTAAGCGACTGTTGGCTTGTAGTTAAACCCTCATGTATCTAGACAGCCGTGACCGTATAGCGAGGTAGGTTGCACTTCAATGTACGTAGCTGGCTATGTCTGCCCCCGCTCTCCAGTATTCTGGTTCTGGGGTGTGACATGGTTTAAGTGGTGGCCCATGCAGGTCTTGTAAATCAAGATATGTGAGGGTTTACCGAATAGATGTCTCAATCAGTATTTGCCCTTGATCTCTGTTCGTATCTTTTGAATCCCTGGATTCTTGTCCTGATCATATGCTTATGTCATTGATCTGTCCTGGTCCTTCCTTATTATTTCCCATGTCGTCTTCTTCAACGGCATCGTTCCTGGACCTGTCGGTCAGCGAGACAGAGCACTTTCCGTAGATCAGCAGCAACCCGGGGATAAAGCCCAGCATTCCGGAGTAGCCTCCAGAGTCGTGTCTTCTGGTGGAGAGCCACCAGTCCAGCCAGTTCAGCCTGCTGAACCTGATGATGGCACTTTGGTAGGTCTCGTTAGGACCTTGATAGCTTTCCAAGATCGTCGAGGAGATGCCTTGCACCAGGCAGTGACGGATGCTTTAACCAGGGGCGGTCATCAGGGTAACAATGCGGCCAACAGCTTCAAGCGCTTGAACCCTCCATTCTTCGACGACAGTGAACATGCTATCGCCGCAGATACTTGGCTTCAGGACACAGAGGTGATTCTAGAAGCAGCCAGGACACTAGAGAACGAGAAGGTGGCCGTGGTGCACCTGCAATTATTGGATCTTGCCCGCAGCTGGTGGGCGGCACAGGCCGTTGGATTAGCAGCACCCATTGCTTGGGCGGTGTTCAGAGAGAGATTCCAGACCAAGTATTTTGATGTTGTAGCTCGGTACGATCTGCAGACAAGGTTCACCAATCTGAAGCAGATGGACAGGACGGTCGATGGTTATGCGACCGAGTTTTTGAGACTCAGTCGGTTTGCTCCCACCTTTGTGGCAACCGAGTATGATAGAGCCCAACGGTTCCAGCAGGGACTTCACCTGGAGATTTTATTAGCAGTCGAGCAGTTTGAGCATCAGACTTTTGATGCGGTCTTGAGAGCAGCTCGGAGGCATGAGTATACCTCCCAGAGGATTATTGATAGGGCCGGAGGTCGGAAGAGATCCCATGGCCAGATGAATCAGTCTTCAGCCCCAGTCCCGGCAGCCAGGGCTTTGACTATTGGAGCTCCGAGGCGGGTGGCCTCCGTGATGTCAGTTCAGCACTCCACTCCGACGCACCCTCAGCAGCAGCAATAGAAGTAGAAGCACTCTTCCGCAGTAGGATGTTCTTATTGCAGAAAGCCAGGACATGTGGTAGCAGAGTGTCACAGGGCGCAGGGATTGTGTCTGGCTTGTGGAGCAGCATACCATAGGGTTGGATCCTGTCCGAACAGGGGTGGTTCATCATCGTCCAACCTTTCTAGCTCTTCAGTGAGAGGACCTGCTCCGGTCCAGCAGCAGTACCCATTGCCGAGGCCCTTGCCGCCTCATGCCCAAGTATTCCAGCAGCAGAACCCCCAGCAGTATGCACAAGTCCAAGCCTTGAGCCAGAATAGGCAGCAAGGATTTCAGCAAAGGGGACCAGCACCCCGAGGGCATGGTCAGGCCATGGTGATGACCGTAGAGGAAGGATTTGCACCATGAGAGGTAGTGGCAGGTACTATTCTCGTCAACTCCTTTCCAGCTTCAGCTTTATTTGATTCTGGTGCATCGCATTCATTTATGTCTGCACAATTTGCGACACGGATAGGATTGGAGCCCGAGTCATTATTCGTAAGGCTTAATATACTTACTAGTAACGGACTTGTGGGAGTAGATAGAGTATTTTCCTCGTGTCGGATCGTAGTTAGCGGTAGAGAGTTCTCCGCTAGATTGATAGAGTTTCCGATGGCCGATTATGATGTGGTCTTAGGGATGGATTGGTTGAGGAACCAGTATGCTAGGATAGATTGCCACATTGGCAGAGTTGTTTTTAGCATTCCAGGTGAGTCAGAATATCCTTCTCTCGAGGCGAGGTTGAGGCTTCTCCTCCGATATTACGGATGGCAGTAGCAGTAATTCAGTTGCCCAGGGTAGTCAATGAGTTCCCATATGTTTTTCCAGAAGAGCTTCCAGGTATGTCGCCAGAGCGGAAGATCGAGTTCACCAAAGACTTGATTCCTGGGACAGCCCCAGTATCAGAAAGAGTCTACAGGATGGCGCCGTCAGAATTGGGGATCTTGTACAAGATGATTGAAGAACTTTGAACCAAGGGATTCATTCGTACAAGTGGATCGCCTTGGGAGCCCCGATGCTTCTTGTGAAAAAGAAGGATGGTACGTCCAGGTTATGTGTTGATTATCGTAACTTGAACTCAGTGACAATCAAGAACAGATACCCTCTCCCGAGGATAGATGACTTATTTAATCAGCTCAAAGGGGCATCAGTATTCTCGAAGGTCGACTTGCGCTCAGGATATCACCAGATCAGGGTCAGAGAGCAGGACATCCTAAAGACAGCTTTTAGATCGAGGTATGGGCATTGGGAGTTCCTTGTTATGCCCTTTGGAGCAACCAATACGCCGGCGGTATTCATGGATCTCATGAGTCGCATCTTCATGCCTTACTTGGATCAGTTTATGATTGTATTCTTGGATGACATCCTGGTCTACAGCAAGAGTGAAGCAGAGCATGGGCAGCATCTCAGAGTTGTCCTCCAGATTCTTCGTGAGCACCAATTGTATGCCAAGTTCAGTAAATGCGAGTTCTGGCTTGATCGCATTTCGTACTTGGATCATATCATTACCAGAGAGAGGGAGATAGCCCGGTTTGTCTCTCGGTGTTTGGTTTGCCAACAGGTTAAGGCTGAACATCAGAGACCCGCTGGACTTCTTCAGCCCTTGTCGATTCTAGAATGGAAGTGGGAGCATATGACCATGGATTTTGTGACTGGATTACCTAGATCCCCAGCTGGTAGAGATGCTATCTGGGTTATAGTTGATCGGCTCATGAAGGTGGCTCACTTTCTTCTTTTCAGAGTTGGTCAGTCGACGGCTCAGCTAGCGGAGATGTATCTCAGGCAGATCGTCAGATTTCACGGTGTTCCAGTTAGTATCACCTCGAACCGGGATTCGAGATTTACGTTGCACTTTTGGCGTAGCTTGCAAGAGAGTTTGGGGACTCATCTCCAGTTCGGTTCAGCCTATCATCCGCAGACAGATGGCCAATCGGAGCATACGATCCAGACTCTTGAAGATATATTGCGGTCCTGTACACTTGACTTCGGTGGTTCGTAGGAAGATCACTTGCACCTGGTGGAATTCTCGTACAATAACAGCTGCCAGGCCAGTATCCAGATGGCACCGTTCGAGGCACTATACGGTAGGAAGTGCAGATTCCCGCTAGCCTGGGATGATGTTGGAGAGAGACAGATGCTCGGTCTAGAAATGATTGCCCAGACAGTTGAAGTGGTCAGAAGAGTCCGGGATCATCTTCGAGTTGCCCAAGATCGCCAGCACCATTGGGCCGATTCTTATCGGCGTCCCCTCGAATTCTCGGTCGGTGACCATGTATTCCTGAGGATTTCGCCTAACCGTGGCGTCATTTATTTCCGCGTACGGAGAAAGCTTAGTCCTAGATATATAGGGCCGTTCGATATTCTGGAGCGAGTAGGTGATGTGTCCTATCGTCTCGCTCTTCCGCCGTTGCTAAGCGAGGTGCATGACGTGTTCCATGTATCCCAATTACGACGGTATATCCCGGACCCGAGCCACATCCTAGATCATTCGGAATTGGTTGTGGGAACCAACCTTTCGTATGAGGAGCGGCCCGTGTCTATATTGGACCGAAGAGAGAAGACGCTCAAGAACAAGACTATCAAATTAGTTCGAGTCGCTTGGGGTCATCACTCTTTGGGTGAGTCAACGTGGGAGCGTGAGGATGATATCCGTTCACGATATCCCGACTTATTTGACTCGTGAGGTATAATGTCCTCCTTATGCCTCATGCCTTCGATTCCTTGCTTGCATGATTGATTGCTTGATAGATTGCCTAGTATAACTTGCATGTGATTAGTATAGCTTGTCCTCGTCTCTCTAGCCTCTTAATTAAATTTTGAGGACGAAATTCTTTTAAGGTGGGTAGAGTTGTAATGCCTGTGATTTGTATTACGTATTTTTGGAATGCATGTATGTATTTTATCTTGTGTTGTATTTGCTTGGCCATGGTTCATCTTGGTTCGGGTTGGCTTGGTTCGGTTTGGGGTTGCTTTTGGTTCATTATGAACCAAAGAGTGAACCCTTACCTACCACCACCACTACCATTTATTATCCCCCACTTCTTTCTCTCTCTTCACTACTCTTCTTCTTTCCTCCATTAACTCCTCACCTACCAGAGAGAGGGAGAGAGAGAGGTCTAGGCAAGTGCAACTTGCTTCATGAAGGAACTCCAATTTTATTGCTTCATTCTCTTCCTTACAGTATTTTAACTTACTTTAGTACTTGACATTTCCACTTTCCATGGCTAGATTCTTGTAGATCTAAGTTTACTTTATTTTCGAACATCTTGAGTTCTGATCTACTTAATCTTGTTATTTCTAAGTTTTGATGGTCCCAGGTTGTAGAGAATTTCGTTCTACCCCATTTTGACCTATGGAAGTTCGAATTTGGGCTCCGGATGATGGGTTATGGAGCTTGAGAACTTGGCTCTCATGGTGTTCTTCTTCTCGAAATTTTGGAGAAGATGAACTGTGCTTAGACTTGACCGCATGAACATTTCATGCGGCAAGTGTTCTCCCAGCCGCATGTATCATTGAGCCGCATAAATCCTAAAACATCTAGCCGCATGCCCCCTTGCCTATGCAGCCGCATGGGTGCCCGTCACATTTAGCCGCATGAATATGAATTCCCTGACCGCATAAGTCCTCAGTCCCTTCCAGCCGCATGGGGTCGAACTCGCCCTCCGCCGCATGGGACCCTCGTACTCCTAGCCTTATAGACTTCTTCCCACTCAGCCGCATGCACCCTCCCTTTCTTCTGCAGCCGTATATGCGTCCGCCACTTTGAGCCGCATGAATCCGAATTCCGCTAGCCGCATAAGGGCTGAACCCAGCTAGCCGCATGGAATTACTCTTCGGCCAGCCGCATGTGCGCCCTTGCCTCCCTGACCGCATGGACTTGCTTTCCGTCAGCCGCATGAAGCCCACTCTTCTGCTGGCCGCATGAGACCCAACTTCTTGGGACCGCATGGATTTGTCTCTCTAGCCGCATGTGCCCTTGCCCTTCTAGCCGCATTCCCCTGTCCTTACCAAGTTGTATGCGCTCTCCTTTTTGGCTGCATGAGTTCTAGCGATCCTGAGCCGCAAGGCTCCTTCCTGTGCCTTGCCCTGCTATTTAATTATTATTAATTATTATCATTAATTACTCTTTACTGATAACTTGTGTCTTGTAACCTCAGCATAGCTTGGATCTCCTGATTGAATGATTGCACTATACTGTCCTGTACACGTACCCTGAATACGACAGCGACCCGTAGGGGTACACTCCTGACAAGTGACCTGACATGACATGATAGTGGTCCGCCGTGGCGCACTCCTGACAAGTACACTTGACCTGGTAACCTGACATGATATATCTTGATAAGTTGTTACGACGGCTCCATGACATAACATTACCTGTATAGATAATCCGGGACACCGTGGGCGATTGTGCTTGTACAAATAAACCAGTCCTGTCTTGCATCATGTCTAGGACAGGAACTCCTGAGTACCACGGTCAGGAGTACCGACTAAAATGTACTAAGGTTAATAACTAGAATTACACAGTAGTAATAAAAAGATCTTCCAGCTACAGGCAATCCCGTTACCTGGGTGCGCCTGGGATCTGTAGCCTGCCGTCGAGTAGGGCACATTTCCAGTACACTTGTGTTGCACCCGTCAAGCTATCTAAGGGTACATGCGTTTCCTGGACGATGTACCCACCTGAATCCAACCCTAATATTTCGACCTGGGTAACCTGGATGGTCTGCAGGGCTTGTGGCTGTGGAATAATCTCACTGCATCTTGTTAGTAATTAGGCTTGTGATAACCCTAGTTAGTTAAAGTATCAAGCCGTAGTTCTTGCTTAGCCGTGAAATGATTGGATGGAGTCTAACCAGTCTAGTCTTGTCCTGATCCTGTTCCAGATTACTGCATGACCAGAATGCCCGTATTTATTTTACCGATAAATGGTGAGAATTCCAAGTTCTGCTCAGACGAAGGGTTACAACCTCGGTCCTTATTTGGTTTACGGGTTGTAACCTGGCTATCTGAATAGTCCCATGGTTATCTCATCGTATATCACTCTGTTATGCTTTTCTTAAACTCCTGACTTATTTATTACCTTATTGTTATTTTGTGCTAATTGCTGGTTTTAGTTCCTAAGTGAAGCTTCCTTTGTGGCACTTGCTCTTTCTGGGGTCTGACCCAACTGGTTTTGTGTGGCCAGATTTCGGAGCAGCTCCAGAGGATCTACCAACTTTCCAGCCCGATGGTGACCACCAGGCGTAACCAGGGCAACGGGTGGATTATTTTTGGCTCTCCCACTCTATTGTAAAAATATTCTTTTGAGGCGTTTAGCCGACGAGCACATGTTTAGCTCGATTGTACCTTCTCTTATTGTCTGCCTACGGGCTGTAACATGATTGACAGATCCTAGGGTTGATCATGTATGACTAAACTCTTGCTAGTCCTGACATTTTGTGACGACTAGCTTCATGATCAGCTAAATATGTAATGTTTGGGACGCCTTACTATTGTATATTTAATGATCATACATTTTGTAACTTTTACTTACTTGCTTATGATTAAGACAATAGGCTTGTTCATGACCTTAAGAGACTGCTGGCTTGTAGTTAAACCCTCATGTATCTAGACAGCCGTGACCGTATAGCGAGGTGGGTTGCACTTCAATATACGTAGCTGGCTATGTCTGCCCCCGCTCTCCAGTATTCTAGTTCTGGGGCATGACACCTTATCCAAATGTCTAAATTACCCCCACTTGTCTTATTGATTAATAATTAGGAATAGGTTTTAGGTTGAGGCTAAATTAGTCTAGTTTTAAGTCTCTAACTAAACCAAACCTATTCATGAATAATTAGTCTAACATACTAACTAAAATATTATCATGTGGGCTATGCCTAACTAATGAGTGGGTCCCACTAGAGTCAAAGCTACCCCGGGTCCCCGATACAAGTCGGATTAAGTTAAAATTCGAACCCGACTCAAATAACCCCAAAATTATATCATAAATAAATAAATAATTCTAAAATTATTCTTAAATTGAAAATGACCAAAATACTTCTGTTCTTGAAAACTGAGGGTGACAGGATGATCTTGAGCTGAAGCTCAATAGGGGACGAGACGCTCATGGAGCCAGCAATAACGGAGGCCCGGCCAAGAGGCCTCACATACAGATTCATCAGCAGTATCAGCAGCCGAGGGTCCACTTTTAGCTGCAGTTTCAGGGTCGTTCTCCTTTTCAACAGGTACAGCAGCAGTAGCAAAGACAGTAGCAGGCCCCTAGACAGCAGCATGTTATCCTTTGTCCTTTATGTAAGAAACTAGCATACGATTAGGGCGAATACCAGATGAGGCTAAGCAAGTGCCTATTCTGCAAATCATAATATCATCAGTTGAGAGAGTGTCCCAAGTCTGTAGGACAGATAGCTCAGGGAGTTGGAGCCAGGGCTCCAGTAGGCCAGCAGCAGGCTAGAGGAGGCCAGCATGGGCGAGCTTACGCCATGACAGTTGAGGATGGTCGGGCAGTACGAGAGCTTATTGCAGGTTTCTTTTCGATTCTGTTTCCGTGTTCCCCTCCTTATAACTGTCTTGAAATTCGATTCCATCTGTTCCTAGTTGTTGATAAGTTTTGATCTGGTGTTCATTATGATTTAATTTTCTTCAGAGATAAGTCATATGGGCTAGGTCGCCTCAATTATGGGATCTAGAGTCTTCTATAGTCATGTTAGCTGGCATAGTGAGGACATATAGTCTGGTTTTTAACGTATTTTTTGGGTATGGGAATTTAAGGTTTTCGCGGCCAAGCATGCGGCAATACAAAAATTTTAAATACCATGATTCTAGAGGTATGTACCTTAGCCGAGGACTCTTTGATTATCGTAGCCTTGCTCACTAGCGTGACAAAGATTCTAAGTATCAAAATTTTGGACAGACGCATATGATTGTCGAACTGTGTGGTTCTGAGACTTTGATTGTTGGGGTAGTTGACCTAGAAGGAGTACTACCATCTTAATTTCGAGGACAAAATTTCTCTAAGGAGGGTAGACTTGTAACACCCACTTTTCTAAAATAAGGGTAATTTTGAAATTTTGAAATTATAATTATTTAATAATGATATTTAAACAATGTTATGATTTTTGGTAATTTTTAATCAATTTAAAACTATTTAAAATATTGAATTAGGATTTTGATGGTTAACTAGTGTAACCCTAGAATTGCTAAGCCTAGAGACTAATCTTGACCACGGAGACCTAACCATGTGATTAGGATGACTAATTACAACTTTTTAGCCTAAGAGTATTTTGGTTATTTTGACATTTTGTGAAATTATAAAATGTATTAATTAAATATGTGTTATTTGTTTAGTTGAGACTTGACCTAGAATCTTAGCCTAATCTAGATTAGCCTTGGGCGTAAAATCTTGATTAGGATAACCTAGTAATGACAAGATTAACAATATCTAGATATTTCTAAGTAGGATATTTACCCCTTAGGATATTTGTGAAAAAGAAAGCCTTAGGACTAATTGAACCAATAGAAGGACTTGAAATTGGGTGGACAAGTCCTAGCCACTCATATACACATAAAACCTAACCCTAATTCATATAGTGGCAGCCACAACATAGTATCCCCCCTATAAGTATGCTCCTATGTATGTTCTTGCCTCCTTTAACACCTACTAAGAAACCCTAACTTGTTCTTCCCCAAATTCCTCCTCTTTCATCCAAATTGACCCTAAATTGAGGCTACTCTCGGGCATTGGGATCCATCTCAATAGGTAAAACCCTACAAACCCTAATAAATTCTTGATTTCTCTACATAGATGCATCCATTCAGGGTTCCCCTAGGTGTAGCCCAAGTTTAGTAGGAATTTCGTATCGGACACTTATCGGTGTTTTTGAATATGTGTTCGATGAAATGCCACATAGGAAATTATTTTAGTAAATTTCAAAACTAATTACAAGGTTGTGTAGCCCTTGGTGTGTGGATTCCAAATCTATTCGACTGGGTCGAAGATTATATCATTTTTGTGTCAAAATTGGACACGCACACACACAGCACGAGCCTCTGTACATCCCCTGCTACCCTACCCTAAATTCTCCCTCATCTGGACACACGGACACGTGCCAGTTGGCATAGAGGTGGGGGGAATCAATGACAGACCCCCCTTGAGTTTTATGACACCTCGTGTCATGTCGGACACAAAAACACGAGTGCACTGAACTTACACTACACTGTTACGCACGAACAAGGCTTCTGACACGGCCTTCGTGTTGCGTGTAGACACAACGAGGACATGTCGTTTTGTGTCGACCTGGTATTCCTATAGTTGGGCTACCCGTATCCAAGTGCACGAGGTGTCAGATGCTTCGTGTCGTGTCCAATCTTTTGGGGACTGACCGAACTAGGAAGTGCACTCGAGTGCTCAGTTGCAGTGTTTGTTTTTGTTTGGAATACTTCGTGTCCAACTTTATGGACACAAACTCATACCAATTGCATGTTTAAATATGTTTTTATGACTACACATTAGAATTGAAGGTTTATTTGGGTTTTCGAGTTTGAATTGGTAAATTGGTTTCGATTTCCTCTATTTCTCTGATACATTATTTCACTACTGTTGATATAATTTCGAATACATTTAACAGGTTTTTGAATGATAAATTAATGTGAATATATGTGGTATATAAATGATTATAACCTGGTTTGCATTGTAGTAGAGTATTCGAATTCGATTGGTTATCAAACTGTCATTTGGTTTCAGTGATACTTCAAAATGAGTTGGGTTTTGAGTTCAAAACTGAATTTGAATTTGAATATATGTATATGTTTATGTTAACTGTCAAATTTGAATCAGTTAATTTCAAATAAGTTTTCTATTTCTACCTGGGTTTAGTTTTAGGTTCTAGATTAGTTTTCATGTTTGAATTCGAGTTGGTTATGGTTTTGTTCATAACTGAGTGTGTGAGCTCTGTCACTTGGCAATGGTTTGGCCACTTGGCCATTATTTTTATGAGTGTGTAAATGTTTGTGTGTGTGTCTTTGCTGATATCAGAGTTTTGTATCAGTGGTGGGGTGTTAGAGTTTTTGCCATCTCTTTGTGAAAAGATTGGTATTTAAGTGGTTGAGAGAGAGAGGTTTAGATAGAGTGTGTTAGTGTTCAGTTAGTTGATTGGTAGGGTTAGCATCTAAGTTATTGGGATTTCAGATATCAGATTTAGGTGGTTTGGGTTGGCGAGAGATTAGGGAATACAGGGTATCAGGCCTTTGTTTGGCCAAGCTTTGCTTTGCAGCAAGCCTGTAGCAACAGCAGCAATTGCAGCAATGTAATGCAGCAGCAACCGTACAGTAGTAGCAGCAGCAAGACTCAGGAGTCTAGGTTTGAGTTAGTAAATTTGTGAGATAGAGACCCATGTGTACATGCCCATTTGTATGTTGTGTGTTGTTTGATAGTTGACGGTGTCTAGTAGAGAGGGAGAGCAGGTGCAGGTTTGGCCTTAGGCCTGGGTTTGTAAAGCAAATGGCTCTTGGAAGTAGTGAGTGTGGCTTGGCCTTGGTGCCTGCACACTGTTTATGGACATGTATCAACTTGATAGTATATACATGTATCAATCATTTGGGTTAAGGTATATTGGTAGGTATCAACGTACATATATTTAGTGTATCAATTTGAAAGGAGACCATGGGCCATGTGAGGTGTTATGTGGGGCAGCCACTTAGTTAACTGGTCAAAATGGCCATGAGCCTTTGTATCTACTGTTTAGTGTTTAGGAGGAGAGGGTATCTAGTAGTAGAGTGGTGTCTAAGGTGTAACTCCTCTTCCTGGGTTTTCAAATGTTTATTTATTTATTTTATTTTTTATTTAATGTGTGTTTTGGAACAAATTTTTTGAAAACATGTACACGATATTTTCTACTATTTTACTTTCTTCGAAAAAAAAATCCTTGTGATTCGAAAACAATGAAATATTTCCTCTTAAATTTATTATCGACGATTTTGGGTTATCAGCTTATTGAGTTCGAAGAATAATTTTATTTGATTATTCCGTTATCTACTATCCTTTATACTCTATTTTTTTGGTTGTGAAAATATTTATTGGTATCTCAAGTGGTCATTCATTTATAAAAGGTGATTCGAATTTACACCCTTTAAACTATTTTATGATTTCAATCACTAATAGATTATGATTAATGATTTGCTTAAACGTTATTTGATTTGATTAAATTAAACTTTTGATTTTGATTTAAATTAGTAGATTTTGATTAATATATTTTATGATGTTTTGATAATTCTGCTATATTTAAATTACTTGAATTTAGATGTCATTTAAATTATTGTAGTAATTAGTTATCTACTCAACTTCGTATTTAATGTATATAATTTAAATTATCGATAATATCAAATTTATATTGAAATATTTTATGATAATCAATTAGATAATTTCGGATGTAAGTCATATGACTTAAATTATTTGTTTATGTTGAAAAATCGATTAAAATTAGTATTTCTATCTATTAATGCATTACGATTAAATTAAATTTGTTTTAAACATTTATTTGGTTTTAAATCAAAGAGGAGTTATCTATTAGGAATTTTATGCCTTATTTGTAGCACCCAGTTTTCCAAATGAGGGTAATTTTGAAATTTTGTGTTTATAATTATTTTAATAATGATATTTAATTCATGATATGATTTTTGGTGATTTAAATTATTTTAAAATTATTTAAATCAATGACTTATGGTTTTGACATTTTGCTAGTGAAACCCTAGAGACTGTTTGACCTAGAGCCTAACCATGTGATTATGATATTTTAATGTCATTTCTGGCCTAAGGATATTTTGCATTTGACCTCTTTGAATTATTTTGATATTATTTTATTATTTATGATATTGTTTTGGGATTATTTGAGTCGGGTTCGAATTTCATCTCAATCTGACTTGTAACGGGGGACCCGGGGTAACTTAGACTCTAGTTGGACCCATGCATTAGTTAGCCATGGCCCACATTTTAATTAGTCATGTTAGAAAGATTAGTCATAATCCTAATTATTAGGTTAACCATTTAGAGTTTTTATTCTGACCCTTTTACCCCCAAACCCTAACCAAAATTGTTTTAAACACTTGTAACTAAGGGAGGGGCAAACTTGTAATATTTAATGAGGGGGGGATAACCATTGTGGCCGGCCCTAATAGGACTCCCATCTCATTTCCTTTTTTTGAGAAGTCTTCTTCCCTAAGTGCTCTCAAGATCTCCCAAGGAATAAGCCTTTCTCCTTGGATTTTCTCTCCTTTAGGTAATATTTCCTTCTCTTTTATTTCTCCATTTTGCATTTAGGAAAGTTTTAACCATAGGAATGATCCCCATTGTTGTGTCCCTATTTTGTGTCCTCTTGTGTCCATTATGTGTCCTTTAGGAATTTCTATTGTATTATTGTTGTGTCTTGTGTTCATGAAAACAATCCCCAAACTTGGACACACTTTATATTTAAAATATTGATTAAATGAATTAATTCATATTAAATCTCAGATTTGAATATGTAGAGATGTGTTCTTGAGTACTTTACATTTCATTCATGTATCTCTTATAGATGTGTTCATGTTACATATATAGATTTGTGTATGTATATATATATATATATATATATATATATATATATATATATATATATATATATATATATATATATATATATATATATATATATATTATATATATATATATATATATATATATATATATATATATATTGTAATGAGAGTGTATCTATATTTATGTATGTAATAAATGGTTCATGATGATTACATAATCAAGTTTGTGAGTGTGGTTCCTCATATTATTATTGTCATTATTGTTGTGGATAATTAGGATATATATTGTGTATTCTTTTGGCTCAAACTATCTAAATCCGTCATGATTTTTATCCACGTTTTTAATTTCAGCCCTAACTTAGAAATGTCATAACTTCTAGCTCAAAGCTCGGTTTAATCTTCCGTTTTTTTTAAAAGAAGCGTATTGAAGTTAGCTTTCCAAAAATATGTATTAATAGGCCTATTTCTTTCTGTAACTTTCTGGAGAATTATTTGAGTGTCAGCTGTATGAAAGACAAACGCGTTCTCGGTGTTTTCGCGATTCCGGGAGTTTTCGAAAACGAAAACGCGATCCGTTTGAAGTTTCGGAAAGCTAACACAAAGATCTATAACATACTTTAATCCTAGATTTTAATTCATGCTGAGATGGTACAGTATTGATTATTAGTAGGAGTTACTATTCGGCATATGTATTTTGTGCACCCTTGTGTGTAATATAATGTTCTATTTGATTTTAACCCATATTAATGTATATACATTATGTAATTAAATAGAGAATGCAAGCATTAGTAAATGGTTAAATAAATGATGTATAAGGTATAAGTATCCTATCTAATGTAAGCATGTATAAGTATGGCTTGTAATGAATATGTAGGTTCCATAGTATGTAATGTATGGTGCATATAGTAGTGCAAGAGAATAAATGAATGATAAATGAATGCAAGCATGAATGTAATGTAATAATAGATGTAATGTATGCAATATACAAGTTAATGAGATATAATGTTCTATGTTAACACAAATCCTATATTACCTCATGTACCCCCGTACACTATGTTGACACTATCACACTTGACACTTTGTTCACTTACACTTTGACACTCTTTGATATGTATACACTATGTATGCCCATTTAACGCTTACTTGCCCCTTTGCCATGTTCACATACACACGCATAGCCTCTTAAATAATTATTTATGAATATAGTTAACTTAGCTATGTATGTATATTATATATATGTTAGCATATTGTGTTGTAATATATAAGTTTATATAACCATTTGAAATGCCATGATTATAGACCTAATGTTGAATACCAATATATGCATGTGTATATATGTGTAGACATATATAGCTTAAAGTAATAGATTACCTAGTGTATATCCAATGTGAATTCTTGCCTATTTGAGTATTGAATAATTGCATGCTATATAGAGTTGGGTGCATGTTGGCTTGTATAGCCTTGTATTGATGTGTGCTTGCTAGGATAGTCTTGGTTAGGCCTAGTAAGACTTGTTGGGTTAGGACATGACCTAGTTTGACTAGTGCAGTTGACCAGAGTTGACCAAGGGTTGACTTTGGCCTAGTTTGACCTAGATTCATGTAGAATACATTGTAGTGCTTTATATTACCCTTCTGGACATGTTGTGACTTGTGCTATTCTAATTAGGAGCCAGACACCTCTCTTCGGACAGTATCTTCACCTTGGACATTCAGATATCAGGCGAGTACATTCTCTGATCATTTCATATCTTGTTTAGGATTATATTTCCTGCTTTAGATTACTTTACATGATGCTGACACGTTGGAAACACGAATTAGTACTATATGGATCTTGTTGTGCGATGTAATCCCCTTAGCGGATACATCAGGTATTCGTATTCGTGTACTTTATCGTGAGCATCGTGTATTCCTTGTATTCGTGACATTCGTGTACAAATCGTGTGAAATCATGTATATTCATGTATTCATATGATCTCGTGTGCGACTATACTTCGTGTGCAATAACATAACTTAGCTTGATCCTTATGTATTGATTGGGGCGGGGGAGTAGAAGTGGTTATGTAATCAATCCAGTAGATTACTCGTGTACAACCTCTGTAGATTAATCGTGTACAACATCGTGCCATTTACATAACCATCTTGTGCTCTGAATCACTAGTCACTGATAGTTCTCTATATATTATAGCTATTTACTTACAGTCTCTCTCTTTTTCATCATGTTATTCTTCAGATCCTGTATCTTACTCTCTAGCATGTTTATATTTCCTAACCTGTTATGATATTGTTGAGATGTAATGTACTCACTCCTGTCCTGACTGGACCCGTTGATAAATTTTACAGATAGCTTGGAGATTGCCTGCTAGCCTAGAGGAGACACATTAGAGGTTGTTTAGATAGTTATTTCAATTGTCTGGAGTTGTATTTACTTTATGGATTACTGTATCTAAGTTTGGAGATTTGAGCTGTATTTCTGGATTTGTGTATCTTAGACACTTAGATTTCTCTCTGTTGTACCTCTTTTGGATTTTATGTTTTATCTATCCTTATCATGCTCTACCTTAGATGTGATTGAGTCTGTACCTGCTATGTCACCCCCAATTCGGGGAGTATAAACTGTTTAGCCTTATACTGTTAGATGCATGAGACCTAGGACAGCGTTCTACCGTCGACACTGCGGCGTAGGCTGGACGTACCCACTTCTCGTACCCTAACTCTAGGGTGTGGGTCGTGACACGTTTTTAGTGGTGGCCTATGCAGGTCGAGATTCCCATTAGTACGATTTCTTAGTATCACAATGACTTAGTTGTACTACTACGAGCCTTCTATAGGATAAATAAATTAAGATGTTAGGATGAGAGGATACTCAATCATTGTTAGGATTTCTTGAGAGATTCCTGGGATGACCCTTGAGAATCTCATTTTGAATTCCGATTTAAACTCATTTTTCTTGTTTTGATTCACCTTTTTCCTTGATTTGAATTTGATTTTGTGGACTCATTGTAGAACTTTGAATGCTGGTATTAGTTCATGATTTTGATAAAATTTTGTAGTTGTTGACTTAATTTTGTATTTAGATTAATATTTTCAAATCCAAGGTATTCAATCACACTTAGAATTCTTTGAGAGATTTCTGGGACGACCCCTGAGAAACTCATTTTGAACTTCAATTGGAATTCCTTTTCCTCTTGTTTGGATTCACCCTCATTCCTTGATGGGTTCCTCTCGTTTGAACCAATGAGAAGGAACATATCTTCATTATTCTTTCTCGCCATTATTCCCTTGCATTCTTATTTACCTCTTATCTTAAAATCTGTCTCATTACATTAATTACCCATATCTTGTCGTCCCTACCAGATGTACTTCGAAACCCTTGAATCTTCGTATCTTTTCCATGGGAAAGGCTAAGGAAGTGACGTAAATTATGTAGCTCAGAGAAGACGTAACTGGTTATTTTATGATAATCTAAAGGAAATCAAATGTAGAGTGTTCCATATAGAAACTTGAGATAGAAATGTGGTAAAGGTCTCGAATAGAATAAAGAGATGTATACTGACAATCTGGAAACAATTACATTTAGAAAAATTTTGGAGTTATGAGATAGTTTATAGGTGTATTCAAAACTAATGAGGATATCAGAGGTCAACCTAGTTTTGAGAACTTAGAAAATCTTGGTTATTGATTCTGGGGAAAACTTTTACTCTGAGGCTATGTAGAAGGTAAGTAATGGAAAAGAGAAGTTAATTGTGTTTAATAAAGATATTAAACAAGATGTTGGGAGGAAATGACTAGGGATAGAGAGAACACAAAGTTATGGAAGTTTAGAGATTGTTGTGAAATATTTTTAGGAGAATAATATTCAAGGGTGTATGTCGAAAAAAATACGGAAGTTGATTTTATGATGGAAGATAAGTTTTGTAAGGCCTAGAGATTTAAATTAAATAATACGAGGAGAACAATTTGAACAAGTTCAAGGAATTCGTAAACGGGATTTAGAGGCTTTGGGTCAAATTTAAGACAAGGTGAAAGAACTTGGAAATTTAAATAAATGGTTAATGTTGATTCCTAAATGTGAGGGCTGTGCTTCAAGAGTGATGTTTAGAAATTGGGAATGGCCTACGGTAGTCATGGTAAGGGTTTAAGTAAAGGTTAAATTTTCATATGGAGACTGGTGAGGTAAAGATATGATTGGCAAGTTATGACCAGATGAACTTAAGAGTATCAGAAGCAGATGACTAACTCGATCTTCATTATTTTTGTGCATTAATTACCACCTCTTGAACTCCCACTTTCTAATTGAGATCCTTGACGTTCCTTATCGTGACTTTGATATTCGGAATGTAATACTAGCTGTTACCCTCCAATAAATCTTATATGCAAGACCTAGACGAGCTCACCTTCGTGTAGGTATATCATGTCCCACTAAAACCCGTCTTCTTGTACTCTATTTTCTTGATATGATTTTCTGGTCAACTGGCTAAACTATAACCTCTACCATTATACTAAATTTCTTCTTATTTCAATTAAAAATCCAGCCTTGACTCAATTCTTTCGACCCGACATGTGATGGTGTTCTGCTTGTTTCCTTAGATGCTTAACCTTGTACCTTATCTGATTACTTGACCCGTTGGTTAAGAAACTTGGACTATGTAATTCCTTTCATCATTACCACCCTTATATCTTGTGCTGCTAAATTAGCCTTAGTTTTGCAAGCTTATCTATTTTCGAGCTTGGTCATGACATATTTTATTGGGTGGCCACCCACTAACATATTGTCTAATCAGAACCGGTACATGATGGTCTGATCAACCTATTGCACTTTGGTTTGCTTTTTCATGTATCAATCTACGAGAATGGAGACATAGTTAAACTTGACCCTAGAGTCTCATTCACGACAGCCTTGACAATTCTCCTTGAAATCTTTTCATCGCCTATGAACCTCGTATTCGTACTCAGTCGAATTAAATTTAATCATGACTGAACCTCCATCATTGGATGCTCGTGCTCATACTTTGATTTCATTGATTTTCCTTCTTGCCTAAATCTCGTTTTATCTCGAAATTGATCAACTTAGATCGTGTCAAGACAAAAATCTATTTGTGATTTGTTGTGCCTAAATTTTCAATTATTGCCATTTTATGGAATAGTAACCTTTTAATAATTTCTTAGTTGCTTGTTAATGACCAATTTTTATATAGGATGGTAGACAGCCCTACAACTTTGATGATTGTTGTTCCCTTACCTTTCCAATTAGGACACCCTAGATTGTTTTTGTGTTGATACCATAGTTGTAATGCATGTGTTAGTATTTCGTATTCTTGGAATACGTGTACGTATTTTATTCTTGTATTGCATGATTTCCTTGCTTAATTCCTTCTTGGCCTGGCTTGGTTATTTCCTTGGGTTGGTTCGGCTTGGCTCGGTTTTCTTTGGTTCAATATGAACCAATGTGAACCCCTACCTACCACCACCATTGTATTTATTAGCCCATTCTTTTCTCTCTCTTCATTAATCTCATCTTCTTCTTCCTCATTTACTTCTTACCTACCAGAGAGAGAGAGAGTGAGCTCTAGGCAAGTACAACTTGCTTCATGGAGGAACTCTGATTTTATTACTTCATTCTCTTTCTTACAGCATTTTAACTCACTTTAGTTCTTGGCATTTCTATTTTTCTTGGCTAGATTCTTGTAGATCTAAGTTTGCATTATTTTCATATTTCTGGGGTTTTGATCTGCTAAATCTTGTTATTTCCGAGTTTTGATGGTTCCATGTTGTAGAGAATTTCGTTCTACCCCATTTTGACCTATGGAAGTTCGGATTTAGGCTCCGGATGATGGAGTTATGGAGCTTGAGGACTTGGCTCTCATGGTGTTCTTTTTCTCTGAAATTTTGGGAGAAGATGAACAGTGCTTGACTTGACCGCATGAATATTCACGCGACAAGTGTTCTATCCAGCCGCATGACTGGAAGTTCTTGAGCCGCATGAGAGTTGGACTCACTTAGCCGCATAACTAGCTCAATTCCCAGCCGCATAAGTTCTGAACTCTGCAGCCGCATGTGCCATTCCCGCTGGCCGCATGAGACTTGCTTGACCCAGCCGCATGAGGACTTCACCCTGAGCCGCATGAACTCAACACTCGCGAGCCACATATGTACACTTGCTCCCAGCCGCATAGGCATTGCTCCCCGCAGTCGCATGAGTACTCTTCCCTTCTGAGCCGCATATGGTTTCCCTCCCCCGCAGCCGCATGGGTTGCTTCTTCTCGAGCTGCATGGAACCACACTTCCCCCCCCCCCGGCCGCATGTACCTGATTGGCCAGCTAGCCGCATGAGACCCATTTCCCCCAGCCGTATGAGTTTTCTATCTTCCTGACCGCATGCGCCCCCTTGTCTTGGCCGCATGGGATCTAGTGACCTTGGCCGCATGCGCTCTCCTAATTGGGCCGCATGAGTCTACCCTTTCCTGACCGCATATGCTTTAGCCGCATGGCTCTTCTATAGCCCTGAATATTGATATTTTATTAGATATTTTACGTCCATTTTATATCCTTACGCCTTTTGTCATGAACTTGAAATCATGGATTTTATTTAATATGTTTAATGATACCTGAACATGACACGATAGTGACCCGTAATGGTGCACTCTTGACAAGTAAACTTGACATGACCTGATAGTGGCCCATCGTGGTGCACTCCTGACAAGTACACCTGACATGATTATCTTGAGCAGCTGTTGCGACGGCTAACTGACATGACATGACCTGTATAACTAATCTTGGATACCGTGGGTGATTTTGCTTGTACAAATAATCCAGTCCTGTCTTGCATCATGTCTAGGAGGGGACTCCTGAGTACCACGGTCAGGAGTACCTACTAAAATGGACTAAGGCTAATAACAAGATTAATACAGTAGTCATGAAGAGATCTTCCAGCTACAGGCAATCCCGTTACCTGGGCGCGCCTGGGATCTGTAGCCTGCCGTCGAGTAGGGCATATTTCCAGCACACTGTTATGTGTTGCACCCTTCAAGCTACCTAGGGTACATGTATTTCCTGGACGGTGTATCCACCCGAATTCAACCCCTAATTTCGACCTGGGTAACCTGGATGGTCTGCAGGGCTTGTGGCTGTGGAAGATTCTCGCTGCATCTTGCTAGTAACTAGGCCTGTGATAACCCTAGTTAGTTAAAGTATCAAGCCGTAATTCTTGCTTGGTCGTGAAGTGATTGGATGGAGTCTAACCAGTCTAGTCTTGCCCTGATCCTGTTCCAGACTACTGCATGACCAGAATGCTTGTATTTATTTTACCGATAAATGGTGAGAATTCCAAGTTCTGTTCAGACGAAGGGTTACAACCCCGGTCCTTGTTTGGTTTACGGGTTGTAACCTGGTTATCTGAATAGTTCCATGGTTATCTCGTCGTATATCATCCTGATGTATTTTCTTTATTTCCAGTTCTTACTTTATTTATATCTTGTGCTGATTGCTGGTTTTAGTTCCTAAGTGAAGCTTCCTTTGTGGCACTTGCTCTTTCTGGGGTCTGACCCAGCTGGTTTTGTATGGCCAGATTTCGGAGCAGCTCCAGAGGATCTACCGACCTTCCAGCCAGATGGTGGCCACTAGACGGAACCCTGGCAACAAGTGGGTTATTTTTGGCTCTCCCACTCTATTGTAAAAGTATTCTTTTGAGGCGTTTAGCCGACGAGCACCTGTTTAGCTCGATTGCACTTTACTTACTGTCTGCCTACGGGCTGTAACATGATTAACAGATCCTAGGGTTGATCATGTATGACTAAACTCTTGCTAGTCCTGACATTTTATAACGACTAGCTTCATGATCAGCTGAATATGTAAAGTTTGGGACGCCTTACTATTGTATATTTAATGATCATACATCTTGTAACTTTTACTTACTTGCTTGTGATTGAGACACTAGGCTTGTTCATGACCATAGGAGACTGTTGGCTTGTAGTAAACCCTCATGTATCTAGACAGCCATGACCGTATAGCGAGATGGAATCCATTTCAATATACGTAGCTGGCTATGTCTGCCCCCGCTCTCCAGTATTCTGGTTCTGGGGCATAACATGGTTTAAGTGGTGGCCCATGCAGGTCTTGTAAATCAAGATATGTGAGGGTTTACCGGATAGATGTCTCAATCAGTATTCGTCCTTGATCTCTGCTCGTATCTCCTGAATCCCTGGATTCTTGTCCTGATCATATGCTTGTATCGTTGATCTGTCCTGGTCATTCCTTATTGTTTCCCTATGTCGTCTTCTTCAGCGACATTGTTCGTGGTCCTACCGACCATCAAGGCGGAGCACTTCCCGCGGACCAGCAGCAACCCGGAGATCAAGTTCAGCACTCCGGAGTAGCCTCCAGAGTCGAGCCTATTGGAGAAGAGCCCCCAGTCCAGCCAGTTCAGCCTGCCGAGCCTGATGATGGCACATTAGTAGGACTCGTCAGGACCTTGATAGCTTCTCAAGATCATCGTGGAGATACCTTGCAACAGGCAGTGACGGATGCTTTGACCAGAGGAGGTCATCAGGGTAACAGCGCGGCCAACAGCTTCAAGCGCTTGAACCCTCCATTCTTTGACGGTAGTGAAGATGCTATCGCGGCAGATGCATGGCTTCAGGACACAGAGGTGGTTCTAGAAGCAGCCAGGACTCCAGAGAACGAGAAGGTGGCAGTTGTGCGTCTGCAGTTGTTAGATCTTGCCCACAGCTGGTGGGCAGCTCAGACCGTTGGATTAGCAGCACCTATTGCTTGGGCGGTATTCAGAAAGAGATTCCAGACCAAGTATTTTGATGTCGTGGCTCGGTATGATCTACAGACGAGGTTCACCAATCTGAAGCAAGGAGGCAGGACGGTCGATGGATATGCGGCCGAATTTTCGAGACTCAGTCGGTTTGCTCCCACCTTGGTGGCAACCGAGTATGATAGAGCCCAGCGGTTCCAGCAGGGGCTTCACCTAGAGATCTTGTTGGCAGTCGAGCAGTTTGAGCATCAGACTTTTGATGCAGTCTTGAGAGCAGCCCGGAGGCATGAGTATATCTCCCAGAGGATTGTGGATAGGGCCGGAGGTCGGAAGAGATCTCACGGCCAGATGAATCAGTCTTCAGCCCCAGCCCCGGTAGCCAGGGCTTTGACTATTGGAGCTCCGAGGCGAGCGGCCTCCGTAACGTCGGTTCAGCATTCCACTCCGATGTACCCTCAGCAGCAGCAGAAGCAGTCTTCCGCAGTGGGATGTTCTCATTGTGGGAAGCCAGGCCATGTAGTGGCAGAGTGTCGCAGGGCACAGGGATTGTGTCTGGTTTGTGGAGCACCAGACCATAGGGTTGGATCCTGCCCGAATAGGGGTGGTTCATCATCGTCCAACCTTTCTAGCTCTTCAGTGAGAGGACCAGCACCGGTCCAGCAGCAGCAGCAGCAGTATCCCTTGTCGAGGCCCTTGCCGCCTCAGTCCCAGATGTTCCAGCAGCAGAACCCCCAGCAGCATGCACAAGCCTAAGCCTTGAGTGAGAGCAGGCAGCGAAGATTCCAGCAGAGGGGACCAGCACCCCGAGGGCATGGTCATGCTATGGTGATGACCGCAGAGGAAGGATTGGCACCAGGAGAGGTAGTGGCAGGTACTATTCTCGTCAATTCCTTTCCAACTTCAGCTTTATTTGATTCTGGTGCATCGCATTCTTTTATGTCTGCACGATTCGCGACACGGGTAGGATTGGAGCCCGAGTCATTATCAGTAAGGCTCAATATACTTACTGGTAACGGACTTGTGGGAGTAGATAGAGTGTTTTCCTCGTGTCGGATCGTAGTTAGCGGTAGAGAGTTCCCCGCTAGATTGATAGAATTCCCGATGGCCGATTATGATGTGGTCTTAGGGATGGATTGGTTGAGGAACCAGTATGCTAGAATAGACTGCCATATCGGCAGGGTTGTTTTTAGCATTCCAGGCGAGCCAGAATTTTCCTTTTCCCGAGGTGAAGTTGAGCCTTCTCCTTCAGTATTGCGGATGGCAGTAGCAGCAGTTCAGTTGCCCAGGATAGTGGATGAGTTCCCAGATGTTTTCCCAGAAGAGCTACCAGGTATGCCTCCAGAGCGGGAGATCGAGTTCACTATAGACTTGATTCCCAGGACAGCCCCAGTGTCAGAGAGAGTCTACAGGATGGCGCCGTCAGAGTTGGAGATATTGTACAAGATGATTGAAGAACTTCGAGCCAAAGGATTCATTCGTGCTAGTGGATCGCCTTGGGGAGCCCCGATGCTTTTTGTGAAAAAAAAAGATGGTACGTCCAGGTTATGTGTTGATTATCGTACCTTGAACTCCGTGACAATCAAGAACAGATACCCTCTTCCGAGGATAGATGACTTGTTTGATCAACTCAAGGGGGCTTCAGTATTCTCGAAGATTGATTTGCGCTCAAGTTATCATCAGATCAGAGTCAGAGAGCAGGACATCCCGAAGACAGCTTTTAGATCGAGATATGGGCATTGGGAGTTCCTTATCATGCCTTTTGGAGCAACCAATGCGCCGGCAGTATTCATGGACCTCATGAATCGCATCTTCATGCCTTACTTAGATCAGTTTGTGATTGTGTTCTTGGATGACATCCTGGTCTATAGCAAGAGTGAGGCGGAGCATGAGCAGCATCTCTGTGTAGTTCTTCAGATTCTCAGGGAGCACCAGTTATATGCCAAGTTCAGTAAATGCGAGTTCTGGCTCGATCGTATTTCGTACTTGGGTCATATCATCACCAAAGGAGGAGTAGAAGTGGATCCCCAGAAGATTGTGGCTATTGAGTCATGGCCAGTGCCTAGCACAGTTGCAGAGGTTCGTAGTTTTCTTGGATTGGCCGGCTACTACCGGCGGTTTGTTTCGGATTTTGCTCGGATTTCAGCACCATTGACCCAATTGACCCGCAAGGATGCGCAGTTTGCTTGGACAGCGGAGTGTCAGAGTTCTTTTGAGCAGTTGAAGCGAGGCCTGATAACAGCTCCTATTCTCACGCTTCCAGATGGGACCGGAGGATTCTCAGTATATTGTGATGCTTCAGGCAGAGGTTTAGGATGTGTTCTGATGCAGCATGGGAAGGTAATAGCTTATGCGTCATGGCAACTTCGTGATCATGAGAGGAATTACCCAACCCATGACTTGGAGCTGGCAGCAGTAGTGTTTGTACTTAAGTTGTGGAGGCACTACTTGTATGGAGACCGGGTGGAGATTTTTACCGACCACAAGAGCCTGAAGTATGTTTTCACCCAGAAGGATCTTAACATGCGTCAGAGAAGGTGGCTAGAGCTTCTTGTGGATTATGATGTCAACCTGCAGTATCATCCTGGAAAGGCCAATGTTGTTGCAGATGCTTTGAGCAGGAGAGCCGGAGTTTATTTCCTAACAGCGCAACCAGAGCTGTTAGCAGATCTTCAGAAGACGGGTATTGAAGTTGTTCTCCCTTCCAGTGTAGCATTGATGGCCAGTATGCAAGTTCAGTCCACTATAGTTGAGAGGATCCGGATGGCGCAGTCAGCAGATTCCAAGCTTCAGCGACTCAGAGCAGAGTGTGAGGCAGGACGAAGACTAGAGTTATGCATTCATGAGGATGGTACACTTCGACATGGGAAGCGTCTTTGTGTACCCAGTGGAGATATCAGGCAGGAGATCATGTCAGAGGCGCACAGTTCTCAGTATTCTATCCATCCTAGCAGTACGAAGATGTACCGACATATCCGTCAGCACTTCTGGTGGAATGGCATGAAGCGGGAGATAGCTCGGTTTGTCTCTCGGTGTTTGGTTTGCCAACAAGTCGAGGCTGAACATCAGAGACCGGCTGGACTTCTTCAGCCCTTGCCGATTCCAAAATAGAAGTGGGAGCATGTGACCATGAATTTCGTGACTGGATTACCTAGATCCCCAGCTGGTAGAGATGCTATCTGGGTTATAGTTGATCGGCTCACGAAGGTGGCTCACTTTCTCCCATTCAGAGTTGGTCAGTCGACGGCTCAGCTAGCGGAGATGTACCTCAGGCAGATTGTCAGATTTCACGGTGTGCCAGTCAGTATCACCTCGGACCGAGATTCCAGATTTACGTCGCACTTTTGGCATAGTTTGCAAGAGAGTTTGGGGACTCGTCTCCAGTTCAGTTCAGCATATCACCCGCAGACAGATGGCCAGTCGGAGCGCACGATCCAGACTCTTGAAGATATGTTGAGATCATGCACACTTGACTTCGGTGGTTCATGGGAAGATCACTTGCACCTGGTAGAATTCTCGTACAACAACAGTTTCCAGGCCAGTATCCAGATGGCACCGTTCGAGGCACTATATGGTAGGAAGTGCAGATCTCCGCTAACCTGGGATGATGTTGGAAAGAGACAAATGCTTGGTCCAGAAATGATCGCTCAGACAGTTGAGGTGGTCAGGAGAGTCCGAGATCATCTTAGAGTTGCCCAAGATCGCCAGCGCTATTGGGCCGATTCTCATCGGTGCCCTCTCGAGTTTTCGGTCGGCGATCATGTATTCCTGAGGATTTCGCCTAACCGTGGCGTCATTCGTTTCGGCGTCCGGGGAAAGCTTAGTCCTAGGTATATAGGACCGTTCGATATTCTGGAGCGAGTAGGAGATGTATCCTATCGTCTCGCTCTTCCGCCGTCGCTAAGCGAGGTGCATGACGTGTTCCATGTATCCCAATTACGACGGTATATCCCGGACCCGAGCCACATCCTGGATCATTCGGAATTGGTTGTTGGTACCAACCTTTCGTATAAGGAGAGGCCCGTGTCTATATTGGACCGGAGAGAGAAGATCCTCAAGAACAAGACTATCAAGTTAGTCCGAGTTGCTTGGGGTCATCACTCTTTGGGGGAGTTAACGTGGGAGCGTGAGGATGATATCCGATCGCGGTATCCCGACTTGTTTGACTCGTGAGGTATAATGTCCTTCTTATGCCTCATGTCTTCGATTCCTTGCTTGCATGATTGATTGCTTGACTAGTATAGCTTGTCTATGATTAATGTAGCTTGTCATTGCTCCTCTAGCCTCTTGATTAAATTCTGAGGACGGAATTCTTTTAAGGTGGGTAGAGTTGTAATGCCTGTGTTTGTATTTCGTATTCTTGGAATACGTGTACGTATTTTATTCTTGTATTGCATGATTTCTTTGCTTAATTCCTTCTTGGCTTGGCTTGGTTATTTCCTTGGGTTGGTTCGGCTTGGCTCAATTTTCTTTGGTTCAATATGAACCAATGTGAACCCCTACCTACCACCACCATTGTATTTATTAGCCCATTCTTTTCTCTCTCTTCATTAATCTCATCTTCTTCTTCCTCATTTACTTCTTACCTACCAGAGAGAGAGAGTGAGCTCTAGGCAAGTGCAACTTGCTTCATGGAGGAACTCTGATTTTATTACTTCATTCTCTTTCTTACAGCATTTTAACTCACTTTAGTTCTTGGCATTTCCATTTTTCTTGGCTAGATTCTTGTAGATCTAAGTTTGCATTATTTTCGAATTTTTGGGGTTTTGATATGCTAAATCTTGTTATTTCCGAGTTTTGATGGTTTCATGTTGTAGAGAATTTCGTTCTACCCTATTTTGACTTATGGAAGTTCGGATTTAGGCTCCGGATGATGGAGTTATGGAGCTTGAGGACTTGGCTCTCATGGTGTTCTTCTTCTCTGAAATTTTGGGAGAAGATGAACAGTGCTTGACTTGACCGCATGAATATTCACGCGGCAAGTGTTCTATCCAGCCGCATGACTGGAAGTTCTTGAGCCGCATGAGAGTCGGACTCACTTAGCCGCATAACTAGCTCAATTCCCAGCCGCATAAGTTCTGAACTCTGCAGCCGCATGCGCCATTCCCGCTGGCCGCATGAGACTTGCTTGACCCAACCGCATGAGGACTTCACCCTGAGCCGCATGAACTCAACACTCGCGAGCCACATATGTACACTTGCTCCCAGCCGCATAGGCATTGCTCCCCGCAGCCGCATGAGTACTCTTTCCTTCTGAGCCGCATATGGTTTCCCTCCCCCGCAGTCGCATGGGTTGCTTCTTCTCGAGCCGCATGGAACCACACTTTCCTCCGGCCGTATGTACCTGATTGGCCAGCTAGCCGCATGAGACCCATTTCCTCTAGCCGCATGAGTTTCCTATCTTCTTGACCGCATGTGCCCCCTTGTCTTGGCCGCATGGGATCTAGTGACCTTGGCCGCATGCGCTCTCCTAATTGGGCCGCATGAGTCTATCCTTTCCTGACCGCATATGCTTTAGCCGCATGGCTCTTCTATAGCCCTGAATATTGATATTTTATTAGATATTTTACGTCCATTTTATATCCTTACGCCTTTTGTCATGAACTTGAAATCATGGATTTTATTTAATATGTTTAATGATACCTGAACATGACACGATAGTGACCCGTAGTGGTGCACTCTTGACAAGTAAACCTGACATGACCTGATAGTGGCCCGTCGTGGCGCACTCCTGACAAGTACACCTGACATGATTATCTTGAGCAGCTGTTGCGACGGCTACCTGACATGACATGACCTGTAAAACTAATCCTGGACACCGTGGGTGATTTTGCTTGTACAAATAATCCAGTCCTGTCTTGCATCATGTCTAGGAGGGGACTCCTGAGTACCACGGTCAGGAGTACCTACTAAAATGGACTAAGGCTAATAACTAGATTAATACAGTAGTCATGAAGAGATCTCCCAGCTACAGGCAATCCCGTTACCTGGGCGCGCCTGGGATCTGTAGCCTGCCGTCGAGTAGGGCACATTTCCAGCACACTGTCATGTGTTGCACCCTTCAAGCTACCTAAGGGTACATGCGTTTCCTGGACGGTGTACCCACCCGAATTCAACCCCTAATTTTGACCTGGGTAACCTGGATGGTCTGCAGGGCATGTGGCTGTGGAAGATTCTCGCTGCATCTTGCTAGTAACTAGGCCTGTGATAACCCTAGTTAGTTAAAGTATCAAGCCGTAATTCTTGCTTGGCCGTGAAGTGATTGGATGGAGTCTAACCAGTCTAGTCTTGCCCTGATCCTGTTCCAGACTACTGCATGACCAGAATGCTTGTATTTATTTTACCGATAAATGGTGAGAATTCCAAGTTCTGTTCAGACGAAGGGTTACAACCCCGGTCCTTGTTTGGTTTACGGGTTGTAACCTGGTTATCTGAATAGTTCCATGGTTATCTCGTCGTATATCATCCTGATGTATTTTCTTTATTTTCAGTTCTTACTTTATTTATATCTTGTGCTGATTGCTGGTTTTAGTTCCTAAGTGAAGCTTCCTTTGTGGCACTTGCTCTTTCTGGGGTCTGACCCAGCTGGTTTTGTATGGCCAGATTTTGGAGCAGCTCCAGAGGATCTACCGACCTTCCAGCCAGATGGTGGACACTAGACGGAACCCTGGCAACAAGTGGGTTATTTTTGGCTCTCCCACTCTATTGTAAAAGTATTCTTTTGAGGCGTTTAGCCAACGAGCACCTATTTAGCTCGATTGTACTTTACTTACTGTCTGCCTACGGGCTGTAACATGATTAACAGATCCTAGGGTTGATCATGTATGACTAAACTCTTGCTAGTCCTGACATTTTGTAACGACTAGCTTCATGATCAGCTGAATATGTAAAGTTTGGGACGCCTTACTATTGTATATTTAATGATCATACATCTTGTAACTTTTACTTACTTGCTTGTGATTGAGACACTAGGCTTGTTCATGACCATAGAAGACTGTTGGCTTGTAGTAAACCCTCATGTATCTAGACAGCCGTGACCGTATAGCGAGATAGAATCCAT
>JANAVB010039418.1:4242867-4252867 GCA_029216955.1 Iris pallida
GACATCACCATCACCATATCCATCCGTGTGTCCATAACCATCATCTAGCCACACCGCCAATAGTCGTGCCCGGACCCATGTGTTCGTGTCTATCCCGTCTTATTCCATTAAATATTACAAACCCAGTTCGTGTCGGACACACCCGATACGAACAGGACCACCATCCATATCAAACATCACCACCACCATCTCCACTTACCTTCCGCGTCACCTCCTATGTGGGTCGACCGACCTCCGCGCTCGCTTCTGCGTCCATACGAGCGGTGCCCTGCGCCGAGTTCCATGGGCAGCCCAAGCCCCAACGTTTGACGCCGTGCACGACCACGCACGATGCGGACCGAGATCCTCCAGTACGCCTGTGCCAGCGTTTTCCTCCACCCTCTGTTCTCTACGCCTCAGCCGATGTCCTCTCCGAAGCCCGTCGAAACGATCTCCCAGGTCTGGAGTGCTGGACCGCGTGTCGTCCTCGATGCTTCGTTACAGTCGAGCCACAGCGCCCGGCCACCACCACCTCTGTCTTTCCCAGGTGCTGCAGATCCGACGTAGGCTGCTCCACCCTCTCGACCGGAGCCCCGACTCGAGATCCACCGCCGATCTTGGCTCGCCGACATAGGGCTCGCGAGCTACCACTACTTCCGGCGCCGATCCACGATCGGCCCCATTCAGTCGTTTCCTCCGTCGTACCTCGTTTCCACCGACCAGGCTGCGCACGTCGCACGAGCGGACTGTGCCGTCTCGTCATGGTGGAGCCGTTCACCGCTGCTGGCATGATATTCCGTGCCACCTCACCGTCGCCAGCACCGCTTCTCTTCTGCCCTCGCATCCGGTGCTGCACTTTGGCTGCCCCGCCGTCGCCATCAGCCATGCGAGTACAGCCGGCACCGGCCCGAGATCCGCTCCACCCGCTCGCGGCCGCTGGCTCGTCCTGGCACGACCAGTACCGCCTCAATTGGAGAGTCGTGCCGAGCATCGATGCGACTACCTTCCGGTAAGTTCCTCATTTGGTCCTCTATCTCTCTCTTGAAGGCTGTTAACGAATTGGGGGAAATAAAGAATTGGGGATGAAGAACCTACATATGTATGAATGTATGTACATACGTATACGTGTATTATATGGGTATACTATTAGGAGTACTAAAACTAGTTATTACTGGTATATACTAATACTAGTGATATTAAATTTCTATATCTAAATATTATTTTTCCAAATATTATCATACTATTTTTGTAAAAATTATAGTTTGCTATAAAATGGTATTTCTAGATTTTAAGGAATTTAGCTAAAATCATAATTTGACAAAATAGAATTTAATAGATTTTTATGGAATTGACTATTAAGGTTAAGTTTTTATATATGATAAATATGTTCTAAATAAGGTTTTTGTAGATTAAGTACTAATAGATTTTCTAGTGTATTGTCAAATATACTTCTATAATATATACGAGGTTTACAAGTATATAAATATATATATACAATTTTCCAAACATATTGCTATATCATTTTATGTTATTCTAAATTGTACTTTTAGCCTAAACATGATTCCTCTATAGTTTCAAAGTATTTATTTAAAATATTTTGATTAGTAGTTTTCCAAAATTATAACGTATTTTTCTAAAATATATTACAAGTATTTGTTATATACATTTTCTTATTAAGGGTTCCTTTTTATATGAACCGAGTTTCCTCTGACTATCAAACTCGACTATTACCAGTCATACCTTTCTATTTTATGATTCTAACTACTGCATATCGACCTAGGCTAAGTCGACTATACTGGACACAAAAGAATTATTGGTTTCACCAGCTAAGGACCTCAGGCAAATGCACTTTCTGATTGCTTTTCAATTCATAGTAGTTTATACAGTTCATGTTTATACATATGTCTTACTGCTTGTTGACACGTTCGTCACACGGAGTAGACGGAAGGGGAAATATCTTAGTAGATATGTAAACATACCCAGAAATATTCCGTGAGTCTATTCTTGAATAATAGCAGCTGCACACGACACGTACAGGGTGCCAGATTTACCCCCTAGCCGTTCACATGTCGAAATGGATATTTCAAATCATATAGGTAGTTGTATTTTATTTGTTTTTCTTGTCTTCTCCACCACTTTCCATGTCATCAGTACTTTCTAGTTTTTATCTCTCATATGTTATTTTTATGCCTTATAAATTCTATTGTGTTTTCACATTGCCGTCGGTTTGTGTGCTTGTTCCATTCCTGACTAGAAACCAACATTTTCAGGTTAGCCGTGGATTCACTTAGCTTTGGGAGATAAAGGTGTACTTGCAGACATAAACCTAGAAATAGATAGCAGCGGTATTATTTTCACTACATGTGTGAGAACATTGTATTTTCTTTCAATATAAATCTTATAATTGTTCTAATAAATCTTAAAAATATGAATGAGCAATAAAGTTATTATTTTGTGAATTTGAGCATCATGGCCGTGACAGCGGTCTACCGCTGACTCTGCGGCGTAGGCTGGCTTGGACATGTCTCGTATCCGAAAAATCAGGTGCGAGTCGTGACAAGTTTTTGTGGTGGCCCATGCAGGTCGGTTTTCATAAATTGTGCAAACTCGTGATAGTACTTAAGTTAGTCGTACTATTGCGAGCCTGCGACTAGAAAATGCTCATTCACAAATAGGATTGAATTGATCTAGGAAGTGAATAGGACTAGGAGTCCCTAATTTAACTTGATTATTAGGTAGCTAAGGATTGTTATATAGGCCATGCAATCTAGCTAAGGAACTATTAAATTAAGATAAGTTGAGAACTCTATAGATATGTTATTGCGTTTTGATATGATGGTTGGATCTAAGGTGGGTAGACTCTTCGTTTGGTAAACTAGGACTTTCTATGATTCAATTATTTTGCCCTCTAACTATTACCGCATCATAAGTCGAGTTGCTTACTTATTTCACATTTTGCCCTGAGGAATTATTTTATGATTTCTAATTTGTTGTCTATGTAAGAATCTCGAGTTAGTTCTTTTCCTCAAAGTTTCCCCTCAATTATTGAGTATCCATGAAATAGAGATTATAATGTGCTTGTCTTCGATTAGTCTTCTTAACAATCATTCTATTTTTTCGAGAATTGGGATTTATATGGTAGATATATACACTTTCATGTCTTGAACGATTGTGCAATTTTACGTTTCTCCTCCTCTAACATCGTCGTATCGTAAAGGTTGTATTGCCCATTTATTTCCTATTAGCCATAGTAATCTATCTTTCTAAGAAACGTTATTTTAACTCCACCCATTGTGTTTGGGCCTGACATGATCATAACATACCCTTATGTTTATTCCGTGCTAGATTTGTTGAAATTTAAGATACGTATGTGTTCCCTTCGATTCTTGAATATTAGAGAAATAAAAATTGGAAACTTTTGTTCTCTTTTGTTCAAACCACCTTCATAATCGATCATTTGGTCTTCAACATTGATATCAAAGTGATCATTTTATTTAAATTGATATTTTCTTCGAGGACAGATACTTATGCCTTTCTATCATGATCAATTTGTTGGAATTCTAGAAGCTTCTTTGAAATTTATGAATATAGTTGGAATAATTTTCGATGACTCATAATGGCAAGATAGCAGCGCACTGTTGCTATTTATTTGAATTATGTAGACTACGGGTTCACTGCAGCCAGCAGCGCACTAGCGTGGCATGACTCTAAGTTGAAGTAACTTCAAGTAAGTAAGAGTAGATTATCGAATATTATAAAAACTATGACTTGTTTGTCCTATTTCATCTTTGAGTTATTATGTCAATATTGGATAGAGTTGATAGAGTATTTGATAACGTATCCTTACTTGAGTCATGGAACCAAGAGTTGATTGCAGCCAGATGTACACTGGCGAGCCATAAATTCACGGTAAAGTGACTTCGGATAGGCTTACGATTTTCGACTACTATAGAGGCTATGTCTTTATTGGCATATGACTATTATGTTTCCAAATTGACTTGTCCTTTTTTCTAATTACCACTTCTCAGTAAAATTGATTGTTCTTCCTTCTTCCTCATCTTCCTATTTTCGAATCATTGTTTTTAACCTATTTGATTTCCTTTCCTAGATTCATAAAACGTATCTAAAATCTTGGTTCTAAAACGCATGCCTAAACGGTTTGCTAATCGAGTTAATCATGCTAAACCAATTTGGATTGAGATCGCACCTAGACGATTTTGATCATGACTAAAACTATTTGATTGTAGCCATAATCGTGCCTATAATTCAACTCTATTATTGCTAGATTTAATTCCAACTATGATCATGACTATTTTGATCATGTTCATACTCGTGCCAATTTTGTAAATATGTCAAGACTTGTTATTCTACTATGGTTGAGGCTATCTTGATCACGTTCATGCTCGTGCTAAACTTTTAATTTTGATCAATTCTTAGATGACTTGCATAATTATCCTTGATCGTGACCGTACCTTGGATATATCTAATTGATTTCTCCCATGATTAGACTTAGCCTAAACTTCGACTATTGACCATGCCTATATAATTCTAATAGTAATTAATCGTGCCTAACCATATTATTTGAAATTCGAGGACGAATTTATTTCTAAGGTGGGTAGATTTGTAACTCCTCTTCCCGGGTTTCCAAATGTTTATTCATTTATTCTATTTTTTAGTTTATTTTAATGTGTATTTTGGAACAAATTCTTTGAAAACATGTACACAATATTTTCTACTATTTTACTTTCTTCGAAAAGAAAATCCTTGTGATTCGAAAATAATGAAATATTTCCTCTTAAATTTATTATCGACGATTTTGGGTTATCAGCTTATTGAGTTCGAAGAATAATTTTATTTGATTATTCCGTTATCTACTATCCTTTATACTCGATTTTTTTGGTTGTGAAAATATTTATTGGTATCTCAAGTGATAATTCATTTATAAAAGGTGATTCGAATTTACACCCTTTAAACTATTTTATGATTTCAATCACTAATAGATTACGATTAGCGATTTTGCTTAAATGTTATTTGATTTGATTGAATTAAACTTTTGAGTTTGATTTAAATTAGTAGATTTTGATTAATATATTTTGTGATGTTTTGATAATTTTGCTATATTTAAATTACTTGAATTTATATGTCATTTAAATTATTATAGTAATTAGTTATCTACTCAACTTCGTATTTAATTTATATAATTTAAATTATCGATAGTGTCAAATTTATATTGAAATATTTTATGATAATCAATTAGACGATTTCGGATGTAAGTTATATGACTTAAATTATTTGTTTATGTTGAAAAATTGATTTAAATTAGTATTTCTATCTATTAATGCATTACGATTAAATTAAATTTGTTTTAAACATTTATTTGGTTTTAAATCAAAGAGGAGTTATCTATTAGGAATTCTACGCCTTAACAAATCATGAGTCCCAACACCTATATAAGGAGGCGTCTTTTCTCTTTAATTTTCTCATCTAACCACAACCATCAAACTCCACGACCCAGCACCACCGGAATCACCACCGCCACTCTCCCTGTCAATCCTGCCATGACCATCCATTGTCAGCAACAACAACCACGTCACCAAGGAGCCACACACCTAACTCCTCGACATTACCATCACCATGTCCCTCCGTGTGTCCATAACCATCATCTAGCCACACCGCCAATAGTCATTTTCAGACCCGTGTGTTCGTGTCTATTCTGTCTTATTCCATTAAACATTACAAACTCGGTTCGTGTCGGACACACCCGACACGAACAGTACCACCATCCATATCAAACATCACCACCACCATCTCCACTTACCTTCCGCATCACCACCTCTGTGGGTCGACCGACCACCGCGCTCGCTTCCAGGTCCATGCGAGCGGCGCCCTGCGCCAAGATCTATGGGCAGCCCGAGCTCCAACATTTGACGTCGTGTACGACCACGCACGGTGTGGACTGAGATCCTGCAGTGCGCCTGTGCCAGCGTTCTCCTCCACCCTCTGTTCGCCACGCCTCAGCCGATTCCCTCTTCGGAGCCTGCCGAAATGATCGCCCGGGTCTGGAGTGCTGGACTGCGCGTCGCCCTCGGCGCCCCGGTACGGTCGAGCCACAGCGCCCGACCGCAACCACCTCTGTCTGTCCCAGGTACCGTAGATCCGACACCGGCTGCTCCACCCTCTCTACCGACGCTCCCGATTCGAGATCCGTCGTCGATCTTGGCTCGCCGGTATGGGCCTCGCGAGCTACCACTGCTTCCGGCGCCGATCGACGACCGGCCCTGTTCAGCCGTTCCCTCCGTCGTACCTCATTTCCACCGACCGGGCTGTGCGTGTCGTACGAGCGGACTGTGCCGCCTCGTAATGGTGGGGCCGCTCACCGCTACTGGCGTGAGATTCCGTGCCACCTCAGCGCCGTTAGCACCGCTTCTCTTCTGCCTTCGTATCCGGTGCTGCACTTTGGCTGCCCCGCCGTCGCCATCAGCCATGCGAGTACAGCCGGCACCGGACTGAGATCCGCTCCACCCACTCGCGACCGCTGGTTCGTCCCTGCACGACCAACACTGCCTCACTTGGAGAGCCGCATCGAGCGTCGACGCGACTGCCTTCCGGTAAGTTCCTCCCTTGGTCCTCTCTCTCTCTCTTGAAGGCTGTTAACGAATTGGGGGAAATAAATAATTGGGGGTGGGAGAACCTACATATGTATGAATGTATGTACGTATACGTGTCTTATATGGGTATACTATTAGAGTACTAAAACTAGTTATTACTGGTATATACTAATACTAGTGATATTAAATTTCTATTTCTAAATATTATTTTTCCATATATTATCATACTATTTTTTTAAAAATTATGGTTTGTTATAAAATGGTATTTCTAGATTTTAAGGAATTTAGCTAAAATCATAATTTGACAAAATAGAATTTAATAGATTTTTATGGAATTAACTATTAAGGTTAAGTTTTTATATATGATAAATATGTTCTAAATAAGGTTTTTGTAGATTAAGTACTAATAGATTTTCTAGTGTATTTTCAAATATACTTCTATAATATATACGAGGTTTACGAGTATATAAATATATATATATATACATTTTTCCAAATATATTGCTATATCATTTTATGTTATTCTAAATTGTACTTTTAGCCTTAACATGATTCCTCTATAGTTTCAAAGTATTTATTTAAAATATTTTGATTAGTAGTTTTCCAAAATTATAACGTACTTTTCTAAAATATATTACAAATATTTGCTATATACATTTTCTTATTAAGGGTTCCTTTTTATATGAACCGAGTTTTCTCTGACTATCAAACTCGACTATGACTAGTCATACCTTTCTATTTTGTGATTCTAACTACTGCATATCGACCTAGGCTAAGTCGACTATACTAGACACAACAGAATTATTGGTTTCACCAGCTAAGGATCTCAGACAAGTGCACTTTCTGATTGTTTTTCGATTCATAGTAGTTTATACAGTTCATGTTTATACATATGTCTTGCTTCTTGTTGACACGCTCGTCACCCGGAGTAGACGGAAGGGGAAATATCTTAGTAGACATGTAAACATATCCAGAAATATCCCATGAGTCTATTCTTGAATAATAGCAGCTGCACACGACACGTACAGGGTGTCGGATTTACCCATAGTCGTTCACATGTCGAAACGAATATTTCAAATCACATAGGTAGTTGTATTTTATTTATTTTTCTTGTCTTCTCCACCACTTGCCATGTCATCAGTACTTTCTAGTTTTCATCTCTCATATGTTATTTTTATGTCTTGTAAATTCTATTGTGTTTTTGCATTGCTGTCGGTTTATGTGCTTGTTCCATTCCTGACTGGAAACCAACATTTTCAGGTTAGCCGTGGATTCACTTAGCTTTGGGAGATACGACTGTACTTGCAGACATAAACCTAGAAATAGATAGCAGTGGTATTATTTTCATTAAATGTGTAAAAAAATTGTATTTTCTTTCAATATAAATCTTATAATTGTTCTAATAAATCTTAGAAATGTGTTACGAACCGCACCCATTTTTTTAAACGGATATGAGACATGTCCAAGCCAGCCTACGCCGCAGTGTCAGCGGTAGAATGTTGTATTGCCACAATGCTCAAAATCATAAGTATTGCTCATTCACAAAATTAATTTAATTTACAATGATCATAAGTTTTACATTTGCAGAAAAATATAAACTTGTACAAGTATATAATGACTACAACTCAACTATCTAGCTAGTCTCTAGGCTTCGGCTGCAAGTACACCCGTATTTCCTATGCTAAGTGAATCCACGGCTAACCTGAAAAATATGGTTTCCAGTCAGGAATGGAACGAGCACAATTCACTGAATGCAATTTCAAATAAAGAAAATGACTATACAACAGAGGTTAGACATCAATTACATGTTTTTGAAAATAAACAGAAAATACGAAAAATCAATAGCAAATAAATAGACATAAAATAATTTCCCCAGCTGTTAGAAGTACCTTTGATATGTGATAAGTCTGGGACACTACACCGCATGGTCTACGAGGTCTACTTGCATGAAAAATAAGCACTGTCTACGAGGTCTACTTGCATGAAAAATAAGCATTGTCTACGAGGTCTACTTGCAGAAAAATAAGCACTGTCTACGAGGTCTACTTACAGAAAAATAAGCACAGCTACAGAAAAATAAACAATGTCTACGAGGTCTACTGCATGAAAATAAACACTATCTACGAGGTCTACTGCATGAAAATAAACACTATCTAAGGTCGGATCACACATCCTTGGTACTTCTCATTCCCGACTCAACAATTTATAATAGAATATATATATCACATAATAAATGGCCAATCAATGAAATATAGTGAAGATCAATATCAAAATTCAGACAATAAACTGTACTCGCCTGTGGTCCTCTGCTGGTAAAACCGACAATCCAAACCACTCAGTGTGCCACAAAAGTCAAAACTCGGACAACAGTCCCCGGAAGCTGAAATAAATATTACCAATGTTCTCAGAATTGTCGAATTAGCTAGGATTGCCTGTCCTTAAGTCCAATTCCAGACACAGAGGTAAAACGGTAATTTCGGGTCAAAACGATGTCCGTCGTTGGACCCGCTTTGCACCGAAAAGTGAGCCAGAGTCAATGGTATCTAAAGTCATCAAACTATATGTCTACGGATCTAGTTTTTCGATACGAACCCAATCGTATGTACTTAGTTGGATTCCGGCGGGCCGTGCACAGAATCGCCCATTGAGTCGGACCGTGGAGCCCGCGAAACGGCGATCCGATCAACTGCCACAGAATCGGACCAAACTTGGCATACAGGACCAGAAAAACGATACGGTCCTGATGGCGCAAGATTCGTCTCGATCTGACGAGCATGCACAAACTAATTGAGAAATTTGTACGGAGGCCGATATGATGAATTTTGACGGATACGCATCAAATTCGTCGCGCACACGTGACCAATTTGAATTCCGTCAAACCCACACGACCATGAAGCCGTTACGCACCTTTTGATGCTTTCGATTCGCGACCATGTCGCCCGGATTGGTGGAACGCACGTCGTATCGAATAATTTTATTATTTTTAAAATAGGTTTTTTACCAACTTGGGAATCCGATTTCTCGACGCAAAGTCGACGACATCTGATTCTACAAAAAGGGATTCGAAGCCCTATAGGTTGTGGTTAACTTCTGTTCAGAAATTTTGGTGATTCGAATAATAGGTTGGTGGAAAATTCGACTCCAAGTTGGGTGTTTGGATTCGAAATACTGTTCAGTTTCGACAAGTTTCCCGTGGCTTCGTGATTCAATTTCTTCTCGAATCCCATCCAGTTCGGTATGAACCAGATAGCAGGGCTCTTAGTCGATCATGAGGGTTGTCCAAACTATTTTACAGATCGAAAATCGATCAAGAATTGAGAGAGATACGGGTTTGCTATGTGGCATACCTTGCGGTCAAATACGGCTGTCATGCCCCGTCCGCGCGCGAATCTGTCGGCGGCTCTGGCCGGCCA